>JAANYP010005575.1:0-180984 GCA_020465985.1 Centrapalus pauciflorus
CACCTTCCTTAGACATCTTACTGGTTTGTAGTGGATCTTCATCCAAGGTCGCCCAGTTAGAGGATCAATACGTGAAGGATCTTCTACTCTTTTTCCAACCCTTGGATTCAGTCGTTCAAACTTTCTTGATCTTCCCTCTTTTCTTATGATTCTTGCAATTACGTCTGCGTAGGGATCATTGCCAATATTAATCAGATCTTTCCATGCTAACACTTGATCTCGATCTTTGGCAGTGAATTGAAAGCTTTTAGAGTTTGCCTCAGGTACTGGAGCCCGTCTTTTCTCTTAATTATAAATAGCTGCAGTTCTCGATCAAAGAACTAGCTTAATATGCTTCCTGATAGCTTTCCAGTCCCTGGCACCCTCATCGTCTTTTTCAGCTCTAATTCTTTCTTCTCAGCTCTGAACCATAACTTTCTTTTCTCTTCATTTGTTAGTTCTCTGGCAGGTTCCTCTATTGATGGCTGAACATTTAACGCAGCATTCACTACTTCTACGTTAACAATATCATTCCCATCTATCACGTATGTATCAGTGATAGGATTTTGCGTTACGACGATCTCATCAGCTTCATCGTCCTCATCAGCACATACCTTGTCATCTGATTTCCAGTCAACTATATCTTCTGGCACGAACTCACCCTCTTCCAGCTCTTCCATTTCATCTTCAAAATCGAAACCCACATCCATCGGATCGTCATCAAGATCCATGAGAACATCTATCATCTCACTAATCTCAAAATCCGTAGGCTTAGATGAACTTGCCTCACCCATTCCAGCTTCTGCTTGACTAGGCTCCCCCTGAGATTGAGCAGTCTGAGCAGCAGAAAAATCTACTGGCTCATCCTGTCTTTGAGAGCTGGGATCATTGCCTTGGTTGTCTTCATCATCATCATCTCTCGGCCTCTGTACTTCCTGATCACGGCACGACGTCTCCCCCTGAGCCTGTAAATTTTTCATTAACTGCTCTATTAGGGAGCGCATCGTCCTTATCTCAGCTGCTTGATCGCAGACAAACGTCTTCAACTCTACATTCTCTTCCTGAACTTGTTCCACAATCTTCTTCAAATCAGCATTCTCTTTATCAAGATTTGCATTATGCGTCTGAATTTCTCCGATCGCCTTTGTTAGGCCTAAAATTTGGACATTCTGGAAGTCAACGCGAGCTTTAAGCTGCAGAAACCTTTGGTTGTCGGCGTATGTGGTCGAGGTTGATGGAATGGACTGTATAGGAGTATGAATGATCGGCGATGGAATATATGGTTCATCGCGAGGTGGGGTGGTGGTGGAATGGTGGTCTGAGGTTCCTGATGTTGGGGAATTTCTGGTTGTGCTTCA
The DNA here is from genome assembly GCA_020465985.1 of Centrapalus pauciflorus. Classification (NCBI taxonomy): domain Eukaryota; kingdom Viridiplantae; phylum Streptophyta; class Magnoliopsida; order Asterales; family Asteraceae; genus Centrapalus; species Centrapalus pauciflorus. The sequence continues at coordinate 1,338 of JAANYP010005575.1, forward strand.
GAGGCTGAAGATGATCCTTGCATGAATCTGTGACGCTTGGCCCGTTGCCTTGTCACTAAAGGAGAAATTTCTTCCTCTTCAAAATCGGAGTCATCGGATTCTCTTGATGCGTGCCTGTTTGAAGTCTCTTCATTAATAACCACTAATCTGGATCCATAAGTCTCTATTCGTACTGCTGGTTAAGTAGATACTGACTCTGGAGCTTCAACCTCTAACCCCTCCATCTCTTCTGATTCTGTAGCTGATGATGACAAAACATTACCAGTCTGCTCTGGCTCATATTCTTCGACATCCCTCAGCACATCTTCTTCTCCTTCTGGAGGCTCAAGTAATTCTCCCACTAACGCTGCAGCTATATCTTCATTTGCATGAGGACCTGCCTCCCAAATTTCATTTAGAGTTTGGCACAACTGTTCAGCTTCACTTGGAACATTTGAAGGCCTTGCTTCTTGTACCTCCGGTTGCTGACTTGTAGAAGGCCTTGATGCCTGTGTTTGACTCGCAGTCGCTCTTTGTCTTCGCCTTTGAGGCTGTGCTCGCGGTTGTTGTCTTTGTTGTTGCGGTGGCTGCCTGGGTTGAACTTCAACTTCCCCTGCCCAGTTGGCAGTATCAGGAGCTTCAAAATTCCTATCCAAGATAGCTCCAAACAACGGTCGCTCGACCGGAACCGCCAGCCTTCCTCTGTGTGAGGAGCAATCAGCAAAAATTCTTTTATCCATCATAGCTACACTGTGGATCTCATTAGACTCTGGCAAATTCGGCAAGAAATGCCTGATAAGCATCATAATGAATCGAGGATACAGCAGGAACTGTTGCTGCTCTGGAGCGGTGATTTGATGTACGAATTCGGAGAAAAACATTTCCGAAAAGTTGAAAGGCCGATTAAACACTAATGCGATCATCCCAGACTGGATCTTCGAGACTATGTAGTCAAAACCGGCTTTCTTTGCTGCAAAGCAGACCATAAAGACGTGAGCCAGAAATCTCCATTGGCCGATTAGCCCGCTCTTCATATAAGAAACCTTCGTCACATCTAGACTATAACCCATTCTCTGAAAGGCCGCTTGCCTAATACTCAGAGGAAAGTCGATAGGCCCAGACTCCTCTTCCTGCGAACCCAGCTGCAACACCTGACGCAGCATATCCGCAGAAAACACTAGCGGTTGTCCAGCTATTCGAGTTCTTAGCACTGTCGGGGTGATAGAGCAGTCTACCTGAAGATGATCATAAAATTGACGAACATATGGAATTACAATCTGAATATTGTGAGATAAAGCAAAAGCTATCCTAGATTCAACAAGAAAAATCCATCATTTGACGAAATCCCTGCGCTTCAGGGATATGATGATCATAGGGAATGACCATATTATGCTTCGGAACGAATGCACGAACAGCCATATCTGCACAATAAATAAACTGTTAGAATTATTAAAAATCAATAAACTTGCCTAAATTCAAATTTGTTTTATTTTGAACTTGATTAAGTACAAAATCCAACACAAAAGAATTTTTTACAAGTTTAATAAAATTTAAATTAAATAATTCAACAGATTCGAATTAAACAGATTCGAATAAGTCCCTTTTCGAGTTTGATGACAGATTCGAATATCATGGTCTTCTCGAGTTTGTCAGTAAACTCGAGAATGTTCATGATCAGATTCGAACAGTCGTTGTCCTTCTCTTCAACAAAAATCATGATTTTAACCATTTTGAACTTAGGAAATCACATACATTAGTCCAACTAGGTTCTAATCACAGATATGTGCAATTAATTTGACTATTTATTGGTCCAAACTTGGTAATTTTGTAAAAACCCGATTTCGACCAACAAACCTTACAAAATTGGTGATTTTGACCTAAATGATGTATAAAACTACTCAAATCTTGTACAATCCAGTTGATTATACCTAGAAGTGTCAGTAGAGTCGAAACACCAAGTAAGACACTCGACAAATTGTCGTTTATGTGAAAAACGATAGATTCGAGCAATAGATTCGAAATCGCCTGATCAGATTCGAGGATATAGATTCGAAAATAGTAAGAAGTTAATGACTCTACTGTTAACCTATATATACCACCAACCTTCGAATCTAAGGCCATACTCGAATCTACTGACAGATTCTAAACCTTCCCAATTTCGAGTCTGTCCTAAACTCGAAAAACACCAAACACTTAGAAAAATTTCGAAAATTTTGAAATAACTTCAACTTTTTCAACCTTCTCTATGGTATTGTGTTACAAGATAAACTATGCCAAATCTTTTACCCTAAGCACAAGATATTTCACGCAGTGTTTATTTTATCCAACTATGAATGCACCCTCAGTAATTTTTGACCTTTTACCTAAGTAAAAACTGAAATAAAATAAAATAAAATAAAATAAACTAAGGTAAAATAAAAATTTTGACTAAAAAATTTAACTTAGACTTAAGCTATACCTATTAAAATTTACAACCTAAGCTAAATACAAAACAAAATATTTTTGATGAGTATAGTCTAAGAAAGGTTCAATCAGATAGCGATGTCTGATACTCACTTTCAGTACTTAAACTTTCACACTTAGGAATTTTTAATTCCTTTGATTGTTTGTCGTGACATACCCATTTAGCCGATTGTTGGTATTTTACCCCTTTAAACATTCTACATATCGGAATATCCCTTGGCATTTTTATTTATCATGAAATTATCTTACGTGACTCATACATAGACATACTTTTATGATCAAGGCACACAGACAAAGATTCTAACTTGTTGGTATTTGCAAACTTTCTTTAAAAGACAAACATCAGACACAGGTCTGTATTTTCATACAACAAAGTGTCTTAGTTTGACTTAAAGTTTATTCTTAAAGCTAGCAAGACAGCGGTGACAGGTCTGTACCGACGTACAACAAAGCGACATATCTTGCCAACCCGAATCTAAACAGAGGCAACAGGTCTGTACTTACGTACAACAGAGTTACATGTTTTCGACTCTCAATTTTGTATTTTTTTTATTCTTTCCATTTTAAGATGTATTTGATGTTGCCATACATCCCTAGAAAGTTTGCATACCTCATTTAGACTCAAAGTTTGTATGTCTTGTACATAAAAATTAAGACCGATTGGTCATACATCTAAGTTAGCGACACGCTTGACTTTTTCTTGAATATTTTATTAGCCATGAGATTCCCTATATGTATAATGCCTACCAACACATCAGACTAAAATAAAGTATAACACTTAGAATTTAGTTGCATTATGTGTGAAAGCCTAAACACTTAGAGTTTGTAACGACTGTGCTAATTTTTGTCACTTTGAACCTATGCATCTAAGACTTAACTCTTTTTCTGATATTCTCTTTTTTTGTATTTTTATGATTATCTCTCTTTTTTCTTTTGTTTTTCATAAGAAATAGCAATAAAATAAGATAACCTACTAACTTACTAAAAATAGAAACTTACTAAAAATAGAAACTCTCCTAAATTAGCAGATTACTATAAAGAAAGAAATACTACGACTATAAAAGAAAATAAACTACTACTACTAAGGTCAAATTACTCTGGGTTGCGCATTCCATTCAGTTGAATTAAATACTCAAACCGTGACTTATCAAATGCTTTGGTAATTAAATCTGCATTATTATCTTCTGTTGCCACTTTTACCAATTTAATTAAGTTCTTTTCAGCACAATCACGAATAAAATGATGTCTAATGTCTATGTGCTTTGTTTTGTTGTGTTTAACTGGATTATTCGTTATAGCAATTGTAGATTGATTTTCTATCCTAATTGGAGTTTGAGTGTAAGCCAAACCGTAATCCCGCAATTGTTATTGTATCCACAAAACCTGTGAGCAGCAACTACCAGCAGCAACATACTCGGCCTCGCACGTTGACACGGCTACCGATGTTTGTTTCTTGCATTGCCAGGATACCAATCTCCCTCCTAGGAACTGACAACCTCCAGTTGTTGATTTGCGCGTCAAGCTGCATCCTCCGTAGTCAGAATCCGTGAATGCCTCCAACTCTAGATCTCCCTCCGCGTGATACCAAAGTCCCAGCTTCGGTTTCGACTTGAGGTATCGTAGAATCCGCTTCACAGCTTCATGTGCATCTCCTTCGGATTTTCTTGAAACCTAGCACAAATACACACAGCAAACATGATGAGTCTTGAAGCAGTTAAATACATAAGTGATCCAATCATGGCCCGATATAAAGTCGGATCCACATCGGTATCACTTTCAGTACCCGGTCCGAGATTGTGATTCACTTGAATCGGCGTGCTGAAATGGGCAGTCAACTTTGTTCCTTCCATCCCGAAACGCTCCAATATGTCATAGACATACTTCGTCTGATGGATAAACATCCCTTCCTTCTTCTGGTCAACTTGTAACCCCAAAAAGAAATTTAACTCTCCCATAGCACTCATCTCGAACTTAGACTTCATCACCTTCTCGAAATCTTTGCACATCTGTTCGTCTGATGATCCAAAGATGATATCATCGACGTACACTTGTACCAAGATAAAGTGTTCTCCTTTTTTTTTTAACAAACAGAGTACTATCTATCCTACCCCTTTCAAACCCGTTCTCTAATAAATGGTTGGATAGAGTCTCATACCACGCCCTTGGTGCCTGATGCAATCCATATAGAGCCTTATCTAAATGATATACTCTATCAGGATATTTTGGATCTGTAAATCCGGGCGGTTGTTCTACATACACCAACTCCTTCACTTTCCCATATAGGAAAGCACTCTTAACATCTAATTGATATACCTTAAAGCCCTTGAAGGAGGCAAAAGCTAGAAAAAACCTAATGGCTTCCAGCCTTGCTACTGGTGCAAATACCTCGTTATAATCGATTCCCTCCTCTTGGTTGAAACCCTTTACAACTAACCTAGCCTTGTTGCGCGTGACTATACCCCGATCGTCCCTTTTGCACTTAAAAACCCATTTGGTTCCTATGGCAACTTCCCCTCGAGGTAATGGAACTAACTCCCACAATTCTAGTTTCCTAAACTGCGAAAGTTCTTCCTGCATCGCTTCAACCCAGGAGTTATCCTTAAGTGCCATTTGCACATTCTTAGGCTCTACTTGCGATATGAAACAAGAATAGAGACATGTGTGATATGCCTCGGAGTCGTTTATCATCGACAACAACACAGTGTTGTTATTTACACTACTCCTAGTCCTCACACCCTCGTTAGGATTTCCTATGATGCTTTCTATAGGATGGTTCTTGTTGATCCTAGAGGTCTCTATCTCATCAACCCTTAGATTATCTCTTAAGTTAGATCCTATTTCACCTAATGGGGGAACAGGCTCAGTTTCTACATTTTCCTCCTCGTGGACATTTTCCTCAGAGTTGGAACTTGTTGCTTGAGTCTGATTCTCAGTGGTAGGTGCTTCTGGATCAGCAACTTCTGGAGATATATCTACAGTCGCAGTAGGCTCAGATGTGGATTCAAACGTAGTCCTCGGAAAGATATGGCCATCGTCATTCAGATGCAACGTCGCCATGTCCTTTTCGATTGTACGTGCATTATCATCCAAAGGAATGTTAAATGACTCAAATAATTTATCATAGTCAAATATCCATTCCGGACCAGTTTGGGGTTCATGTGTATAACTTGTGACTTCAATGTTATACACAATCTCCACAGTACCATTTGTTTTGTTAAAAACCCGTTTGTTTGGCGAGTTCGGCACATAACCTAGGAAGTATCCTTCGTCAGCCTTTTCACCAAACTTCGGTTGATGTTTTGTTCGCAAAAGAGTGCATGTTACCCCAAACGGTTCGAAGCCAGTTAAATTAGGTGGCCGTTTATTCAAAATTTCATAACAGGTTTTGTTTAAAGATTTGACAGTTAGGACCCTGTTTAAAATGTGACATGCGGTATTCACTGCCTCCCCCCAAAACATGGTAGAAAGCTTTGAATCCGACAACATAGTCCTAGCTGCCTCAATTAGTGTCCTGTTTTTACGTTCGGCCACCCCATTTTGTTGAGGCTCATATGGTGCACTGAATTGATGCACTATGCCCTTTGATAGGCAATATACACCAATTACAGTGTTTTTGAACTCAGTTCCATTATCACTACGAATCCTTTTAACCCTTGTTCCGTAGGAATTCTCCACTTGGTCTAAGAACCCGATGAGCTTGGAAGCCGTCTCGTCCTTTGTACCTAAAAAGAAAACCCAAGAAAAACGTGAGTAATCGTCAGTGATAACCAAACAGTACCAACTACATCTGATACTCCTTTTGTTGATTGGGCCGAAAAGGTCCATATGCAACAAATCGAATGTTGAGGTTATGGAGTTCTGCGTCTTGGACTTGTGTGTCTTCTTATGTTGCTTGCCCTTCATGCACGGTAGACACTTGTCCTCGAACTGAAAGCTCTTCATAGGCACACCTTGCACCAGTCCATTCTTCGTTATGTAGTTCATCTTTCTTAGGTGCAAGTGAGCCATGCGTCTGTGCCACAGTACGGATTCCGTCTCTGAAGCTTTGGATAATAGACAGATTGGCCCCATCGAAGTCTCCGGCTTGTTCATATCCAGCATGTACAAGTCATTCTTCCTTGGTGCTCGCATCAATACCCGTTCTTCAGGAATCTTGAATCCCGGCTTTAGCACTAACGCTTCAGTGTCAGTGAACAACACTAAATTCTTCTTATCACAGATTTGAGATACACTAATGAGATTTTGAACCAGTTTATCAACGTGATAAACTTGGTCCAACTTGATCGTCTCATTAGTGACCACTCCGGTACCCATGATGTTTCCACCTCTGTTACCCGCGAATGATACGAATCCCCGATTCCCACCCTTGAAGTCTGTAAGTAGACCTCTTTCCCCTGTCATGTGCCTGGAGCATCCACTGTCGACGAACCATTTGTTGTTTGGACCTGTGGTAATCTCCTGCACATGAAATAAAATAGGTTAGTTATCACGGGGAACCCAAGCCATAACTGACTTGGTTATACCATTCTCGTCCACATACTTAAACTCTTTCAAATACCCATCTCGCCTTTCAGGTGACTTGGGTCGTTGAACAGGAGTTTGTTGTGGTGCCGAGTGATTTAAGTTCACTCTTTGCCTTTGAGTAGGCATTTGTTGTGGAGCTCTAGAATAATTCCTATTATATTGCATTTCGGACTGTGATCCCTGAGCTCTTACCGGTGCGTAATGTCTAACTGGAGTATGAGACCTAACTGGAGTGTGTGCCCTGCTAGGTGTAGTGCTCCTATAGACTTGTTGAGGTGCTGACCTAGATTGATTAATGACACGATTCGGTGAATTTGTCCTAGCCACTTCCTTTGGTCCAACCTTTCCCGGTGTTTGTTTCACAACTTGTTTTGGTGCGGCCTGCACAGTCTTCTCGGTACTTTGAGAACTACTGGTGCTCGCCACACTGGTTGAAGGCTTAACAGGTGTTGGGTTCACTGTCTTAGGTGTAACATCAGCTTTCCTAAGCGGACAGTGAGAAGCAACATGCCCCTTTTCATGACATCTGAAGCAAGACATCTTATCTATGGACTTTTTGTGTGTTCCCTTAGACTTAGGTGTCTCACTAGTGTCTTGGCCCTGTTGAACATCTATCGCGACTGGTTCATCGTCTTGATCATTAAAATCAATTTTATGTTTCACTGCAGGTGTTTCACTGGAGGAAGACACAAATTTGACTTTCTTAACCTTGACGGTTGTGTCAGTCACCTTAGGTGCATTAGCTATTACAGGCTCTGGTGTCGGTGTAGGTAGGTCCTCTAAGTCTACTGATTTATCAGTTTTCTCCTGAGGTTGAGGCACATAGTTTGCATTAAAAGGTGGTGGAATTTCGTGAAATCCTAGGCCTACAGGCTTTTTAGACTGACGTTGAGCGTCTAAAACTTTCCCTAGGTTTAAGCTTGAATTCCTAAACTTTTCCAACTTGCTATTCGCCTCGGCTACCTTTACCTTTGTTTCAGCTAGCTCTATGTCTTTGTCCTTAAGACTTTTGGTCAAGGCCTCTATGTGCTCATACATAAGCTCTAACCTAACACACTGCTCACTCAGTTTGTCTTTCAGAACTATTACGTCTTGAGCATCAGCCTTAAGTTTTTCTTTAAGATCTTGCTTAATGTCGTTTAAGCTAGCGTTATCAGCTTTTAAATTCTCATTTTGAGCAGTTATGGATTTATGCGATTCTAAGACTAGATTTAATCTATCATTAGAATTAACACACAATGCACATAATTCGCGAAAAAGAGAGTAAGTCAAACTAACCTTTGAGTTATCAGATTCCACGTTGGCCATCTGAGCAGCAAACTCCAGAACTGTCTGATCATTCGCCTTCTCCACCCACATCGGATTGCTGTCCCTTGTGGTCTGCTCTTCCCCATCACACCCAGTCTCCGTGACTTCTGCCATAAAAGCCCAAGCATTTGACTCTGGATGTGAGCTCCAGTCATAGGTACCATCTAGCTGTCTATCTGAAGTGACATTGGATAGTAGACCAGCTAGATTGGCTTGACCAGATGATGAACTTGGAAGGTATCGTTGTTGAGACTGAGTCTGAAACTGTCCCTGATGCTGACTCTGCCCTTGGTAGGTATCCACCTTTGGTCTCTGACACTCTCTGGCGAAGTGTCCCAGACCTTGACAGTTGTAGCACTTTACCTTGAACTTATCAAATCCAATCCCCTTGTTATTCATCATCAAATTCCTCCCAGTTCTTTTAATGAATCTCTTAACCCGTTGGGTTACCATGGCCAGTTGCCATTTTAGATCCATTTCCTCAAGATCATCAGGGTCGACCTGATCGTAGTCCTCATCCCAGAGAGCAGGATCGTTAATCTTTCCTTGAACACAATTCCCATACGCGGCCACAAATGAAGCAAGCAGATTCAAATGTTCTTCCGCTGATTTTGCGCTCATTGGCATCTTCGAATAGCTCTGAGATGTCGTCGCCTGTGCTGCTTGAGGTTGAGGTTCTTCCGATCTTCCGAATCCTAAGAACGCTCTGTTTAGTGTATCATCGGGCTCTGCTGGTGATGACATTTCTCCGGTGAAAAACGCTGTAGCAGTCTTCAGATCGGCGGTCGCTGAAGGTTTTGTTGATTTACCAAAATACATTGTTGGATTCTGTACTTGGTCGTAATCCTCGGCCTTCAGTAGCTCGAAATGATATGCCCGCAACGTTCCCACGATATCCTCCAGAGATTGGGTATAATACTGATCCTCATTTAGCTTTATCATTGCCACGTACATAGCCCATTTGGCTGGTAAGGCATCAAGAAGCTTGTTATTCTTATCGGTGTCAGTATACTCAATCTCGTGACTCTCAAGCTCCGTCAATAGATGATAGAAGCGGGTGATAGTATCATCCAGCTGTTCATCCTTTAACGCCTTGAAAATTGCAAACTGTTGTTTCAATAATTCCGTGCGCTTCCTTCATACCCTTGGATTACCCTCACACCTTTTCTCCAGTGACTCCCAAAGTTCTTTAGACGTCTTTTGAGTCCGAAATGTGTGTAGTATATCTTGAGGCAACGCCATTCGAATTATCGAAAACGCTTTGTTCTCAGCTTCATAGAGTTTCTTATCATCTTCCTTCATCATCTGATAAGATAGAACTCTCTGACGGCCTTCAACTTCCGAAATTGGTGGAATGTAACCTTCGTCGATACATACCCACATGCGCATATCATTAAAACGCACGAAATTGGTAAACCGATCTTTCCACCAATAGTAATCCTCGAGTTTCATCAGCTTAGGCGGAGTGTTTGCCTTCCCGACCTCGTGGTCCATTTCCAGGAATTTTTGAAGATTTGACATCCTTTTGGAATTAATTGAATATGAACTTAATTAATTTAATTCGAAACTAACTTAAGCTAACTCTTTCGAATCTAGGTAGATTCAAATGTAATTTAGATTAAATCTTTTGGGATTAAATTCGATTAAGTGTTGAAATTCAATTAAATTCGAAATTACGTCAGATTCGAAAAGTCCTCAGATTCGAAGATCAGTGCAAACTCGAAGATACAGCAGATTCGAAACCTATTCGATACTAGACCAAACTTGAATTAAACTCGAAAGTAAGTAGACTCGAGACCCTATTCGAAACTAGCACAAACTCGAAATAGATTCGAAAACCCTCTGTATCAGACTCGAAAGGAGCGGATTTGGTTAGACTCGAGACTAAGTGTAACCCTAATTACCCCTAATAGAGTTGAGCGCCGCAAACTCGAAAAACGGCTAACACTTCGAATTCTTTACGTTTTGCAGATTAAATCAATATTTTTACAAAGAAAAATATTGATTTCGATCAAAAACGTGAAAAATAACAAAGTATTTCCCGAATAAGAATTTGCTAAGCTCAAAAACACACGAAAAACACGATTTTGAGAGAAAAACCGTCCAATAGCGTCAAGAAACCTAGAATGTATCTAGATGAACACGAAGAACACCAAGAACACTACGTAGGCTGTGATACCACTTGTAAGGTCTACCAACTACAGATCTATCTAGACGCGGAACCATCAACGAGTGCGGAATCCTCGTTAACGGGTAGACGAAAACAACTCTCACCAAGAAACACGGAGACTATCAGAGGCTGAACGAACGACACACAAACGATCCTACGAACTGAGTCTCTCCGAAACACAACTCACGCTGATGATAAACTCGAGATCGCTTAATGCTTAATCACTCTCGAATTCTGCAAAAAGTCTGATAATTAATCGAGTCTATCCCTAATTATAGAGGCTAATTCGAGTCTGTTATGGGCCAAACTCGAATCTGGCCCAAGACCCATTCGAGTTTGTCCTCATAGACACTCTCGAATCTGTCTAGCTTCGAATCTAGGTCTACATTCGAATCTATCACAGATTCGAATGTCAAACCTTATTTAATTCGAATCCACTATTTCACATACTCAACTTAGTATTGAAACTTATGTTTTTACCTTATGATTGATTTTATCTTTGATCTTTATGTTTGAACTTCTTGTAATACGTTACATCAAGTTCAAACACACAAACAATAATAACTTTCAATCATATATAAACAAATATAACAAACATTTGCTAAATCACAATGTAGGATCACTTAGACTGCTATCGTCACACAAGGTGTACCAACAGTGTATATAAGTTTTATAAATATAGAGTTATTTTCATTAGTAAAGAAATCAATTTTTTAGACGAACCATTGTTTTTCAACAATTATATTGTTAATGTAATTTGTTTTACGATGAAGAATTTATAAGGTAAAAGGTAAAAAAATAAAATAAAATAAAGATTAAGAATTAGTTTAAGTTTGGGTGAATATGATATTATGAGGTTTAGTTAAAAAGAGAAATAAATAAGGGTATAATGGTTATTAATAGGTAATTTTAATTATGAGTTTTTAAAATAAACAGATTTGGGTCATACGACATTAATAATGTTTAAGAGGGATATACGTAATATTAATAACTTAATTTGGACATATATGATATTATGAAGTTTAGAAGAGAAGAGATACATATGAGATTAGGATTTTAAGTTCCATAGGATTCAATAAGATTAATGGGTTAATAGAAGGGTTCGGTAGTATTTTCAACAAGATTAATAAGATTCAAAAGCTATTTTATGGTTGTTTACAATGTTCATGTTTGAACGGTATTCTCCCTTTGCTATATACACCTTGAGATATCTTCAAATATGATCATCCATCTTTAGTATAACAATCTGAGAGCCAAAGAAACAAGAAAAGGTCAGTGTGCAACACAGGGGGATGGCCCCTGTGAGGCACCTCCGACGCTCAAGTCAGACAGAGTCCGAGTAACGTTGCAGAAAGAGAGCAAGTAACTTAGGGTTTTTAGGGATGAGAAAGATGATCGTGAGAGAAATAATACTGATTGTTTTTAGTGTGAATTCGGCTTACCTTGTTTATGAAGAAGGAGGAGACATTTATACCTTCTCTTGCTTAATTCCCATTGGCTCATGCTACCAAGCAGAGGAGTACCTATGATCCGGGTAAAAGAAGGAGCTCCTGGCTTGTACTATGGATGGCTCTGAGGACTGGTATGGTCTTCTGCACGCCTCCATCTCTCAAGCAGCTTTATCTGCTTTGTCTCATTGTCAAGTCAACGCCTACTTAATACAGAGGGAAGACCACGTTGGTGCTTTATAAAAAGAGCTTCTTGAAATTTCCCTAATATAGATATAAATATTTTACCCACATAAACAAGCCCCCGAGTCTGAGGTTCTAGAGGTCTAGAGCCTCAGACTCCGAGTAAGTGGAAAGTATTTATTGATGTTATTTTGGATATAAATGGAATAAAGTGGAAAAAATACTCAGATGCGCCGGGTAGCCTAACTGCTCCTGATATCATAATCATGATGAGGAGTCCAGATGGCGGCTTCAGAGTCCTACGCGTGTCTCTGTGAGTCTTATCCGGCGATTTTATTTTTAAGTGGGATCCCTTACTATATAGGAATCTTGACCTTTAACCTGCGCTACTCGGAGGGCCGGTCTGTCACCAATCAAATGCCTCCCCTATACTTATGTCAATCAATATCAAGATTCCACTCAGTGGGTGATTTATCCATACAAACAAGCCCCCCAGTCCGAGTGTTTGGCATGATCAAACAGTTCAGACTGATACACATTATTTTATTTTATATATTTATTGATATTGAAGTGATACATGCTTTTATTTTGGACCACAAAACCCAAGTGTATGCCACCAAACTCCTAGTGGACATAATAAGTGTGATGAACTAACTCATAGAGAGTGTTCATTAAGCCGGACAGAATAGAATCCTGACGGAAAATATTCAAGAAATGCGAGGAACAAATTTCTGATGGAAAATGTTCAATAAGCAGGGTGGAATTCGACTCCTGATGGAGAGTGTTCAAAAAGTGCGAGGAACACATTCCTGATGGAAAGTGCTCAATATGCAGGGTAGAACAGACTCCTGATGGAGAGTGTTCAAGAAGTGCGAGGAACACATTCCTGATGGAAAGTGTTCAATAAGCAGCTTGGTGTCGACACAATAAGGAACAATCTCCTACTAGAGCTTTGCTCATAAATGAGGATGATGGATCCCGAAGCCCAAAAGGACATATATATTATCTTAAGAATAAGTTAGCTTTCCGAGATTTACGAGGTGGAGTTAAACGTAGGGCCTAAGTTGGTCCCCGCTACCCCTTATCTCATTTCTATCTCGATATGGTGACCAAAGTCGGTATAATTTAGCAAGGGAGCAAACTCGACCTTTAGAAAGAGTGAGTGTAGTTGCTGATTGGAGACTAATACAGAATATGGAAGGAGAGCGGAGCTCATCTTTCCAACGTGGTGCCCTCTGACTGGAAGGTAACACACCGATAGAAAGGAGATCAAACTCCTTCAACGTTACTGCTCCATTTTACTTTATGTCTTTGTCTTTATGGTCTTTTGTATAAAACTTGTAATATATGACAGCCCCCTAGTTCAATGTTACTACTCCATTAGTAGTATTGAACTAAAATGACAAAACTTAAATTGATTATATTTTCAATTAATAATGCTATATGTAATATTATTAACATACATTTATAGTATACCGAGTTGAGTATATCGGATGTAACATGTTTACATAATGTTAACATGTCCCCCAGAAGGTAGGTTGTCTCAAAGGGAGGCCAGAATGAGATCTAATAAGATGTTCAAATATATACATGATGGTTTCAAAATAACTCGAAATAGTTAACTAGAGTTCACACTTGCTGACTAGAGTCCAGAACGTTGAAGGTTAGAGTTATCACTTGCAGACTAAGGTTAGAGGCTGAAGGTCAGACTCGAATACTCTTAGCAGAAGGAACACTTAGTAGACTTCTAACGATGATCAAATAAATTTCTACCGGAAGGCGAAGGAAACTTACTACTAAAAGTTAGAATATTACTAAAATGACCCTGATGTGTGACTTTTGGAGATTACTTTTTCTTTGTTTTGTTAATGGTAACTATATAAATATAGGAAAACTCTATTTATACATATTCACCCACCTCTTTTTTTTTTTTTTAGAAAACAATAATAGGAATCAAATAATTTGTAAGCATTTTCCTTTTGAAAGTAAAATATCTATATTGGTGCATGTGTTTATAGATATAGAAATCAAATAATTACCGTCGTAACATTTGTATATCCTTGGAAATTTTATTATATTTATATTGTCTCATTGATGAGACACGGCATGTTATGCACTAGGCAGAGCTTGTGACTCAAAATGGGAGGTTTAAGATCAAAGGTACCGGTCCCAAGGTTTAAGTTACCATTATAATGTAGTAAGACTGTAGGGAGAGATTAGGTGTACAGTGAATACCTGATATAAGGACCTCAACTATAATGAATACGGTCGAACAACTACACTTAGGAAGTCACTTGACTGGAGGTTTATTGATCGAATGCCAGAGTGAACCTAGTTGGCGTCTTGGAATCTGAAGTTTAATCGGTATTCCATGACTAAGGCTTTGATGGTTCCAAAACTTAAGTTGTGTCTATATGCTAGAAGATACTGATTTATAATGTCAACTATGGCTTTGTAGAGGTATAACATGTTATAAAACAATCATATGAGTCGGTCTCATACTTTGTATCCTTATGTATGAATACTTTTCTCTTAAAAATGGTTGACAAATAAAATAAAGAAAACGATAACCGACAAAGTATATTTGTAATGTGTGAAGTAAAATGCTAAATGTCTTAAAAATCATTGTTCAATGATAAGCACAAGTTGGAGCTCGACTCAGAAATACATTCCAAGACTAAACATTACTTACAATTTGGCCTTCACAAGGCGTCCTGATTGTAAAGTTTCATGACCGTAAGACTAGTGGCTAAGTCTTGTTTATCGACTAGTTATACTTATACTTGACATTGGTGCTCATGAGCATTCATTGACTCCTCCAACCATTCAGGTATATACATGTAGGCACTTTGTATTACTAACTTTGATTTGTGTCAACTGGAGTTTAACAAACACGTTTACACGAGCAACATAATGTAAGGGCTTTTGTCCCCCCATTTATGCTACTAAGTGGGTTGATATTGTTACTTCAAATGTTTTGCTAGCTCAAAAAGAGTTTCTGGTATTTAACACCAGATATTGTAGTGATTTTGCCACCATCAAGTTATGCAATTTTACAAGCAATCTTATTGTCTGTATTAGCACATCTATACATGAGTCATGTCCGTAAGAATATGCATAAAAAGGTTTACTAGTATTCAAGGTCATATGAATTCTATAATTTTACGTATATGATGTTTTTGGACCTTTTTTGTCTAGTATAAATTTAATAAACATGCATGTTTTTATCTACAGGGGATGTAAATTTGAGAACTCTAATAATGAGCAAAGTATAGTTCCAAGTGATTTATGAGAATACATATTTGGTTTGTGGACTTACCAATACATTATGGTGTCTCGAAAGGAAGATAAGTTTCTTCTAAATGTGAGTCCGTAACCCATTGAAATGTTTGTTTTAGAAGTTGACAGATGCAACACTTGCTGACCACATGTAGGGCTAGCACAACTAGAAGATCAAGAAAACGCTTACTGACTAGATGGTAGATGTTGGAAATCAGACTTTACTGTCATTAGCAAAAGGATACTTTGAAGTATATTAGCTTTTGATGTGATGTGACATATAACCATGACATATTAGTAGCAAGCAGAGGAGTACTAAAGATGTTTGGATTTGGGTTTAATGACATCATATGATGAATAAAATCGGATTAAGAAGCCTCTAAGCTAATTTGAATAATAGATTTTTCATAAGAGCTATTATACTCCTTCTCCCCCCTTTTTGCTTTTGAAAAATCAAAAATGATTCACTAGATGAGAGGAAGTCAGATTTCTACTAGATTACTCGCAAGGCAATTAATCATTTCTCCAAAGATTGTAGCGTCGAAGGTAACTACCAAGAGATCTGTAGGTAAAAAGAGCTAAATGACATATGATTATGTTAATTATGTAGATACATATGCCTAAGCTTCACTACACATTAATGTCAAATTGGGAAAGCTTTAAAGAAATTTGAATAAAACATTGTTTATAAGAGTCATTATATGCTTCCCCCTTCTCTCTCTCTCTCACTTTTATTTTTTGCTTGAAAAATCAAATGTCATTTCCCGGAAATGTAACAAGTCATCTAATTGGAGGGACCTCATACGGATGATGTTCAACTAAACCAATAGAAGCAAAGGTAAGATGAGTCAATCAATCGTATCATTGATTATTAGGTGTGTTGAATATCAGTCCTTAAATGGCTAGAGTTGTGTAAGCAAGTATGCTTTAGGCAGACAACTAAAGGTTGTGACCTGAGTAATGGAGTTATGGTATTCATTCCACCATAGATTTTCAAATAAAGTTTGGAAAATGTATTATTTATATAAAACATTATTAAGAGTAAGAGTCGCGTGAGAAATCATCAAAAATGAATAGAAGTATGCTTTAGGCAGGCAAACTTACATGAATGACCTACTAGGTTCAGAAGATTTTACTCAAAAGGGTTCTAGGTTAAAGTTAAAAGGTAATCAAGTCAAGTGTTAAAGTTTTTAACAGAGATATACATGAAGGTCATATCCATAAGTTCTGACTAAAAAAAATAAAAAAGTCAAAGGATTTATGTCAGAAGGTATGATTCTGAGTATTCAACTGAGGAGTCAGAACTCATATGGCATGCTTCAATGTTTTGGTTGAAGGATCGAAAGATATGGTTCTGGAGACTCTAACTAATGAGTCAAAAGGCAAGGTTCTGACTGACGAGTCATAAGGTATGATTCACGGTCCTAACTAAAGGGTCAAAAGGTGCTAGGCGGCATACTGACTAAGGAGTCAGAAGACGCTGGTCGGTGTCCGACTAAGGGATCAGAATGTATATGTTGAGGTTCTGACTAAAGGGTCTGACGGAGGGGTCAGGAGATGTTGGGCGGCATACTGACTAAGAGGTCAAAAGACGCTGTGTAACAACCTAACTTTTTATCAATTATGTAATAATGAATTTTGAGATAATAATATAATTTTGCTATATTATTTGTATTTGCAAATAAATGATTAAGAATGAAAATTTCACTAAGTAAATATAATTTTAAATTATATTTATGATTTAATTGAGTAAAATAAAAGAGATGTAAAATACAAAAGTTTAATGGGTAAAATAGCAAATATGATCACATTAATATATAAAAACCAAAATTAATGATCAATAAAGATCATTAACACCAAATCTATTTCTCTCTCTTCTCTCTCTCTACACCTATACGGCAAATTCACAAATTTGCCAAGAAATTCAAGGTTTGTGCAATTAATTCAAGAATTAAGACAAGGAAGAGTTACAATCCACAGCAATCAACAAGAAATTGCAAGAATTTGAGGTAATTATCGATTTAAACTTCAAAAATTGTTGAGTTGGTTCGGTTTTGTATAAAAACCGAAAGCTAGGATTTAAAATATGTAATCCGATGATTGCATGTGTATATAATTGATAGATAATGATGTAATTAAGTTAATAGATGCTAAAGAAACAAAGATTTTTGGTTTGAATCATCCAAAATGTGAAGAAATCGGAATTTTTGATGAAAACGTGTTCTTGGCAAAAATATCATATTTTGGATGATCTTGATCAAATAAATGTGATTATGGTAGGGAAATTACTATAAAAATACTCAAATAATGTTGTTACAACAAAATAATACATTGCATGTCGAAATAAATGAGATTTAGTGAAATTTGACAAAAATCCGTATGAAGAACACCAAGAACACCAAGAACAGTTTCTGGAAAAATAACAAGTGTGGGATCCGAATTCGGATGACCCGAATTCGGATGATGTTCCACTTCGGACCCTGAATTCGGATGAGGCCACTTCGGTTCCCATACTTCGGAAAATAAAAATTATTGTTTGTTAAGTGATGGTCCGAACTCGGATGACCCGAGTTCGGATGGTACCAATTCGGATGATTTCATTTCGGATGATATCAATTTCGGATAATGAACCGAATCCGGATGTGTGCTTGGTCCGAATTGGGATGCCCATTTCGGATGAATCTGAATCCGGATGATTAATTGGTCCAAATTAGATTGGCTATTTCAGATTGGTCCGAATCCGGGTGCCAGATCTGGATTGGTCCGAATCCGGATGGTCCGAATCCGGATGATCCGAAATTGGATATCCTATTTTGATATTTTTACAAAATTAAAGAAAAATGAATCAAATGATTAACAGAGTTATCAGTTATCAGAATCAGATAAAATAAAGAGAAAGACATGAAATTGATATGATTTGACAATAATAATTCTGGACAGGTTCAGTTGATATCTGAACATTGACACAAAGAATTTAAAGACTAAAATGATGATGATAAAGATGATGAAATTGACATGATATTATGAATGAATTTGAACAGGTTCAGTATATTCTGAACAAAGATTTAAAGACTTAAAGACTTGAAAGCGGGTCTCTGATTTGAAAAGAATTGACAGATTACAGATTGACAAAATCCTGAGATAACTCAGGTGGCAGATTCATATATCTGTTTGACCAAGACCCAGACCTGTGAGTTATAGATATTCAGATTGAACATGCATAGATCCGGTTGAGATATATTGATGCTGACAGATTTATTGACATTCATTTATCAGCTGAATTGAGACCTGTGCACACCATGGTTGGGTGTTGCCCAGTGAATCATGATAGCTATTTATCTTTTCATATTGCATTTAATATTGCTTCAGACTTTGCTTTATGATTCATTGTTATCATGACTTCTAAGACATATGCTTCCATTATTGATCAGACATTTGATAGATTGATTCAGCTTGACTAGCCCTTATGGTCTATTGTTCTAGACCCGGCTATTTCACCAGTTCTTATGAATTGGTAATGACCTCCGATGTTCCGCCATATTGACTTACTGGTAGCTAGCCCAGTATGTGGCTGATCCCCACGATTTAAGCGTGAGTGTGGCTTGAATATCATCCGATCTTATGATACTATATCTCAATCATGAGGGCTGTAGCGGCAGCCAAGACATATCACGCTAAGATTAATGACTCCGCTTGACACGCATGTTGATATTGAAAATCTATAAACTCACTAAGCTTTGCTTACAGATGTTGCATTAATATTTTACAGGAAAAGCCAAAGGAAAATCACCTGCAGGACCTAGTACTTAGGTCATTCAAGATCCAAGTTTTGAAGATTTTCTAGACCACTACTCAACAAATCTTTCTGGTACTTATTGGAAGACAACAATTGTGGTGGTTCTGGGTAGATTTGATGTAATGTATGATATTATGATTAGATTAGATGTTACCCTTTTATAACATTATTTTGAAATATGTAAACTTAATCCTAATCTTGTATGTACATGAAATTTTTAATTCCGCAATTAATTACCCTATCTTAGTATGATTGATATTGTGTTGCATGAATTGGGACCTAGACTAGTGAGCACTGCCCCGTAAGGGGTGGTCTTCACAGGATGGTATCAGAGCACTAGTTTGAGTGAATCAAGTATTACGTAAGTATACTTGATCTCAAACTGAAGCAATACATATGTATCAATCATTTAGGTGGTTTGAACTGAGATAGGATGTACAGACTGTTAGGATGGGAAAAAGGGTACATAGATCTAAGTCTATAAACTGATAGTTAATTGATTTTAATTTTCTGTAGAAGATGTCAGGATCAGGATCAGGTGATATTCCCAGCAACATGAATCCACAACAAATGTTTGAAATGATGCAACAACTTCTAGCCCAACACTCAGAACAACAGAACAAAATAATGCAAGAACAGTTTCAGGCCAGAGATGAGGCCGAAGCTAAAAGACGCGAAGAAAAGAAAAATAAGAGAAAAGAAAAGCAAGTCCAGACTAATGAATCTGATTCTGATAAATCTAATCCTGAAACCCAAACTGCTCAGCCAAAAGGCTGCAAATTTAAAGATTTCAAAGCAAGCGGTGCCTTGAACTTTGAGGGAACAGTGAATCCAATTCAGGCGATGGATTGGATTAGTCATACCAAAGAGATCTTTAGAATCTCTGACTGCTTAGACTCCAAGAAAGTAAGTTATGCATCCGCGTTATTTGTCGGTGCTGCACGTGCCTGGTGGAAAACCCAGAGAAGCATATATGGCGAAGAAATAATTCAGACTCTAGAATGGGAGCAGTTTCTTGATATGTTCAATGCAAAGTACTGTCCAGTCGACCAAAAAGACAAAATGGAAGTACAACTGATGCAGCTGACTCAGGGAACGAAGACAGTCGACGAATACGAGCACGAGTTTTCGCGATTATGCGGTTACTCCTCATACCAAGTAGCTACCGAGGAAAGAAAGATGAATAGATTTCGTGTAGGACTCAATCCTAGATACAGACATCCGATGAGCGCGATCAAATACAAGAGTTACTTGGAAATGGTAGAAGCGGCTAGACAAATCGATCTAGGTTATTAAGAATATGGCGATCAGCTTTATGCTCCGTCTACTAACCCGATGAATCCGTCTCCTCCAAAGAAACAAAGATTTGGCAGATTCTTTAAGCCCAATAAGTCTCAGTCCCAGCAATCTCAGCAGTATAGTTCACAGCCGAAAGTGCAAGCCTACTCACTGACAAACGAGCCACGATTCTGCAAGAGATGCAGAAAGTCTCACATGGGATTGTGTAATCCATATGACGTAACTTGTTTTGCGTGCAATATGATCGGTCACAGTAGTGAAGAATGTCCACAACAGGGACGTGGATGTGCAAAGTGCGGGAAAAGAGGACATTTTATGTACCAGTGTCGTAGTGGATCGCGTTATCAGTCTCAATCATCAGCAGGAGGTTCTACGGGGAAAAGTTATGCTGCAACGCCGACTGCACGGACTCGAGCTTTCCAAATCACAGCCGAGGAAGCAAAAGAAACACCTGATGTAGTTACGGGTATGTTTTTACTTAACTCGATTCCGGCTCGTGTATTATTTGATTCTGGCGCAAGTCGTTCTTTCATATCAACCTCTTTTGCACGACAATTATGTAAGATTCCATCAAAGCTTCCCGTGATACTAGACATTGAGACAGCCAGTAACAATTTCGTTATGGCTGATTCCGTTTATCCAAACTGCACACTACTTGTTGATAATATCGTATTTAATCTCGACCTCATCCCGATTCCGTTAAAAGAATTTGATGTCATCATCGGCATGGATTGGCTAATGAACAACGAGGCTACAATTATCTGCAACCGACGAGTCATCAGAATCAAGTCATCAGACGGCCGAGTACTTGAGATCAAGGGCGAGAAGCGAAAAGGTGATCACTGCTTCATTTCTGTTGATAAAGCTTATAAGTATCTATCCAAGGGTCGCGAGTCCTATCTGTGCTACGTTTTATCTGAATCCAACTCTGAAAAGAAATCGTTGTCTGATATTCCTATCGTCTGTGAGTTCCCAGACGTATTCCCTGACGATATTTCCGGAGTGCCATCGGAACGTCAAGTTGAGTTCAGTATTGACTTGGTTCCTGGTGCGGCTCCTATCGCAAAAGCTCCATACAGACTTGCACCTGCAGAAATGCAAGAAATGTCTGAGCAACTGCAAGAGCTGTTAGAGAAGGGGTTTATCCGACCGAGTTCTTCTCCGTGGGGTGCACCAGTTCTATTTGTTAAAAAGAAAGACGGAACCTTCCGTATGTGCATCGACTACCGCGAGTTGAACAAAGTCACCATAAAGAATAAATATCCTTTGCCCAGGATTGATGATCTGTTTGATCAACTGCAAGGAGCTAGTTATTTCTCAAAGATAGATCTCCGTTCTGGGTATCATCAACTGAAAGTAAGAAATGAGGATATTCCGAAGACAGCCTTCCGTACAAGATACGGTCATTACGAATTTCTCGTGATGCCGTTCGGCTTAACAAATGCACCAGCGGCATTCATGGATCTCATGAATCGCGTGTGCAGACCAATGTTGGATAAATCCGTTATCGTGTTCATAGACGATATTCTGATTTACTCCAAAACGGAGGCTGATCATTCCGTTCATCTGCGACAGTTGCTAGAGTTGTTAAGAAAAGAAAGACTCTACGCAAAATTTTCTAAATGTGAATTCTGGCTCAGACAGGTATAATCTCTATTATATATGTCTTGAGCTGTTTCCTTAACTATTCTATGATTCACATCAGAACTTGAATTTCTATCTTGATTAACTTATAGATTCAATTCCTTGGCCATGTCGTTTCTGGCGAAGGGATTTCCGTTGATCCTTCGAAAGTCGAGGCCGTTCAGAAATGGCAAACACCTCGCAATGCCTCTGAAATAAGAAGTTTCCTTGGATTGGCTGGTTATTACCGGCGATTCATAAAGGACTTCTCAAAGATTGCTGTGCCGCTTACAATGCTAACACGAAAGAATACTCCTTTCGTTTGGACCGATAAACAGCAAGAGGCATTTGATATTCTGAAGCAAAAGTTGATTCAAGCGCCGATCCTAGCCTTACCAGAAGGTAATGATGATTTCGTTGTCTATAGCGACGCCTCTGGTACTGGCTTAGGATGTGTTTTGATGCAAAGGGGAAAAGTAATTGCCTATGCTTCAAGGCAATTAAAAGACTATGAGAAAAGTGCACCAACTCATGATCTTGAGTTGGCTGCTGTTACCTTTGCACTGAAGATCTGGCGTCACTATCTATATGGGACTCGGTGTCAGCTCTACACCGATCATAAGAGTCTCAAATACCTTTTCACTCAAAAAGATCTGAACATGAAACAGCGTCGATCCTTGGAGCTTATCAAGGATTATGATTGCGAGATCTTATATCATCCCGGCAAAGCAAATGTTGTCGCGGATGCGTTGAGTAGAAAAGTATATCCAGAAAAGTGCTGTTATGCCCTAACTCCAGTTATATTCTCTTATGATCTTATTGAAGATATTCGAGTTGCTCAAACTGAAGCGCTGAAAGAAGAGAACATAGATTCTGAAAATCTTAAAGGGCAGTTACAATTTCTGACTCTGAACCATTTGGGACTTCACTGTCTCAAGGGAAACCGAATCTGGGTTCCTAAGTATGGTTCAATCCGCAGCACTCTTCTATCCGAAGCTCATCAGTCCAAGTTATCTATTCATCCTGGCAGCTCAAAGATGTATTTTGATCTGAAAGCTGATTACTGGTGGCCAGGAATGAAGAAAGACATCGGAAAATGTGTTGAAAGCTGCAAAGTATGTCAGATGGTTAAGGCAGAACACCAGAAACCCTTCGGGGATATGCAACCACTGCCAGTTCCTGAATGGAAGTGGGAGCATATAACAATGGACTTCATTACGAAGCTGCCAAAGACCAAAAGACAACACGACTCTATCTGGGTAGTCGTTGATCGTTTAACGAAATCAGCACATTTCATTCCAATGAAAGAAACTTATTCTCTGGATAGGTTGGCACAGTTGTACATCACAGAAATTATTTCTCGTCACGGTGTGCCAAAGTCTATTGTATCTGATCGTGATAGTCGCTTCACATCCAGATTCTGGCAAGCACTACAAGAAGGGATGGGTACTCGAATTTCTATGAGTACTGCTTATCATCCAAATGCAGATGGCCAGAGTGAGCGTACTATCCTAACTCTTGAAGATATGCTTCGTGCCTGCGTTCTTGATTTAGGTGGTAACTGGGATGACCACTTGCCGTTGGTCGAATTCTCATATAATAACAGTTATCATTCTACAATCAAGATGGCTCCTTTTGAAGCTTTATACGGAAGAAAATGCAGAACTCCCACCTGTTGGCGAGAAACAGGCGAATCGCCAATAGCAGGACCTGCCCTTCTACAGTTGACTCATGAAAAGATTCAACTAGTTAGAAGGAATATTCTTGAAGCTCAAAGCAGGCAGAAGTCATATTATGACAACCGGCACAGATCGATCAGTTTTGCAGTTAACGATTGGGTGATGCTGAAAGTATCTCCAATGAAGAATGTGGTACGGTTCATTAAAAGAAACAAGGTAGCTCCGAGATTTATTGGTCCGTTCAAGATTGTTGAAAAGATTAGGAATCAGTCTTATCGTCTTGATCTATCAGCGGACTTAGCTGGAATACATCCTGTATTCCATGTTAGTCACTTGAGAAAAAGTTTAGCTGACGAAAGAGAAGTTAAAATACCACATGTTAACTTGCAAATTGATGAGAAGCTTCGCGTGGTTGAAGAGCCAGAACGTATTCTGGACTCGAAGACCAAAAAGCTTCGAAACAAAGAGATACAGATGGTGCTCGTCCAGTGGAAATACCACAAAGGTTCGCATCAGTCTTGGGAATCCAGAGATGTCATGAAAGCAACATATCCCAGTCTGTTCGAACGTAGCTAACTTCATGGACGAAGTTTGTGCGTGGTGGAGCCCATTCTGTAACAACCTAACTTTTTATCAATTATGTAATAATGAATTTTGAGATAATAATATAATTTTGCTATATTATTTGTATTTGCAAATAAATGATTAAGAATGAAAATTTCACTAAGTAAATATAATTTTAAATTTATATTTATGATTTAATTGAGTAAAATAAAAGAGATGTAAAATACAAAAGTTTAATGGGTAAAATAGCAAATATGATCACATTAATATATAAAAACCAAAATTAATGATCAATAAAGATCATTAACACCAAATCTATTTCTCTCTCTTCTCTCTCTCTACACCTATACGGCAAATTCACAAATTTGCCAAGAAATTCAAGGTTTGTGCAATTAATTCAAGAATTAAGACAAGGAAGAGTTACAATCCACAGCAATCAACAAGAAATTGCAAGAATTTGAGGTAATTATCGATTTAAACTTCAAAAATTGTTGAGTTGGTTCGGTTTTGTATAAAAACCGAAAGCTAGGATTTAAAATATGTAATCCGATGATTGCATGTGTATATAATTGATAGATAATGATGTAATTAAGTTAATAGATGCTAAAGAAACAAAGATTTTTGGTTTGAATCATCCAAAATGTGAAGAAATCGGAATTTTTGATGAAAACGTGTTCTTGGCAAAAATATCATATTTTGGATGATCTTGATCAAATAAATGTGATTATGGTAGGGAAATTACTATAAAAATACTCAAATAATGTTGTTACAACAAAATAATACATTGCATGTCGAAATAAATGAGATTTAGTGAAATTTGACAAAAATCCGTATGAAGAACACCAAGAACACCAAGAACAGTTTCTGGAAAAATAACAAGTGTGGGATCCGAATTCGGATGACCCGAATTCGGATGATGTTCCACTTCGGACCCTGAATTCGGATGAGGCCACTTCGGTTCCCATACTTCGGAAAATAAAAATTATTGTTTGTTAAGTGATGGTCCGAACTCGGATGACCCGAGTTCGGATGGTACCAATTCGGATGATTTCATTTCGGATGATATCAATTTCGGATAATGAACCGAATCCGGATGTGTGCTTGGTCCGAATTGGGATGCCCATTTCGGATGAATCTGAATCCGGATGATTAATTGGTCCAAATTAGATTGGCTATTTCAGATTGGTCCGAATCCGGGTGCCAGATCCGGATTGGTCCGAATCCGGATGGTCCGAATCCGGATGATCCGAAATTGGATATCCTATTTTGATATTTTTACAAAATTAAAGAAAAATGAATCAAATGATTAACAGAGTTATCAGTTATCAGAATCAGATAAAATAAAGAGAAAGACATGAAATTGATATGATTTGACAATAATAATTCTGGACAGGTTCAGTTGATATCTGAACATTGACACAAAGAATTTAAAGACTAAAATGATGATGATAAAGATGATGAAATTGACATGATATTATCATGAATGAATTTGAACAGGTTCAGTATATTCTGAACAAAGATTTAAAGACTTAAAGACTTGAAAGCGGGTCTCTGATTTGAAAAGAATTGACAGATTACAGATTGACAAAATCCTGAGATAACTCAGGTGGCAGATTCATATATCTGTTTGACCAAGACCCAGACCTGTGAGTTATAGATATTCAGATTGAACATGCATAGATCCGGTTGAGATATATTGCTGCTGTTAGATTTATTGACATTCATTTATCAGCTGAATTGAGACCTGTGCACACCATGGTTGGGTGTTGCCCAGTGAATCATGATAGCTATTTGATTATCTTTTCATATTGCATTTAATATTGCTTCAGACTTTGCTTTATGATTCATTGTTATCATGACTTCTAAGACATATGCTTCCATTATTGATCAGACATTTGATAGATTGATTCAGCTTGACTAGCCCTTATGGTCTATTGTTCTAGACCCGGCTATTTCACCAGTTCTTATGAATTGGTAATGACCTCCGATGTTCCGCCATATTGACTTACTGGTAGCTAGCCCAGTATGTGGCTGATCCCCACGATTTAAGCGTGAGTGTGGCTTGAACATCATCCGATCTTATGATACTATATCTCAATCATGAGGGCTGTAGCGGCAGCCAAGACATATCACGCTAAGACTAATGACTCCGCTTGACACGCATGTTGATATTGAAAATCTATAAACTCACTAAGCGTTGCTTACAGATGTTGCATTAATATTTTAAAGGAAAAGCCAAAGGAAAATCACCTGCAGGACCTAGTACTTAGGTCATTCAAGATCCAAGTTTTGAAGATTTTCTAGACCACTACTCAACAAATCTTTCTGGTACTGATTGGAAGACAACAATTGTGGTGGTTCTGGGTAGATTTGATGTAATGTATGATATTATGATTAGATTAGATGTTACCCTTTTATAACTTTATTTTGAAATATGTAAACTTAATCCTAATCTTGTATGTAAATGAAATTTTTAATTCCGCAATTAATTACCCTATCTTAGTATGATTGATATTGTGTTGCATGAATTGGGACCTAGACTAGTGAGCACTGCCCCGTAAGGGGTGGTCTTCACACGCTGGTCGGAGTCCGACTAAGGGGTCAGAAGGTGCTAGGCGGCATACTGACTAAGGGGTCAGAAGACGCTGGTCGGAGTCCGACTAAGGGGTCAGAAGGTGCTAGGCGGCATACTGACTAAGGGGTCAGAAGACACTGGTCGGAGTCCGACTAAGGTGTTGGTCGGAGTCCTGACTAAGGGGTCAGGAGGTATAGGTCGGAGTTCTGACTAAGGGGTCAGAAGGTGTTGGTCGGAGTTCTAAATAAGGTGTTGGTCAGAGTCTGACTAAGGGGTCAGAACTCAGAAGGTATAAACTGAAGTTATCTATCAAAATGTAGGAAGCTTCCTTCGGAGGGAATATCCCTCGAAAGCTAGAATATCTCCACCATGGATAGAAAGCTTTTAGAAATGGTGAATGATTTTTACAAGATATTAGAAGATGTTGTAAGAAGGTTATGATATGAAAACATAATTAGAAATTAAAGAACAGACGTCAAGAGATTCTAATTAGAATATCATTCAAACATGGAAGTCAGAAGACTTCGATTACAAGTAAAAAACTTTGTGTTTTGGTTATCATACTTCAGGGTCATAAGTCAGAGTGTTGTCCTACATCTCTTTGGCTAGGGTGTGAGATGGAATCCCCTATCCCTTTTAGATTTACAACTTTAACATTTAGTGGTCTCTTCATCACTTTGTTTTTGTAAAAGACATCACTGTCCATGATGTACTAAAGAGACTAAAAAGAAATCTTTTGTTCATTTCCATCTTATGTAAAACTATTTAGTTTGTCACTTTTCAAATAAGCTATTATCTCTCTTTCTTTTATTTTTATTTTTTTCTTTAATAGAAAACATATCTAAGATGAGTCATTCAGACTTGGAAGGCGAAAGCCATTCGGAGGTCTGACTTCCGGACTTCCGACTCACTAAATCATTGTCAAAATTCATAATATAGATCTGGAACCATAAATTATTGCTATTATATCTTATTTTCAGATTAACAAGAAGATCAATCGCTGAATAAGTTTAACAATAAATAGGTGGTTTAACACTTATGAAAAGACCATATAGAGATTTAATAGACATGAATAGGTAAGAGAGTGGAATAAACAATAAAACCTGGATACCAAGTGGAGATGGAAGAAATCATGGAACATGATAGTTTGTTGCGTCCAAGGCTCCAACATGCATGGTTAGAAAGGTTCTTACCGATAGGCTCTGACTTACAACTTTAGGCTATGTTGTAGAGTTTAGCCATTCATCTTTCCAGCATATTATAATTTTCTCAGAGTGTACATCAACAACAGGTTTGAGAAATTACCAAAT
The DNA here is from genome assembly GCA_020465985.1 of Centrapalus pauciflorus. Classification (NCBI taxonomy): domain Eukaryota; kingdom Viridiplantae; phylum Streptophyta; class Magnoliopsida; order Asterales; family Asteraceae; genus Centrapalus; species Centrapalus pauciflorus. Next base: position 29,538 of record JAANYP010005575.1, read on the forward strand.
CAAAAACAAAGAAGTAAGAGCGACCGATGGCTATGCCGGTCCCACGGATGGCGCCATTTGTTTGAACGGTATTTTCCCTTTGCTATATACACCTTGAGATATCTTCAAATATGATCATCCATCTTTAGTATAACAATCTGAGAGCCAAAGAAACAAGAAAAGGTCAGTGTGCAACACAGGGGGATGGCCCCTGTGAGGCACCTCCGACGCTCAAGTCAGACAGAGGCCGAGTAACGTTGCAGAAAGAGAGCAAGTAACTTAGGGTTTTTAGGGATGAGAAAGATGATCGTGAGAGAAATAATACTGATTGTTTTTAGTGTGAATTCGGCTTACCTTGTTTATGAAGAAGGAGGAGACATTTATACCTTCTCTTGCTTAATTCCCATTGGCTCATGCTACCAAGCAGAGGAGTACCTATGATCCGGGTAAAAGAAGGAGCTCCTGGCTTGTACTATGGATGGCTCTGAGGACTGGTATGGTCTTCTGCATGCCTCCATCTCTCAAGCAGCTTTATCTTCTTTGTCTCATTCTCAAGTCAACGCCTACTTAATACAGAGGGAAGACCAGGTTGGTGCTTTATAAAAAGAGCTTCTTGAAATTTCCCTAATATAGATATAAATATTTTACCCACATAAACAGTTCACAACGAATAAACAGTTCACAAAAGATCTTTAGTCTATATATATATATATATATATATATATATATATATATATATATATATATATATATATATATATAGAGGGAGGTTCAATTAAGAACTTTTATGCATGAGGTACAAAAGAACCCATATCAACCATTAGATCAAAAAATTGTATGGATTAGATTAATGGCAAAAGGGTAAATAGTTGGACAATTTTATGCAATTTGTGCATTATAGGAACAAACAAGGAAGGGCATTTTGGGAAATGTGCATACCTCATTAAATTTAATATATCAACAAATAATCAAATAATAAATGCCAAATAAATTCAATTGATACATTTCCAAATTTAACAAAAATTACACAAATTCAAAAATAGATGATGGATATCGATGCATTTCATCGTTAATCTTGTTTATCTATGCATCATGTTAAAAAAAGACACATTTAACAAAAAAATATACAAAAATTCATTTATGCATCGTGTTCAACTTGTTCATCATTCTTTTATGCATCGTGTTTGTCGTTCATATTCTTCATTGAGCTATGCATCATGTTCAACTTGTTCATCATTCATCTATGCATCGTCATTGTTCATCGTCCATTTATGCATCATCATTTTTCGTTGTTCATCGTTCATCATCCATCTATGCATTGTCATTGTTCATCATCCATCTATGCATTATCATTATTCATCGTTCATCATCCATCTATGCATCATGTTCTTCATAATTATCATCGGTTATCTCTCTTGTTCATGTACATCATCATCGTTGTTCATCGTTATTCTTCGTCTTCAAATCATCATCACTAAGAAAATCATGAAGAACACGATTAGAGAGAAAGAAAGAGAGAGAGAGAGAGAGAGAGAGAGAGAGATGAGGAGGAAAATGAGGAATGTAGTTAATATGAGATTTTAATTCAAAATGTAACTCCTAATTATCATTTAATGATTTTTAGAAATAAATTAATTATCATGTTTTTAGTTTTCCCTAAATGCCCTTTGTGCACCATTGGTGGATTATCCGATGCACAAAAGTGCCTCGAGGTGCCCCGATGCATAAAAGTTCTCAATTGAACCTCAATCTATATATATATATATATATATATATATATATATATATATATATATATATATATATATATATATATATATATATAGTATCAAATTTTCCAGTTTTATATTTCATTTTGAATCCATTCCCCTCTCTCTCGATCGCTCAACTAGCTGCTCAACCGGTTGCTCCTTTGCTCGATTATCTACTCCAGATTCATAAGTATGGTTTCAGCCCTAATTATGCTTCTCTGCTCGCGTAATTAGTTTTTGATCTGCTTTATTTTAAAAATCGATTATAAGTTCAACTTTACAGTCGTACCTCAAGTATGTTTCATTATGGATTCAATTAGTTCTAAAGTTCGTGATCTTTGTATCCTGATTGTGAATCGTGTTAAATGTCCAATCTGATGAAAAATCACTTGAAACAACTTGTAACTAATTAATCTATCTCTGAAATTAGGTTATATCTGAAATTTTCATCATTGTTTCAAGTATTCTCTCAAAATTTCATTACTGGTTGCTCCTTGCTAAGCATCTACTCCGGATTTCCAGGTAAGGTTTCTGATTTTGTTCCTCGATCTGCTCGTATTATTTTCTGATTTGCTTTGTTTTAGAAATCGAGTATAAGCACAACTTCACATCCATACAACAAGTTCGTAATTATTTTCTAATTTGCTCTAAAAATTGTGACGTCTTTCATTGTATGTTGATTGTGTATTGTGTTAATAGTCCAATCTGATGAAAAATCCCTTTTAAAGCAATTGTAATTAATTACTAATTTATCTGTGAAATTTTCATTACTGATCATTATATTATTTTACCAGGGTACTGTTAGTGTATTACTAAAACCATGATGATATTTTTGCAAGTATCATTAGATTCATTGTTGATCCTGAAGAGGTATCTCTGTTGTTTGATCACTAATTTGATGTATAAACCATAATGAAAAATATAGAAATCATAACTATTTGATACATTGTTCCTAGAATTTGCGACAAGTATAATTTGGTTTTATTTCATACAAAATAAACAACTTTTGGAATTGAAATTTATAGGAAAGTGACAAATATAATTTGTCATTCAAGCTGAACATAAATGCAAGTTACATTTCCATTGAAGAACTTCCTAGTTTGGTTTGCAGTCTCATCAACCTAAACAATATAGAATAGTTTGGTGTGTTACCGTTAAGTCTTTCAGGCAAAAGTACTGGACTAATAATATTTGCAGAATTCTGTATGTAGTTTCTATCAGAGAGATGCCTAGATCGCTTTACATTTTCTTTGTGTCCATGCAAAGGGACATTTCTACTTGTTACCAAATAATAGTTGAGTTGGTATTGAATCCACAAGTGTGTAGCTACTTGCACTATATAAATAATTGCTATCTTCAATCACAAAACTAACATTTAGAAATTGAATCCGAGCATGTGATTCTTGAAATTGAGTTTATTAAATCAAGAGGTGACAATTTTAGCCCAATGAGCCAAATGGGTAGTGCATGAGTCCAAACACCCATTCAACAAGAGATGACAAGCCATAACTTTGGTGAGATTCATCCATGCCAAGTCACAGTAGGATCTGATACTAACTAAAATGGTTGTGGATGCTATTTGTCTAATAGAGGTTAAATGTCTGAAGTCTGAAAACCACATCTGAAATTAAGATGTGGTTTTAAGATCTGAAATCTGAAATTAAGAGGTGATCTTCAGTTTGTTTGTTTCGTAATATGAAACATCTAAAAAATATTACTTTAAAAAATATTATATCTAATTAATTATATATTATAATTAATTAATTTATATAAACAAAATTAATTATAATAATTAATATGATAAATGATTTTAGATTAGAATTAACTGAACTATCAACACCTTAAAAAAGATAATTGAAATTATAATAATTAATATTATAAATAGTTTTAGGGTTTGTAAACTAAAAATGAAAAAAAGAGACCTCTTAATTTTTTTTTCAGACTCAAGCATCCCTCTTAAAATTAAGAGGTTGCAACTTCTTAACTCTGAAACTAAGCAAACAATCTTAAATTACTCTAGATTTGAAGCTTAGACTTCAGACCGTTTTAAAAGCTTCTTAATGAAAAACAAACAAGGCTGTAGTTTGATCTTTATAATCTTCTATTGGATTTACTTGGGAAAGATTGAAAGTGACTAGTTTTTACTATTAGAATCAAGTTCAACACTCTACTTATTGTTTCTTTGGTATTATATTGCATGAGATACAAGTAAATATGCAATAATTATATAGTTTACTTATTAAGAATTACATATTGCAATCTGAATCTCAACTGCTAAATTTTGTTTTTCAAGCATTGTCGGGATGACAACAACAAAGATTGAATGCTATACTAGATCTCATGTTACTTCAGCAACATTTAGTACATGTAGTTCGTAGAATCGTAGTTGATTGATAGCGTATATATCTTTCTTCATGTATGAGAAAGATGTTTCATAAAGAACAAATGTTTACGTAATTGTGTTTTAACACTCGTTGATGATTTTATTAGACTTTATTGGATATTGTTTTTGTCCTGTATTTTTATTTTGCAATTGGCAATCATTTAGCATAGAATCAAGTGTTTTATGTAGTTTAATACCAAAATTGTATAGTCAACTTAAGTATTGAAAGTTTATACTATAAAATATATATACATAATTTATTCATGCTTATGAGAGTGGAGATTAATATATTTTTTTCATACTTGTAATTGTAAGCATATCGGTGAGATGTTCACAATTCATGTTTGTAAGCGTTGTACATTTAGGAAGTAAGTGCATGCTTATAAACGTGAACTTTTAGGTGATTTGTATATATTTTGTAAGCGTTTACATTTAGGAAATAAGTGTACGTTTATAACTGTGGACAATTTAGCATACAATTTACGTTTGAAACTGATAGGGAATATGAATCACGAATCCAATGGGCTTAAGAAATATAGATAACTAATGTTAGTGCCAATAGTTCGAATAATGGGCCTGGACGGTTGTTAGAATACTATATAACTAGGGTTAGTTTGAGGGGGGGGGGGGGGGGGGTTCAGGATTATGCTAGAGGAATTGGCTGTAAAGCTTGGGTAGAGCGTTACAGTTTCGGCTGCAAAGCTTGGGTAGAGAGTTTAGTATTATTTGTAGCAAGATTCATAACCATTTATAGCAAACATTATTTGATTAACAATAGTTAAATTCTTTAATTTTAAGTGTATAATGTAGCGTTAACTTAATTATATCGTTTAAATACATTTTGATCTCATTTGACGTATTTCTTTTTGTTGTTTCAAGTTTAAAAACTATGCTATATTTTTGTTTGTGACACAATTATCTATCTATAATATTAAATGAGTAACTAACATGCCACATCTCATGCTCTCCTTTGATTTATCACATGTTGCTCTCTTCTTTTGCTACTTCATTTACTAAATTTACTTTGAATTTTAAAACAAATTAAATTTATCCAAATCTAATATGGTTAATTTAATAACTAATTAACTAAAATTAAACAAACTTTATGAATCTTATATTATACATATCTATTCTTAAAATTAACTCATGTAATACATGAGTATTAACCTAATATTTTTATATGTTAAATAGGTATATAGATTTGATTTTATTTATTTGAATTCATTTTATAATTTAAAATTTAAAAATTGAATTTTTGGATAACCACTTGACTTAGATCAAGTGGCCACCACCAAAGGTGGGAGGAGCTTCTCTTGGTTGAGGTCTCGAGTTCGAGTCTTGCTAACGGCATTTCTACTTAGGAGGAGGTAGGGGTGGGGTGGTTCAGTTCGTTTTTTGGCAAAAACCGAACCCAAACCGAAAATTCCGGTTTTCGAATTGGAGAAACCGTTCGGTTTCGGTTTTTTCTGGTTTTGGTTTTTCGGTTTGGATTATCGGTTTTTTAGTTTACACCCGTAGGTTTTTTTTGTTTTTGGTTTTTCGAAAACGATTTGTTTTTGGGTTTAAACCCAAAAAATCTTAGACATTTTTTACTAAAATTGAGGGGTTTTTTTTTTCTATACTTATGATTTTCTTTACTAAAGTTAAACACTATTCTATAAATCATTAAAAAATAATTGCTTACGTTTGGATATTTAATCGACTTATGTGTTAGTTTGGTATTCTCTACTTCACATATTATTAAAATAAGCATAACTATTAACAATATCAACTAAGTATCATTTTAACATCATAAATATCAATTCAAGTCAAAAAAGTATTTCTCGAAATCAAGTCCACCCAAAAGTACCAACCTTAAAAAAAAAAAAATTTAAATTTTGTTTTCTTATAACCATGTTTAAATTAATGTTATACACATGATATATGAATTTCACATACATTCACACTTTCTGTGCATTAAAAATTATGTGAATGTTCAATGCATATTTATGTGAATTCACATGATCTTTTTTTACCATTCACAAGATTTATGATGTTGCTCCTTTTGAAAAAAAACTTATAATATTGTCTTATACTCGTCTATTAAAAAAAACAATATGTGAATGATCATTCACATAAGGGTACGCTGGGTAAGCTGGAATGTCATAGTGCACACACAGAGATATGTGTGTATATATATATATATGTATGTATACACACACACACACACACACACACACACACACACACACACACACACACACATATATATATATATATATATATATATATATATATATAAAATTGAAAATGGTTTGCATGTGAATATAAATAAAATAAGCTTTGTAATATAGGAATAGGACATAACATCAAACATGAGTGAAAGTAGAATTAATTTAATAAATATATAAAGTATTTATAAAAAGTAAATTAATTTAAAAAACCAGTTTGGTTCGGTTTTGAAAGAAAATCCGAAACCAAACCATTTACTCCGGTTTTTTCGGTTTCGGTTTCCTTGGTTTTTCGGTTTGGTTTTTCCGGTTGATTGGTTTTCGGTTCGGTTTTTGTTCACCCCTAGGTGGAGATGTGAGGTTTAATCCTCACCCATGTCTAACTTTGGTGCTAATAACTAACCACATCTGCTTAAAAATAATTGAATTTTTAAAAAATCCAAAATTCAGATGATCCGAAAATCCGATACAGATTCTCGTATAGCAAAATTAAAATTCATTTGGATTATCCAAAATTCGAATATCCAAAAATTGGATAACACCTGCCCTAATATTAGCGACTAGAAACTTGGGTTGACTTTTGTTTTCACCAACCGAATCTAAATGCGTCAGGTATTTCGTGATGCGTATGTAAGTTTGGAGTCACCAACCGGCCTTAATCGAATTAATATATTCGATATCTGCATTAAATTATTTGAACGTATGCATTAAATTATATGTTTTTGAATTAAACTATTTGAACATGTGTTGTGTATGGATTAAATTATTTGTAATTTTAATCAAGAATTATTCAACTTTGTAGTCACGATCAGGTTAAGATCTAAAAAAGCTACAAACTATAAACGATAAGAATATCAAAAACACTATTTCGATATTTCTGAAGATGACGATAATCGGCAGCCTGGTAAGATTTGGTAGAAGGCAGCTTCACACAATCGTCTCGAAAGAAATCATCAAACCCTCTTCTCCAACCCCTTCTCACCTCAAAACTCATAATCTTTCGGTGCTCGATCAAGTTGGCGCCAAATCGTTTATGCCGATGGTTGTGTTCTATCCAAGAACCGGCATTTATCGTAGTTCCGAGAATAAAACGGTTGATCCCTTAAGAACTCGTTATCTTGTACGTTAACAAAGTACTATCCTTTTGCTGGTAGGCACCCGAAAGTCGCACCAGCATTTGTAGATTGTAACGATGAAGGAGCTGAATTCGTTGAAGCATCTGTTGATAGCAAGCTCGGGGATTTTCTTCAGAACGCGCAACATGAAGATTTCGACCAGTTTTTTCCATATGGATTGGTAAATTACAAATCTAACCGTGGTGATAGTGATCTTGAAAGTGACACTGTGATACCGTTGGCAGTTCAGGTTAATCATTTTGAGTGTGGAGGAGTGGCTGTAGCGGTGTCATTATCACACAAGATAGCGGACGGAAGCAGTTTGGCTCATTTCATAAACGATTGGGCTAAAATGACTCGGTTTTGCTCGAAAGTGTTAAATTATCAATCTTGAATTAAAATTATCTCATCTCATTAATTGTATCATGTTTCAGGGGTTAGCATGAAAGAATAAAAAAGGAGGTTGCTAGATTGTAAATCAAATGACTCATGAGGGTTGAAGATGTAATGTTGAAGAAGTTAAAGGGTGAAGACTAGAACTCTATATTTGAAGAAGATTTGATCTGCACCTAATTTTGTCAAGTGGAGCGTCCTTTTTTCTCTTTAAAATGAGGGAGTGATCGACAGCAGCAAATTAAGAAGAAAAAACACACAAAAAATTGTTTAGAGTTTTACAGCAGATTGGCTTCAAGGCTTCTTTTTTTCTTATTGATTTCATTGTCTGAAATCATTCGGTTATAATCATTTGGTTATAATCATTTGGTTATAATCATTGTTGTTTGGTTTTGTTCCATTGAAGCAATCTGATTCTGATTCATAAATCTTTATATGGTATCAGAGCTTAGGTCTCTATTCTGATTCATTGTTTTTTTTTTCTTCTTCTTGGCTGTCCAAATCAATCTCCGATTAGGGTTCCTCACATTGGGGAAATTCTGATTTGGGATTCCATCGACTGGGCTGCTTATTCATCGTGATATCTTTTGATTTTGGGATATCTTACGAGTTATTGAAATCCTTTTTTCGTGAAACAAATATATTTCACGAGCTGTCTGTTCAGGAGATCTTGGCCCTATTTTTGTTACTGAGAATTTTCTTTTCTCGTCGGCCAAACCTTGGTGTTTGCATTTTTTATAGCATCTGTTCTAAACGACGGAAGAGACATCCGCTGCAGTAAAGACTAATTTTTTTTTCCTACAAAGACGTCGCTGTAAGTCCATTCTTACATTCCTTGTTGTAGCAAGTTCCTTCTCCGGTGAGCTCCTGTGTTGGACAGGAGTCAACTGCCCGCTGTGAGAATACTTGGCCTATAGCAAGGGCTTTATATATAGCATTTATTTTTCTCTGCTTTATTTGGTCTATCTACTGGGCACGTGCTTATACAATTTGAATTGTCATTCTCTGGTTCTATTTGATTACTACCATCTTCTTATTTGATGCCTGATTCTAATATGGATAGTGACGTTGAAAATATGCTTGCTACTCAGATTAGTAGTTTGGATTTTGGTGATCCACTTTATTTGCATGCTAGTGATACTAATAATGTTCCAATTGTTGGCATTAAATTAAGTGGTACAGAAAATTATAAAGTGTGGGCTTGTGCTATGGAATTGGCTTTTGAAACTAAAAATAAAACAGGTTTCATTGATGGTACATGTATAAGATCTAATAATAATGAGGTTCTTGCCAGACAGTGGGATAGGTGCAACTCTGTTGTACTCTCTTGGATATTAGGATCTGTTACTGAGGAAGTTTATCTTGGACAAATTTTTTCAAAAAATGCTTCCATAGTTTGGCAAGAACTAAAAGAAACATATGATAAATTTGATGGCTCTGTTATGTTTAACCTTCATCATAAGATAAATTCTTTGAGTCAAAATGGATGCACGGTTTCTGAGTATTACCATAAACTTAACTCTCTATGGAGGCAATTTGATGCACTTATTAGATTGCCTACATGTACGTGTGATGCTGCACATCATTTTTCTGAACATACTCAGTTGATTAAATTGATGCAATTTTTAATGGGTTTGGATGATGTCTATTCTCCGATTAGAAGTAACATTCTTACTAGAGACCCTCTTCCTAATTTTAAAACCGCTTTTTCCATAATTTCAAGGGAAGAGTCTCATAGGGGAATGACTACTTCAACTTCTAAAACTCAAGCAAATGCTTTTATGACAAAGTTGTCAGATAATAAAAAGAAACAAGGAAGGAATCCAAATTTGGTTTGCAAAAATTGCAATACGACAGGTCATACCATTGAGAGGTGTTTTGAGATTATAGGTTACCCACCAGGCTACAAAAGGAAAACTACAAATACAATCTCAAAGAATTTTTCTAGTAATAATGTTGTTTCTGACACCACTATTTCAAATGATACATCTCCATCCTCATCCTTTCCTTTTAGTAGTGAACAAATATCAAAAATCATGAGTTTGATAAATGAAAAACCCGTTTCTCCGTCGATACATGTGAATATGGCAGGTACATTTGTAAATTCAAATACGTTTTTTTAACTCTAATGCCATGACTCATTTGGAGAACGTGAATCATGAATGGATAATAGACTCAGGGGCTAATCAACACATGACAACTTCAGAAAAAATTTTAGAAAATGTTGTAGATGTGTCTGATTTAAAAATCACGGTTGGACATCCAAATGGCACTCTTGCAACAATAAAGAAAACTGGAAATCTTAGACTAACAACTAATGTTGTCTTGTTTGATGTGTTGGTTGTTCCAGAGTATTGTGTAAATATATTATCTGTTCATAAAATGGCTAAAGATAGCAAGTTGTTTGTAAGTTTTGATGAGTTCAAATGTTATATTCAGGATTTGAAACAAAACAAAACTGTGGGGACTGGTAGTGAGAAGAATGGTCTATATGTGTTTGATCTTGATGTTAAAGGTAACTCTAGATTCGATGGTAATAATACTACTTGTTATTTATCTAAAAGTTTGTGGCACAATAGACTTGGCCACCCTGCTGATCAAGTTCTAAATGTGTTAAAGAACAAACTTGACATTGGAAATGATATAGTTGCTAATCCATGTGAAGTTTGTCATAGGGCTAAACAAACCAGAGAACCATTTCCTTTAAGTGAACACAAATCTTCAAGCCTTGGTGATTTAATTCATTTGGATTTGTGGGGTCCTTATAAAGTGAACAGTAAAGAAGGGTTTAAATATTTTCTTACTGTTGTTGATGATTATTCCAGAGCTGTTTGGATATTTTTGATAAAAACAAAGGATGAAGTTTATGAAAATATTGTCAACTTTTACAATCTGGTAAAAACTCAGTTTCATAAAGGTATAAAGATTATAAGAAGTGATAATGGAACAGAGTTTGTTAACAAAAGAATGTCTATATTTCTTAATCAAAATGGAATAATTCATCAAACGTCTTGTTTACATACTCCACAGCAAAATGGAATTGTAGAAAGGAAACATAGACACCTTCTTAATGTTGCTAGGTCTCTTATGTTTCAAGGGGGATTACCTCTAAATATGTGGAATGAGTGTGTTCTAACAGCTGCATATTTGATTAACAGATTACCTTCTTCAGTCCTCTCTGGAAAGTCACCCTTTGAGCTTGTTTTTGGCTTTGAACCTAATCTTTCCCATTTAAGGGTCTATGGTTGTCTTTGTTTTGCAACTGTTTTAAATAATCAAGACAAGTTTAAAAGTAGGTCTGAAAAATGTGTTTTAATTGGTTATTCAAGTGTTAAAAAGGCCTATAAACTCTTTAGCCTTGATAATAAAACAATTTTGTTTTCTAGAGATGTCAAGTTTTATGAAGATGTTTATCCTTTTAAAATGAGTTCATTTGTTCAAGATTGTTCAGTTGAAAATCAAAATTTAAATCACTTGAATTTTTTTGACATGCCTAATTCTGATTGTTGTAAACCCTTAAGTCCCAATGATGAAGGGAAAGAAAATCTTGATTGTGATGGCAATGAGTTTGCATTTTTTGAAGAATCTTTAAGGTCTGCTAAGATTGATACCCAATCTTTTGGTAGTCCTGAAAGGTGTAAAAATAATGATGACACAGTTGCAACACAAAATGAAAAAGATAGTAAATCTGAGGGCATTTTTTGGTCAGAAGAAAATGATCAAGGGTCATCCGTTGATGAAAATGAGGTTGTTGGTCTTAGAAGGTCTAGTAGAACTAGTACACTTCCTAAGAAATTTGATGAGTTTGTTATTAATGGAAAAGTCAAATATGGGGTTGAAAAAGTTGTTAATTATTCTTTGCTAAATTATGAAAATTATTGCTTTGTGTCAAATTTAAACAAAAGTGTTGAACCTAAAACTTATTGGGAAGCTTGTAAGGATAAAAATTGGATTGAAGCAATGAATAAAGAAATGGAAGCATTAAACAGAAACAATACTTGGACATTAACCGATCTTCCTCCTGGTAGGGAGCCAATTGGTTGTAAATGGATCTATAAAATAAAATATAAGGCAAATGGAGAAATAGAAAGATATAAAGCAAGACTGGTAGCTAAAGGTTATAGTCAAAGGGAAGGTCTAGACTATGAAGAAACATTTTCTCCTGTAGTTAAAATGGTCACTGTTAGGTGCTTGATTAGTCTAGCTGTAAATAATGATTGGCCATTATTTCAATTGGATATAAACAATGCATTCCTGTACGGTGATTTGACTGAAGATGTTTACATGACACCTCCTTTGGGCTATTTTTCAAAAGATGAAAAAAGAGTATGCAAGCTGGTAAAATCTCTGTATGGACTGAAACAAGCTCTAAGAAAATGGAATGAAAAATTAACTAATGTATTAGTTAACAATGGTTTTGTCCAAAGTTTAAGTGACTACTCTTTGTTTGTTAAATCTGATGGAGATTTGTTTCTTGCTATACTCGTTTATGTGGATGATATTGTTATCACCGGAAACAACTTATCCGAGATCAATAAATTCAAATCATATTTGAGTTCAAACTTCATGATTAAAGATTTGGGCAAACTAAAATATTTTTTGGGTATTGAAGTTCTTGGAACTGAAAATGGATTATGTTTGTCTCAAAGGAAATATTGTCTGGAGCTTTTACATGAATTTGGTTTATTGGGGTCAAAACCTCTTAGTACTCCAATGGATCAAAATGGTTCAATTTCGGTTACTGAATCATCTTCAGATAGGTTGTTATCCAATGTTACAGAATATCAAAAACTTTTGGGAAAGCTAATTTACTTAACTTTAACTAGGCCTGACATATCTTATACTGTTCATTGTCTTAGTCAATATATGCATGCTCCTTTACAGTCTCACTTGAAGCTTGCTTTTCATGTTTTAAGGTATTTGAAGTCTTCTCCAGGTAAGGGTATCTCAATTGTTAAGAGTAAGTCTCTAGATCTTAAAGCTTTTGTAGATGCCGACTGGGCTAAGTGTAAATTTTCTCGTAAATCTGTGACGGGATTCTGTATTTTTCTTGGTGATTCTTTGGTATCTTGGAAAAGTAAAAAACAAGACACAGTTTCTAGATCATCAGCAGAATCTGAGTATAGAGCTATGTCTGTTGCTGCATGTGAAATAATGTGGATTTTAAAACTCTTATCTGATCTTAAGATTCCTGTTACAACTCCTGTCTCATTGTTTTGTGATAATAGCTCAGCAATCCAAATGGCTGCTAATCCAGTGTTCCATGAAAGAACTAAACATCTAGAATTAGATGTACACTTTATAAGGGAAAAAGTTAGTTCTGGATTGATAAAAACAATAAAAATTGCCTCAGAAAAACAAACTGCTGATATTTTCACAAAAGGATTGGGTTCAAAACAACATAACTTTTTGTGCCGAAAGCTGGGACTAATTGATCTATTTCAATGTCAAGATTGAGGGAGGATGTTAAATTATCAATCTTGAATTAAAATTATCTCATCTCATTAATTGTATCATGTTTCAGGGGTTAGCATGAAAGAATAAAAAAGGAGGTTGCTAGATTGTAAATCAAATGACTCATGAGGGTTGAAGATGTAATGTTGAAGAAGTTAAAGGGTGAAGACTAGAACTCTATATTTGAAGAAGATTTGATCTGCACCTAATTTTGTCAAGTGGAGCGTCCTTTTTTCTCTTTAAAATGAGGGAGTGATCGACAGCAGCAAATTAAGAAGAAAAAACACACAAAAAATTGTTTAGAGTTTTACAGCAGATTGGCTTCAAGGCTTCTTTTTTTCTTATTGATTTCATTGTCTGAAATCATTCGGTTATAATCATTTGGTTATAATCATTTGGTTATAATCATTGTTGTTTGGTTTTGTTCCATTGAAGCAATCTGATTCTGATTCATAAATCTTTATATGAAAGGTCAGAAAGAAACTGATGAAGTTCCTATTAACCCTCAGTTTCTTCCTTTTCAAGAAATGAACATGAATTTCGAGGGTCTTTCGCTCGACATATCGAATAATTGTGTTACAAGGAGTTTCATGTTCCCCAACTCAAAGATAAACGAGCTTAAACTCAAAGTCGTAGACATGACTACGAAATCTAGAGAACCCATCACGAACCCTACTCGTGTCGAAGTTTTGAATTGGCTGATTTATAAGTGCGCGGAGGCAGCATGTACCAAAAACAATCCAGGCTTTAAAACCGTCGGGGTTGGCCAACTAACAAACATACGACGCAAACTGATCGAGCCGTTGCCTGAAACTACCATCGGAAACTTTTTCATCACAATGGAGGTTTTGAGAAACAACGATACTGAAATCAAGCCGGAGTGGCTCATCAGTGAACTCACGAATCAAAAGATGCAGTTTGAAGGTTTACGAAACATTGAATCTGTCTTTGATCTTCTTTCGAGCATGGGTTCGAAAACGGCATTAGAAGAGCAGCAAAACAAGATGGATAATGCTTTGTTCTGTTGGCATTAGAAGAGCAGCAAAACAAGAATCAAACGACATTGAATCTGTCTTTGATCTTCTTTCGGGTGGGGAAAGCCCGTAAAAGTAACGGTTGCAGGGAATCTAAGGAAAAACAGCGTTGTTCTGTTGGATTCTCCAAACGGGGATGGTATCGAAGCACTCGTGTGTTTGGAAAAACAGGACATGGCTGTTTTTCGAACCGATCCTGACCTGCTTGCGTTTTGTTGATTTCTCATTTTCTTTCTAGTTATATCTTCCGCGATAATCGGGTTTTCACATGTTACCTTCGTGTGACATAATGCCATTTGTAAGTATAGTAAACAAATTGATATCAATTGATGAATAAGGTTTTATTGTTGTATCATTGTTTCTATAACTACTTAATCCCGTAAATTGTGTTCATAAATACGATAGAGTGATAGGAAATTAACTAAAGGCGAAGAAACTTGAAAATCGAACCTATCGAATGTCTTAACTACTTAACTCTAAGTTTCATATGCTTTCGAAACATTTAAAAGGGGTTATTAACTTGGTGGTGAGTAGCGTTCAGACTGCTTTTATTGAAGGTCGCAATATTCTCGATGGCTCTTTAATCTTAAACGAAACCATCAGTTCGTTAAAAAGGTCGACCTTTAGGTGTTGTTCTCACAGAACTTTCTGGTGAAATGAAATTTATCAAAAGGAATATAATTTGGATGAATTGAAATCCGTAATGTTTATGGTTCTCAAGGAATCCACAGGATTTGGAATTAAAAGTTTTCAGAGCAGCGTTGGCTCCGCACCCAGGCCAAAACTTCGAAGCAGGACGCAGCTCCCCGGGTCGACTTCGTGTCCAGTCTGGACTTCAGAGCTGGACCTGCCAGCACCGCACCGATGCCAAAATTTTCTTTCCTTGACTACCATCGGGAGCGAGCATTCCAATCTTTGGTGGAATGTTTTCCCTAAAAAATTTTCCTTTCTCGTCCCATTTCACAACAAAATACGTCTACGAAATGGTATTTCCATTCCTTTCCACCAAATTCCGGCAAACCAAAAGCCCCATTACGGTATTGAGTGTGGTTGTTTACTATGGATGAATTAACATGGGTCCATTATTGGTAACACAGGAGTTTAAAGTTGCTAATGTATCTCACCATCTGGGACAGCTTTTAGGCACGTTAAAATGCTCGTGGTGGCCAAGAGGGCATACTTGGAGACTTTGTATCTCAGCAGGAAATGCAAAGGTTGCTTAAAGCTGGCCAGCCGATACGCAAAAGAGAATAAACTAGTTCATAAACACATGAGTTACCAAAATAAATTAAAAAACTCATGTAGCATGCATGGACAACTGATGTACTGCTATTTAATTATAAAACGGAAATAAATAAACTGAAACTAGCGGACAAATAGACAAGTATTACCTATCGTATACTAGTATAGCTTATGTAAGTCCGGGCATCGAACTCAGAGACAATTGGTGGAATGATGATAATAAGTCGTCGGTTAATAATTAGTTATGATCATGAAGTGACTGAAATTAAATAGCGAACAAGGGAAAATATAAAATTATGAACGCAATTCCACACAATTACGAAATATGAACACTTAGGAAGAAAGGTTTTAAGAATGCAATTTGATAAGGGTAATCAAATGGGAGTGCTTCCCCCTAAACATTGGATGCATAACAATAAACACGCTTGGAATGAATAAAGTTTGATGAAGTTTGCTAATGATCACAGTTTTAGAGGCTATCTTACTACGGGGTTGATGAAGCACCCGCCCGAATATAACCGAGAGTTATTCAGTTCGATAGCCAACGGTCCCTATAATCCACGATATGCTAGAGAATCAAAGATCCGGAACCCATTCCATCGCATGATCCATCGATGCATAGCTATGTCCGTCACCGGCCGGAAAGATGGCCAAGAGAGTCTCCACTTCTGATTTATTCCTTTTAAGCTGTGTACTGATGCCGAATATTCATTGTTCTTTACCTTATCACATGGCACAATATTTTTTGACAGCTTCGGGGCGTTACGAGGGGATATGCGGCGAGCGGTTCATCATGAGATTAGCTCGCTCGTTTGGGTTATTGACCCCGGGTAATGTATCAATGAAATAGTGCCGATGAAAGTGTGTTCACAAAAGTATTTCACAAAGATGAACGTGATCACGAATCCCACTGTGTACGAGACGATTCATCTAGTCAGTATGCTACCTCCGGATAATGCCCAGGTACCCGAGCCCGCGCCCGAATCCCAAGTTGTTAGGAATTCAAGCAGTGGAGAAGAAGAAGACGACGACGACCAGCAGCCCACTCAAACGAACTCGGAGCCTAGGTTGGCTGGTCTAGAGAACCGATTGGACGTTTTAACGACGAATTTTGATGATCACCAGACGGAATACCGCGCTGATATGCAAACAGTCTTTGGTAACTTTGAAAGATTGTTTAGCTACTATTCTCCTGCACGCCAACCAGGTGAAGACTCCAGCTCTCAGGACCCCACTCAGTTTCAACATCCATTTTATTATCAGCTGACTCCGCAGTGCCCACCGGGTCATCCGTATCACCATCCACCACCGGACCAATGATTGAAAATCAGAGTTTTATCCCTCATCCCCTTATGTTGATTGGTTGAACACTTTACTTTCTTGCATTTTAATTTCTGTCGGCCGCTGCCAGGCCATGAACAATTTAAATTCCTGCACTATACATTCTTGCTTTTATTTTCCATTGGCCTACTTTAAGGCACGACGTGCTTTTCCTGACAGACAAACATTTCCTGCATTTTCAGAGCCAATGAGGAGGTGACACGCAAAAGGCACGACGTGCTTACTTTCAGGCACGACGTGCCCTTCCAGAACTATAAATTCAACATTTTCTCAGCATTTAATCATTCATGGTCGTTCTCTCCAAAAAAAAAGTATGATTTTATCTTCACTTGGGAGGCAAGAAAACCCGTTTGGAGCCATTTTTAGGTGCAACTTTGAAGGATTCAACAACACAACATCGATTATCGTTAAGGGAGTTCTAGCATTCCTAAATCTGTTGGTTATGTTTAGTTCTTCGTTTTGTATGATAAATATGTTGTGTAGCTCTATATATATGGAGTAGTTGTTTTATTGTAATCAATAAGCATGCCAACAGAGTAATAAAGGGCAAACAAAACCAAAACAATATCGGGATAAACAACCCGACTATTCCCCACACTTGAACAATTTATTGTCCTCATTGAAACAAAACGGACAATATAAACATAAATTAAAGTACGAAGAGACGCTCTAAAACCGCGGCCAACCAAAAATGCACTTTATGTAGAGTTGGAACAATTTGTACAATCGACTCTGTGCAATGCAACATGTTATTAGGCTCAACAAAAATCAACTAAACGAAAATAACCATAAAATAAGTACTAAAATTAACCATTCAACAAACAAGAAATTAAAAGTTGCAGAAATTAAAATTGTTCAAGGCCTGTCATCGGCCAACGGAAAGTAAAAGCAAGAAAGTAAAGTGCAGGAGTTTAAATTGTTCATGGCCCTGGCAGGCCAACAGAAATTAAAATGCGAGAAAGCAAAGTGTTCAACCAATCAACACAAGGCGATGAGGAATAAAATTGTGATCCTCAATCATTGATCGATGGTGGCTGGTGATACGGATGACCTGGCAGGTACTGCAAAGTCTGCTGATAATAGAATGGATGCTGAAACTGAGTGGGGTCCTTAGAGCTGGAGCCTTCACCTGGTTGGCGCGGAGGAGGGTAGTAGCTAAACAATCTTTCAAAGTTACCAAAGACTGTTTGCATATCAGCGCGGTACTCCGTCTGGTGGTCATTAAAATTCGTCGTTAAAACATCCAATCGGTTCTCTAGACCAGCCAACCTAGGCTCCCAGTTCCTTTGAGTGGGTTGCTCGTCGTCATCTTCTTCTTTTTCACTGCTTGAATTCCTCACAGCTTGGGGTCCGGGCTAGGGCTCGGGTATCCGGGCATTATCCGGAGGTAGCATACCGACTAGATGAATCGTCCCATACACAGTGGGATTCGTGATCACATTCATCTTTGTGAAATACTTCTGTGAACACACTTTTATCGACGCTACTTCATTGAACGTCTGTACATTGCCCGGAGTCAATAACCCAAACGAGCGAGCTAATCTCATGATGAACCGCCCGCCGCATATCGGGCTGCTCTCGTAACGCCCCGAAGCTGTCAAAAAATATTGTGCCATGTGATAAGGTAAAGAACAATGAATGTTCGGCGTCAGTACACAACATAAAAGGAATAAATCAGAAGTGGAGACTCTCTCTTGGCCATTTTTCCGGCCGGTGACGGACATAGCTACGCATCGATGGATGATGCGATGTAGTGGGTTCCTGATCTTTGATTCTCTAGCATATCGTGGATTATAGGGACCGTTGGCTATCGAACTCCAGAACAACTCTCGGTTACATTCGGGCGGGTGCTTCATCAACCCTGCAGTAAGTTAGCCTCTAAAACTGGGGTCATTAGCATCCACATCAGGATACAACCCCAATCGCATAGAAAACTAAATCATAGACATCTGTCTAGTAACTCCACCCAAACGAAACCGAATCGCGTTCTCAGCAAAGACGTCATACCCAAGATTCATAAAGCCATAAGAGGAATAGAATTCCAAGGTCGACTCCGTATAGGCGTATATATAGGCTCCTGAATTCTCAGTAGGTGAAACCATGCTCTAGAGATGAAGTTTCCATAGGAAACCTCAAACATATTCTGAAGTCTTGTCGCAATGTCTAACTCACCATGCCTCACATCGATCGTCGATAAAAATTCTCAGCTTACTACTCTGCCCGGCGCAAATGCTCTTGTTTATAAAGTAGCAAGCCTAGCCCGAGAAGCCTCCCTTAGATGTGAAACGATCCCGGTGAAGGCAAAACATGGGTGGTTCCGGTTGACATGTGGAGCCTGTGGCAATTTGGGAAGCTCTTCTTCTGAGCTTTTTTCGACCATGCGCCGGCGCCTAGAAGAAGAAGCTTGGGCGGCACCCCGTGTAGTGCGTGGAGGCATCCTAGCAAGCAACAAAATATCACAGTTAAACTAGAAAAATTCAATCAATACATATAATAATCGATGATCAAGGTTGTATCCTCACACTTGAGCGCATTTGAAAATAATTAAGCAATATTGGAAATTATAAAAAAAACTGATAATTGGATAAAGAAACTGTCATGTCAATAATTTTTACATTTCAATCTAATAAGATTACTTTGATTAAATTAATTTGGAAAATATGCTACATCAAAAAGAAAAAAAATTAGTATATTAACCATATTAAAAAAAATTGACAATATATTACCTTTTGACGTAATTAACCAAGTTTAAAGTATGTTTACCTCTTGACGGTCCCTTCGATGGCCGGAGCTCCAATCTGGCTCTCCGATATCGACGACAATCAATTTGCTTAGGATTCGTACCTCGCTGTGGACAGTTGGATCCCATCTCTCTTATTAGTGCTCCGTTTCATCTATGGCTTCGGCGTGTCCGATCAGCATCTGGTGATCTGCTACTGCTCCGTTTCCTCTCTGCCTTCGCTCCGCCTCTTCTCCACCCTGGCTTTGCGCCTGCTCCATTCCTTTTCTTTGATGCCAGGGTTCTGTTCTCTCTCGTCGTTCTCTGATTCAAAGGTACATTTTTGCTCTTTAACATCTCTGCTTAGTGTAAACTGTAATGAGTCATTATGAACACAGTATGACTGTATGACATTATAATACTTTAGTGTTAGCGAATGAACTGAATTAGTTGTTTAATAAAATGGTTAATATTATGTAGATTAGGTGTTTGATAAAATGCCTTAATGTAAAATGTAATATAACATTTAATTATGCATTCTTACAGTCATAAGAATGTTCTTGGTGCCTTTAGTGATTGTTATTGCATTCCACAGAAAAATCCAACCCCTAGATGGCTGGATTTACAAGATGTAGGAATATTGTGCCCGATACCAATTATAAAATATAAGAAATATATTACGAATTACAATTCAAGAAATGAAATTACAATACACGGAAATAAATAAAGTACGGAAATTAAAATTACAAATAAAAGAAATAATAATACGGAAAGTAAATTACAATACGGAAAATAAAGGCTGAGTCTCGTGTTTGACACGATTCCCTTAAAACAAATTCGAAGTCTGTTTCCGAGGGTACAACAGCCAAAGCAGTGTGTACTGCCGGAGGTAACCAACTTGCCTGAAAAAAAACACGTGAATTCAAAGTGATCTTCGTTCTTGGAAGCAGCAACGTCTCGCCGTTAAAGTGTAAAACCTTTCAAATATCTCAAGTGTTTCCCGAATGTTTCAAGTAATTTGGTGTGTTGAATCTCCTATTATTTTATAGGAAATTTGAGTTGAAACAACAAAATTAATCATCTTTTTAATTACAAAACCGTTTTGAAATATTCCATTATTACATGGTTTATTGTCAATTAATCATGAGTAATTATGTGTTGAAACCAAATAGTAACAGCTCTTAAATCAGTCAGCCGCTGATTTAATTATCAGTTCTGCCGGACAGCTTGGGCCTGAAGTTGCTGATCAGGTTTGGCCGAACAGCTTGAGCCTCACGCTGCTGCTGACCAGCCTGGATCGCTACCGACTGCTCACAGGTTTAGCTTGAGCCTTCCCTGATCAGGGCCAGCTTTCACGCAACCTGCTCTCACCCGGAGTAAAAAAGTTGTCTCGCACTAGCCTTGATTTTCGGAGCTGCATTCGTGTCCGCAGGTGCTGGCGTACACGAGTTCAGTGGATTTAGCCTTCGAGGTCCAAGATTTGCACCCCCCCCCCCTCCTGCGCGCGGGTAGGCATTGGAGTAAAACCACAAACAATCTTGCCATAGCTTTGAACACTCCTCCTTATAAACCCACTTTGGTTTCATCTTCCTTCCTATGTGGGACTCTCTTCACCCACTTAGAAGATGTTTCTTCCATTCCAAACACCAATCTTTGAGCATCGATATCTCATTAATCTTAGCTCCGTTTTGGAAGTTCTTTATATCGTTGGAATCCTCTCTTCAAGGAGAATACAAACTTACAAAATATTCATTATATATGTCACAATTATATATAATTATATTTGGTCCAAAACCATGGAAAAACCACTTTTTTCTTTGAACAATTTACACTTTTTTCCAACAATCCCCCACATGAATGAGAGATCGATCGAAAACACATTCCAATCATCCCCCACATGTATGAGATTGATCGAAGACACATAAAATTCCAATGAATTTTCAATGGTTGAAATCTTGCATAGGATAGGTAGGTGTAAACCTTTGAACCTTCCCTTATGAAATGCACTTAGTCTTCTAGCCGTCAGTAGAACTTGATGTCTTTGAACTGAGCTGCCATTTGTGAAGACGACAATACACTTCACACAAGAATCTCCCTAACAAGGTTAACTCCTCATAGTCGTGTCCGTTATGGTCATGGAACACTAGCCTGGTTCTGCGAGAGCTACTAAGAATTGTGCCCCTACAATTCCACTCGAAGCGACCCCACTTCTCTCTCACATAGGTGATTTCTCCCGAATCATTAAAAGCATAATGATTTCGACCGAATCATTATAAAATGCTTAACCTCATTGTCACTAAAATGATTTTCTTCTAGAAATCATATAGGAATGGACTAGGAGTTTTTCACAACCCCCCACAGTGACCACACTTTATTCATACAAATAGGTTGTCCTTTTGAACCAAGATCTTGGGATCTCCAGTCAACAAGGTAAGGTTTTCCTTCGTATGAATTTATTCATTCATGGGCTTTAGTCCCATTCCTTTTGACGACTTCAAAACTAACTCTCTATTTAGGCCTTTCGTAAGCGGATCCGCAATGTTATCATTTGACTTCACATAGTCAATAGTGATAACACCTGTTGAGAGTAGTTGTCGTATCGAATTATGCCGACGTCTAATATGTCTTGACTTACCATTATACATTATGCTATGCGCTCTACCAGTCGCTGATAGGCTATCACAATGTATAGTAACGGCTGAAACGGGTTTCGGCCACTTTGGTATGTCTTCAATAAATTGACGTAACCATTCGGCTTCTTCACCACATTTATCTAATGCGATGAATTCAGATTCCATCGTAGATCTAGCTATCACTGTTTGCTTGGAAGACTTCCAAGAAATAGCAGCACCACCAAGTGTAAATACATATCCACTTGTAGATCTGAAATCTTTTATATCGGATATCCAATTCGCATCGCTGTATCCTTCTATCACAGCTGGATATATCTCATAACGCAGTCCGTACTCTCGAGTATATCTCAAATACCGAAGTACTCGTATCACACTTTTCCAATGAATCCGACTCGGATTACTCGTGTACCTACTTAGCCTGCTTACAGCATATGCTATGTCCGGTCTGGTAGAAGACATTAGATACATTAGACTGCCTATAATTCTTGAGTATTCTAGTTGATTAACACTTTCACCTCTATTTTTCGATAGATGTTGACTAGTGTCAATTGGAGTTCTAGCTATACTAGAATCACCATTACTAAATTTCTCAAGATTTTTATCCACATAATGAGTTTGACTTAACACAAGACTATCTAGGGTTCGTGTGATTTTAATACCAAGAATCACTTCCGCTAAACCCATGTCTTTCATGTCAAATTTGGATTTCAACATCTCTTTCGTTGAATTAATCATTCTTTCGTTACTACCAACGATAAGCATATCGTCGACGTATAAACAAAGAATGGCATATCCATGTTTTGTATCTTTCGTGTACACACACTTGTCGCACTCATTTAATTTTGAATCCACATTCTAGCATGACGTGGTCAAACTTTTGATGACATTGTTTGGGAGCTTGCTTCAAGCCATATAATGACTTAACAAGCCTACAAACTTTCTTTCCACATCCGGGAGCACTAAAACCCTCGGGTTGCTCCATGTAGATTTCCTCTTCTAAATCACCGTTTAGAAAAGCCGTCTTCACATCCATTTGGTGCACTTCTAGATTTCTTATTGCGGCAATCGCAAGCACCAATCTAATGGATGTTATTCGCGTCACCGGCGAATATGTATTAAAGTAATCAACACCCTCCTTTTGTTTGTAACCTTTGATTACCAACCGTGCTTTATATTTATCAATGGAACCATCAGGTTTCATTTTCCTCTTAAAAAGCCATCGGTAACCTAGTGGTTTACAACCTTCAGGAAGGTCCACTAGTTCCCAAGTATGATTTTGTAAAATTGACTCAATTTCACTCTTGATGGCTTCTTTCCATTGAGGTCCTTCAGAAGAAGTTACCGCTTCTCGGTAAGTTTTGGGTTCACTTTCAACCATGTAAGTGACAAAATCATCTCCATATGATTTTTCAACCCTTTTCCTTTTACTTCTTCTAGGCTCAACCTCTTCTCTTTCAGGTTGTTCTAATGTCTCATCTTGGACATTTTCGTCAATTGATTTAGACGAACTAGCACGATCCTTTTGTAAACAAGGAAATATATTCTCAAAGAAGGATGCATTCCTTGATTCCATGATGGTATTCTTGTGAATTTCTGGATTTTTAGACTCATACACAAGAAACCGATAGGCACTACTATGATGTGCATAACCAATAAATATGCAATCAACCGTTTTAGGTCCTATCTTTTGAGCCTTAGGTGCCGGTACAACAACCTTTTCTAGGCACCCCCACACTCGTAAGTACTTATAGGATGGCTCTCTTCCCATCCAAAGTTCATACGGTGTTTTATCCATTTTCTTGCGGGGTATCTTATTCAAAAGATAAGTAGCCGAGAGGATAGCTTCCCCTCACATTTCTTGGCTCATTCCCGAACTTATTAACATGGCATTCACCATTTCTTTCAATGTTCGGTTTTTTCTTTCCGCAATACCATTTTGTTGAGGTGAGCTCGGATTCCATGTTGAGCACATAAATCCGCAAACGGTGACACATATTCACCACCTCGATCACTTCTTACAACCTTAATCTTTTTGTTGAGTTGGTTCTCAACCTCTTGTTTGTATAAAACAAACTTATCGATTGCTTCATCTTTACTTTTCATCAAGTAAACATAGCAATATCTAGTACAATCATCAATAAACGTGATGAAATACTTATTACCACCTCTCGTAGGAATGGATTTTAAATCACACACATCCGTGTAAATCATATCAAGTGGTTCGGTTATTCTTTCAACCGATTGGAAAGACGATCTTGTAAGTTTGGCTTCAACACAAGTTTGGCATTTATAATTTGAATCGAAATGAAAAGATGGAATGCAATTTAACTTGATTAAACGACGTAATGAATTAAAATTGACATGTCCAAATCGTCCATGCCATACATATGAAGACTCGGTCAAATAAACGGAATTCAAATTCTTATTATTTGCTTTAGTCACCATTACATTCATTTTAAACATACCATCAAGGGCATAGCCCTTACCAACATAAAGACCTTTTTTGGTCAAAACAAACTTATCGGATCAAACTTATTCAAAAGCCACCTGGAAACCAAATTCTTTCGAATTTCCGGTACAAACAAAACTTTTGTCAACTTGAGGTCTTTCCCGGATGTCATCTTCAAGATCACATCACCTTCACCCTTGATTTCGGCCGTTGCAGAGTTTCCCATGAAAATCTTTTCGCCATCAACCGCCTTGAAAGTGTTAAACATACTTTGGTCGGAACACACATGCCTAGTGGCTCCCGTGTCAATCCACCATTCTCTCGGATTCGACCCCACCATGTTTAACTCGGAGATCATAGCCACTAAATCATCAATGTCATCTAGGACCATGTTAGCTTGCTTTGGCACCTCTCTCTTGGGCATCTTGCAATTAGCGGCTCTATGACCCGGTTGGTCACAATTGTAGCAAATTCCGGTGAATTTTGGCTTTTGGAGCTTTTTCTTTGCAACTCCATCTTTTGGTCCCAAGTGAACACTTTTTCCTTTGACCACCTTTTTTACTTTGTCTTTTGACGATTTACCATACTCCACAAGATTAGCTTTAGCCGACGCGGGGTTATAAGTATTCTTGAGAGCCGTCTTGTTATCCACCTCAATACGAAGACGAACAACAAGATCTTCAATGGTCATTTCCTTTCGTTTGTGCTTTAGATAATTCTTGAAATCTACCCATCCACTTGGCAATTTCTCAATCATAGCCGCAACTTGAAAGGATTCGCTAAGGATCATTCCTTCGGCGTGTATGTCATGCAATAAAACTTAGAGTTCTTGAACTTGACTCATAACGGTTTTGGAATCTATCATTTTAAAATCTAAGAATCGAGCAACAACAAACTTTTTAGTTCACGCATCCTCGGTTTTATATTTTTTATCCAAAGATTCCCAAAGTTCTTTAGAATTAGTTGTTTTACAATACACGTTATAGAGTTCATCAACCAAGTCATTCAAGACATAATTACGACAAAGGAAATCTGAATGCTTCCATGCATCTACCGCACTCACAACTTGAGCATCGGTCTCCCCTTCTTTCAATTGAGGAGCAGATTCAGTCAAGAACCTCGCAAGGTTCAAAGTGGTCAAGTAAAAGAACATCTTTTGTTGCCAACGTTTAAAATTCAATCCGGAAAATTTTTCCGGTTTTTCAGCATGGTTAGCAACGGTGTTCGCAGCTTGAGCACCGGTCAAAGGACCAACGGTAGGAATATTACTTGCCATTTTAAAATCTGAAAAATCACAAAAAATTTATGATTATTATTTCAATTGTTGAATTAAGTCGGCCGTTTAATCAACACGGTTTTAAAAATAATTATTTGAATCAACCGTCCAAATAGTTATAGAACTTCTTAAAAAAACTTTATTTTAACAACGAAAGTGTTCGTGAATCATCCGTTCAAAAAACACCAACGAAGATGCTGTTGTAACAAATCAAATTCGTCTTGAAAACAAAACTTGTTTGAATCAAGACAAAAAGATTATATAATCAGAAAAACACAACTTGTTCCGAAATAAAACTTGTTTAAATCGAAACAAAAAGTGTAGAAATTTAACTCCGAGACAAAACTTGTTTGAATCGAAGAAACAATTTCTCAAAAAATTCCTAATTTTATAACCGGTATCGTGGTTGTAAAATATGTTTTAAGATTGTAGGAATATTGTGCCCGATACCAATTATAAAATATAAGAAATATATTACGAATTACAATTCAAGAAATGAAATTACAATACACGGAAATAAATAAAGTACGAAAATTAAAATTACAAATAAAAGAAATAATAATACGGAAAGTAAATTACAATACGGAAAATAAAGGCTGAGTCTCGTGTTTGACACGATTCCCTTAAAACAGATTCGAAGTCTGTTTCCCAGGGTACAACAGCCAAAGCAGCGTGTACTGCCAGAGGTAACCAACTTGCCTGAAAAAAAACACGTGAATTCAAAGTGATCTTCGTTTTTGAAAGCAGCAACGTCTCGCCGTTAAAGTGTAAAACCTTTCAAATATCTCAAGTGTTTCCCGAATGTTTCAAGTAATTTGGTGTGTTGAATCTCCTATTATTTTATAGGAAATTTGAGTTGAAACAACAAAATTAATCATCTTTTTAATTACAAAACCGTTTTGTAATATTCCATGGTCTATTGTCAATTAATCATGAGTAATTATGTGTTGAAACCAATCGCTCACAGGTTTAGCTTGAGCCTGTCCTGATCAGGGCCAGCTTTCACGCAACCTGCTCTCACTCGGAGTAAAAAAGGTGTCTCGCAAGAGCCCTGATTTTAGAGCTGCATTCGTGTCCGCAGGTGCTGGCGTACACGAGTTCAGTGGATTTTAAGCCTTCGAGGTTCAAGATTTGCACCCCCTGCGCGCGGGTAGGCATTGGAGTAAAACCACAAACAATCTTCTCATACCTTTGAACACTGCTCCTTATAAACTCACTTTGGTTTCATCTTCCTTCCTATGTGGGACTCTCTTCACCCACTTAGAAGATGTTTCTTTCATTCCAAACACCAATCTTTGAGCATCGATATCTCATTCATCTTAGCTCCGTTTTGGAAGTTCTTTATATCGTTGGAATCCTCTCTTCAAGGAGAATACAAACCCATAAAATATTCATTATATATGTCACAATTATATATAATTATATTTGGTCCAAAACCATGGAAAACCCACTTTTTTCTTTGAAAAATTTACACTTTTTTTCCAACACAAGATTCCTGATCTACCGGTCCATATTGTCAATTTCTTCAAAAGTTACCATCGCATGTTCATGTCATTGTTGCTTTCCCAAAAAAGAAAAAAAGGTAATTAAATCATAATGCCGAAAACATGTTTTCGACTATGTGTACATATTGCTTCGTATGAAGGTGTTTTCTAGTGGGAAAAGCCCGTAAAAATAGGCATGGCCGAAGCTCTAAAGAAGAATGGCTTATTTTATTGCGTTGGATCCTCCGAAAAAGGATGCGATCGAAGCATAATACAGGCCACAGAAGGCCAGATTCTTTGTTGCAATGGGAACATATAACATTTGTTTTTGGCATGGCCGGCCATGTAAAATATCGATATTTTTTTGTTTCCTACAAAGATTGAATATAAGACGATAATAGTATGTCATCTGTCTCATAAACCAACTTTCCTTCCTGTGAACATGATGATGAAGAAGCTCCTAAGATTCTGTTCAAGGCAGCTTCACACAATTGTCTCTAAAGATATCATCAAACCCTCTTCTCCGACCCCTTTAAATCTCAAAACATATAATCTATCGTTGCTCGATCAAGTAGCTATGAACGCGTACATGCCAGTTGTTATATTCTACCCAAGCTCCGGCAATATCTATCGATCTCCAAATAATACAAATCTTGAGTTGAAGAACTCGTTATCACAGACCTTAACTCAGTACTATCCGTTTGCCGGTAGGATGTCTAAAACTTGTCCAACCTTCGTTGACTGTAATGACGATGGGGTTGAGTTCATTGAAGCATACAACGATGGTTTGCTTTATGATTTCCTCAAACATTCAGAACATCAAGATTTTGATCAACTATTTCCAGATGATCTAATATGGTACAACTCATTCCCGAAGGCTTGTGACGACGAAAAATATTCTAGCCCATTGAAGATTCAAGTCAACCATTTCGGGTGCGGAGGAGTCGCAGTGGCTGTATCTTTATCTCACAAGATCGCGGACGGATGCAGTTTGTTAAACTTTATAAATCATTGGGCTACAATGACACGAACTGGAACTTCATGCTCAGCCGGCCAAGATTCATCACGAATCAAACCCCATTTTATATCTTATCAAACTAGAAATCGGAATGTGGCAAATAATTTACCGTACACACCACATGGCCGAGATTATGTCGCAAGGAGTTTTTTGTTCCCGAATGAAAAGTTAATCCGCCTCAAAGCCAAGGTCGAAGCCATGGCCGCCAAATCTGGACAACTAATCACGAACCTGACACGTATCGAAGTTTTAACATGGCTGCTTCATACGCGCATAATGGCTACCATGACGTCGAACACGGGAACTTTGAACAAAATCGGGATGTGCCAAGTGATTTGTATGAGAAGCAATTTGGTTGAGGCACTGCCCGAAACCAGTGTAGGAAATCTTTGCCTGATGACAGAAATTCCGACAACGAATCAGAATGAACTCATGCCAAATACTTTCATTCATGAACTCAGGATAAGAAAGACGGAAATTCGAAGTATAAGAAATCTTGAAACAGCAATCGAGATCGTTGCAGAGACATGTTCAGAAACTGGTATCTTGGAGGCATTAGAGAGACTCGATGAGTATTACACATATTCTAACTTGTATGGTTTACCTACATATGGGATTGATTTTAACTATCGGCGGAGCTCTAAAGAATCTGATTATTCTGATGGAAACTCCGAATGCCGATGGCATTGAAGCTCTCGTGTCTTTGGAACGACGAGACATGGAAGTTCTTCGAAACGACTCCGAGTTGTTGGAATTTTGCTAATAGTTTGTCAATATATGATGTATTATCTTACTAGGTTTGGTACCAATCTGTCAAGTTTTCTTTCAAGTTTGTGTGTGCCGTGTGCCATTGCAGCCTGTATAGGCTTAGCGGTCGAGAGGACATTGAAGCGTGGTCTTTGTCTTCGGTTTACATAATTTACCTCTTTCATGTTAGACCGTTAAATTGGTTGGTTGATCTTCTCAACCACCATGGTTTATCAAATTTCAACAAAAACAAAAGATTAAGCAACACACATCCATAGATATGTACTTTTGAGTTTATATATACGGGGCCGGCCCTGAGGAGGCCACATGGGCTATCGCCCAGGACATCAAGTCATGAAAAGGCATCATTTATTCAGTCCAATAAGTAATATATTAGACTCACACGTGTATTTTTTTAATTTTTCGGCCCAAGAATATACCAAAATCTTTTAAAAAGTAGTATGTTGGATTTTTAAAAAGACATTTTTATTTTATCTTGGACAAACCTATTTAAAAAGAATATTATGTTGCATTTTAATTTATTTATAAAGATATTTTTCTTTAATCTTGCCTTGAATATTAAAATATTCATGACCGAATTGTTTAGAAAGATATTTTTCTTCAATCTTGCTCTGGACATTAAAATACTCATGACCGGCCCTGTGTGTGTATATAGACTTATGTTGTGTATTTTTGTATACACTTGGTAGTCAAACTTTAAAATTATTTTAATTAGGTAGTTGAGTTACCTGAAAATTGATATCATACCAACCTTTTACTACATTTATGTAGACATTTTTTATCACACGGAATTAAAAAAATATGATGTGATATATTTTCTTCTATAAAAAAAACTTTTTAACACGATAAGTATCAAACTGAAAACATATATTTTCAATTTGATGTTTATCATGTTTAGTAGATAGAAATTAAGACTCCAATTGTTAAAAGAAAAAACATGTCTTTTTCATCGTGATGCATATCATTAGTAGAAATTAAGACATGTAATTTTAGTTACATGTCATAAAAAATGTCCACATAAACATAGTAATGGATTTGTATTGTTTCCAAGTAAACAAATACCTAATTAAAACACTTTTAGGAGTTTCACTCATAAATGTACATAAAAAAATACACCACATAAATGTATAAAAACTCAAAAGTACATAACTATTTTATACTTTGGTACCGATTTTCAGATAACCAAACTACATAACTAAAACACTTTTAAAATTTGACTATTAAATGTATACAAACTCAAAAGTATATATAATAACTATTTGCTACTACTTCTCCTACATATTTTGTTAAATTTTCTTAGTATAATCAATGTATTCTTTTCATTAAAGGGTCAATTAACAAAAATAGTAACAACTTTTTGATTTTTTATCATTTAAAGCAACATTATTTATTTTTTATCACTAATAGTATACTTTTGTATTTTCATATGAATAACATCAACTT
The DNA here is from genome assembly GCA_020465985.1 of Centrapalus pauciflorus. Classification (NCBI taxonomy): domain Eukaryota; kingdom Viridiplantae; phylum Streptophyta; class Magnoliopsida; order Asterales; family Asteraceae; genus Centrapalus; species Centrapalus pauciflorus. The sequence continues at coordinate 60,230 of JAANYP010005575.1, forward strand.
TTTTATTTTGTATCCTTAATAGCATAAACTTTTGTATTCTTTTCATCATTTATAGCAATACCTTTTTTGAGTTATGCTATAAATGATAAAAAATATAAAAGTTGATACTATTAATGATAATAAATAAATAATATTGTTATAAATGTTAAAAATATATAAAATTGTTTCTATTTTTAGCAATCGACTGTTCGTTGTATTAAGAAAAAAATAGGTGACTAACAAAAAAAGTTTCCTGAATTGGGAAAAAAATGGTTCATTGACGAAGTTATTATTTTAATATTCATGTCAGAGTTATTAGGTAATAAGTTGTCTTTGAATTTGATATCTATGTAGAAAACTATCTTACTATTTTATTTGTTTTCTTATACTTGGCAATTATTTCGTATACACTCACGTATGTGTGGATGTTCATAAAAATCCGAATTCAAACATCCAATATAAAAATCTAAAAATTTGTTTTGAAATTATCTAAAATTTGGATATCCGAAATTTCGGATTCAAACACTGAAATTCCAAAGTTTCGGGTATTCGGATATCCAAAATATCTGAAAATTCAAACTTTATTTTAATTTTATATATATTAGTATTGATTATTATATAATATTGAGTGTTTATTTTATTCTAATGCATATTTTTTAGTTTTATATTGGTATTATAGATTTACTAACTAATATTTTATATATTTTAGTTTTTTTTAATATATATTTAGTCGTTTTGAGTAAAATAATTTCGAATACAATTAGTTTGTGATATATTTATCTTTAATATGTATTTGGATATATGATTTGGGTTCAAATGAGTACCACTAGTTTTGCGGAGTACCGGAGGTACCTCGCTTAAAATTATTTTTTTTGAAATTTTTTTTCATAATCATGTTTAAATTAATAATATAAGACTACTTCCAAAAAATCACACATAAACACACACTATAACTATGTGAAACGTGCAAGTTCACATGAACTGCACTGTTGTGAACGTATGTTCACAGCTAAGCATGTTCACATGAATTTTTTCACGTTCACATGACTTTTAAGAGGCTACGAAGTGTGAATGCGTGTAATTCTTTTACAAATATGCTTATATTATTTGTATCTAAATGAATATGAAAAAATTTAGAAAAAAAAAAAAACTTTTTTTCAGAGCATGTTCACATCTTAAACCCGTGTGTTCACAGGTACTCACGGTACTCTGCATTTTTAAGGTATTCACACGAACCATATTCTTGGATATATAAACTTATGTTTTAGATTTTTTAAACATTTGATTTAGTTTTAAAAAAATATGAATTTTCGGATATTTGGATAATTCGATATCTGAATCTAAATTTCGAATTCGGATAGCAAAAATCACCGTTCAAAACTTCGGATATTTGATTTTGAACACCCCTACATTCACGTCAAAATAATTAGATTCAGATGTTGTCCTTGATTTTGGCATCAAATTTAAACTCATTATTACTTTTGCAAAAGCTATTATATAATTAAATACAACTTTGTCATTTTTACTTATTTTTAAAAATAATTTTTAACAGGTTAAAAACCTAAGGCAAAGATATACAAAGAACTAATCTCCTGTTACACTTTTCAATTAAATCCATCATTCATACAAATCATACATGAATTAAAGGTTATGTAATGTGTCTTCTACCTGTTCTCATTTATAACCCTAAACCAAATTTTACCCTAATTTAGCACTCCTGATTAGGGGTGAGCTCGGTATCGTACCGAACCGAACCGGTACCGATCCCGAAAATGCCGAAACCGAATTCTTAGTTTTGGAAGAACCGAATACCGAACCGTATAATTTTATATGGTCCCGGTTCGGTTCCGAATACCGAATTTTAGCTAATTTAATAACCGAATACCGAACCGAAAGTACCGAATACCGAATTTTAGGTAATTTAAAAACCGAATACCGAACCGAATATATTAATTCGGTATCGGTCGGTACCGGTACCGGTTCGGTACCGGTTTGGGTTCGGGAAATGGTACTCGTTGCTCACCCCTACTCCTGATTACCATAAAACGACGACGACAACAACAAAGCATTGAAAAACCAATGAGGATCAAAGCTTTAATTGGAAATTTAAAGGTTGTAAGCTTCAAATCCAAGTAGAGTTGTACCCCTTTGAACTTTGAAGTAATGTGGTCCAAGCTTTATTGGTGGTGACTAGTGTGAGTTTGAAATGTATTTTTGGTACATTTTTCTCTCCCGTTTTTCTGTCTCTATCTAGATGAGGATGTCAATAACAATCCCTTTCAATATTCATGGTAAAATCTGTTCGCTTAATATATCAAATGGTAAATTATGTTTCTTAATTTTTTTCACAAATGGTTAAAAAATGGTTGGGTGTATAAATATCCAATAAAAACACCAACGGGGATGATTGCTTGTTAAAATCAGAGTTCAACGATATTCGTTATATGTATGATAAGTTAGTTACAACCTTATTTGTAAGAGTCTTGAAAATATATTAGCTTCATTCTTAACAAATGTACAGAATTTATTAGTTTTTAATGTTACTTTTTCTTATTAAAACTATTAAATTCATTATTCAAGTAAAAAAAAAAAAAAAACGACAGTGACTTTTTAATTTAAACTTTTTATATTTAAATAAACATCATAATTTTAGTATATTACAGTGAAATGTTTTCTATTTGATTAAAATATTAAAATGATTTACTTTAAAACCTAAAATAAATTATTGTTTAAACATGTGAATTCTATAAGAGATTTAGCACGAAGATAAAATGCCTCGTGATCAAACTTATAAATGTTAGAAGCATAATGTTTTTTAACATAAATGTTAAACTAAAAAGGTATGTATTTTAGCTGAACAATCGGTTAAATCTAATTTAAACTTGAATCAAGTCCGTTCTATTATAATTAACTTAGCTGGTTTAATAATTAAGTAACTAAAACTATATTAACATTAAATAATAATAATAATAATAATAGTGATTATTTATATATTATAAATATTTTATTTTAAATAAACACACCCACATAGTAAATAAATATTAACCTATTTTTATAATATAGTATCAACTTTAAATATAACCTGACTAAGATTTGTTTCTATTTTGTTAAAATAAAAAGAAAAAGATTCTGGTCAAAGTGGAAGAAGAAGAAGACTGAAGAATCAGTGATAAAACAAAAACAGAATTCAACCACTCATTTGGAACACCCACCAATTTCCAAACACACAGGGAACAAGAACAAGATTGAATCAAGCAAGAAAGACAATAGATCATACCAGTAAAGATGATCAACGGCGGATGCACGGCGGAGGGTTCCCTGAACGAATCAAAATTCAACGATCCGATGCCATGGATCGGCATCTACGTAGCAGCAGCATCATTGATCTGCGCCTTAGCCATGGCCTTAGATGCCTTCCATGGTTTCAGATACAAGAAATTCTGGTTCCCTTGCAAATTCTTCACTCTCAATGCCACAAGTCTTACAATTATAGCTGTTGCAATCAAATTTTCCGTCGATCTGAATGCCGCCATGCCTCGCCGCCAAGATCAGCTAGCAAAGGTTAGCAGCTCCGCCTTTATATGTATGGTTATGGGGAACTTACTTCCTTCTTTAGGAACCATGGAAGATACTGAACTTATGATGAATCTTATAGCTTTGGGGATTCTTGTGATCACTGCAATTGCTAATATTTGCATTCAAATGGGTACTGGTGTGATCTTTGAATTTTGGATTGAGCATGCTGTAATTATGCTTCTAATGGTTATTTTACTTGCAATTTTGTGTTCTTTGACATTGGCTATCCCAACTAAGAAGTATTTTTTGGATTTAACGTACGAAAAGAAGTTGAAAAAGGCGAATAAAGTATGTTTCCTTCAAAGAAATTTACACGTAGCCGAGCGGCTAAGACAAGATTTAGGCAAGTATTGGATGATGGCGTATACGTCGAGTCCTCAGTTTGTGATTGGACGGTCTGCGCCTTGTTCGGCTTCAGGAGCTTTTTGTCTATTCAATATGCTGATCTTAGCCGAAGCCTTACTTCGACCTCGCCTCATGCCTTGGTCTTTGAGATTCTGCACAGGAGATTCTGATTACAAATGGTCAACTACTCTTGTTCTCTTGAGTCAAACCGTAGCGGTGGTTGTAGGGACGGTTTCACCGGCTTTTAGATGGTTCATGACCATCAATTTCCGGTGTCCGAAAAAGGCAGAGCTGGCCAGCAAAGGAGAGTTTGTTGTTGAGATGTATTGGATAAAGAGAATGGTCCTGTGGCAGCTCCAGCCGATCGATTTAAGAATCTGTAACCGTCGGTGCAGGAAACTGGCTCATGGTGCAAAGTTTCAAATCTTTCGATTGTGTATCGGGGTTCAGAAAGGGTTGGTTTTTTCTTGCAAGATGATCAGGTTTGTTTCAATCTTTTTCATCAGCAGGTTCTTGAGGGTAAAGAATTTCGTTACACGTAGTAATTCAGAGTCCTGCCATCATCGTGAGATCGATTTGCAGCATAATTCCAATAACAGTCTCAGTCGCTACGTCATTTACCTCGAAGGAGAAGAAAATTTGGTGGATCTGATGACGGAAAACAATAGCGATGCTACGAGTCACTTGATCAGAATAGGGGAAAAGAAGCAGCCTAGAAATCTAATAAAACTCCTGGAGCAGTTGAATTCTCCTAATACTTTCTCCGGAACACGAGAGTTTGACAGTGATAAAGTTTCGTCGTTAAGTTATGACGAACCTCCGAATTGTTGGGCACTCCCAATTGTGACTTTAACGAGCATCGCAGTTGCAATGCCCGATGTTGATCGAGAACAAGTTGAGCAATTAGTGCATGGCGTAGACGAAGGCCTTAAGTATGTGAACAAGATAGAAAAGTATCTCGACAAGAAAAACGACTTGAAACACATCAGAAAAGCGGCGGAAATAGTTTGGTCACAAGTTGAACTGTACCACAAATGGATGGATGTTGATCTTTACAAGCTAGCACATCGACAAGAACCTCGAACAGGAATCGAGACCATCGAATTACTCGCTGACATCTCGAAGAATAAATTCATGGAGTTTATGAAAACGGAACAGATGTTTATGAGTGATTATTGTAAAGATGTTCCGTCACGATGGCCTATAAAATTGTTAGCATCGAATTCCATGTACAGAATATGCAAAACTCTCGTGTTGGAACACGAAATGAAACACGATGAACGATTATTTGAGACGATATCTGTAACGATCTGTAAAACGTTAGCTGCTGCGCTTACTAACCTGCAACATGTTATCACGAGCAAATGCCACGAAAGTAAGATCGAGGAAAGGGAGAAGAGTATTCGCTGTGCAGTTCTCCTCTTCGGGAAAACAAAAAAGATATTAGAAATGGTTGATCGAAAACTCGAAGGTTCTGATCATGGAAGGCTTGTACGGATCGACGAATGGCATTTAGTGAGCAAGCGAATGGATCCACTCGACTCCGTATCTTGTTCGACCGACGAGGAAACGACTGTATCTAGTCCATCTGACTTGTATCTATCAATTGCTTGATAATATCAGCTATCAAGATATCATGATGCAGCAAGAATCTATGTATGATCTGTATAATAGTTTTGTATTTAGCACCAAATTCTGTTATTTATCTTTATTAATTACACAATTAAACTGGTATAAATGAATTGAAACATTTACTTGTTTTCCAAAAGTTTACTCCTAACATTAAATAGAAATTGGATATCACAATAATTAATATTATTATTTTTAATCTATTCATAACATGATAAAATTTGTCCTTCTATTTTTTAATAGATTAAACAAAAGAACTTACATTTGATATGCTAAAATTATCTTTAAATATCATTAGAATTGATAATTCTTTTAAAAAAAAACATAAACAGTCTTCAAATTCGAATTTTATTAACTAATCTTCTAATATTACAATAAAAAAAATATATACTGTCTTCATAAATAAAAGGTTGCATATTATAATTTGATTCTTAATTTATAATGTAATTTATATTTCAAATACGTATTTATGTTATCTTAATATTCGTTTATTACAAACACAATATAAATATTTTTTTTTATTTTTTGATAAACCATATTTGTTAAACACAAAATATTGATAAAATAATTCTTTTTAATTCTTGTATGGGATTGTCTTCTATTTCAAAATATTTTTTTCTTTCCTAGAATTTTAAATAATTGGTCAAATGCAATGTTTACCGATATATTTTATGTAATTTATAAATTAATAATTAAACTAAAAATAATCATGATATAACTCATTTCGTAATTTGTATTTTATTTTTATACAAAAAAAATTTGTTAAAAACTTATGTCATTTTCAGATAATATAAAAAAGTAAAAATGCATATAAATATCGAATATATACACACACAGAGAGGTTCATCAATGTACTCATGAAATTTCAGTGTACCACCCCGTTATGAATGATTATTCACATTTTTTTTTTGCATAGAATAAGACAATATTATAAGACTTTTATCAAAAATATCAACATCATAAATCTTGTGAATTGTAAAAAAAGATCATATGAATGGTATGAATGATCATTCACTTGGATAACTATTCACATAAATGTGCATGAACATTCACATAATTTTTAAGCACACAAAAAGTTTGAATGTATGTGAAATTCATATATCATGCATATAACGTTAATTTAAACATGAATATAGAAAAAAGAATTTCTAACATTGGTACGTTCGGGTGCATTTGATTTTGAGTTATTTTTTTGAACTTACATACATACATATACATATATATATATATATATATATATATATATATATATATATAGGGTTGGGTTCAATGGAAAACCACTATGCACGTGAAAACTATGGAAACCTATGCATACCGTCTGATTTGGTGCATTTCATGAAAAACGCGGTGGCATGATCGTAAATAAGGTGATGCATCACGCAGGATTTTGATGCACCACGCGGGAAATTTGATGCATCACGCGGGATTTTGATGCATCACGCGGGAAATTTGATGCATTTGTGGTGGTGCAGTGCGGTTTTCACAAGTTTTCCGATGCATTGTGGTTTTCCGTTGAACCATATATATATATATATATATATATATATATATATATATATATATATATATATATATATATATATATATATATATGGAAAACCACTAAGCACGTGAAAACCATGGAAACCTACGCATACCGTCCGATTTGGTGCATTTCATGAAAAACGCGGTGGCATGATCGTAAATAAGGTGATGCATAACGCAGGATTTTGATGCATCACGCGGAAAATTTGATGCATTTGTGGTGGTGCAGTGCGGTTTTCACAAGCTTTCAGGTGCATTGTGGTTTTCTGTTGAACCTCCCTCTATATATATATATATATATATATATATATATATATATATATATATATATATATATATATATATATATATATATATATATATAGGGTTGGGATCACATAAGAACTCTTCAATTCTGTGAGAACGTGAGAATCCTCCAAAATGCATAAATTTATACATCAAATGCACAAATTTAAAAATTAAATTTATAACTTAAAATCATTATTGGTTTTAAATATTAATAAATATCATAATCTAACATTAAACTTAACTTTAAAATTTAAATTCATCAAGTTTTACACTAAATGCACAAATTTGAACATTAAATGCACAAATTTTGTCAAATGCATGAATTCGTACATAATGTGGACAAATTATCATGATATGCGTAAATTTTTATATCAAATGCATAAATTTATCAAATATATAAATTTTAACATTAAATGCACAAATTTTATACATTAAAATGCACAAATTTTAGAGAGGTTCTCACGGTAATGAGGGTTTTTCCCGAAACCCAACCCTATATATATATATATATATATATATATATATATATATATATATATATATATATATATATATATATATATATATATAGAAGATGTTGATTAGATTTTTCAAATAATTAAAAAAATACTTATTTTTTGGTATATTTAAACTAAACAAATATAATATATAATATATGATAAAAACAATAATTAAAATTACCGAATACTATTACTCGAAGTTGTAACTTTTGTTCATGACATGAAAATGGAAGTTAGTGACTTGTATCTAGACTTTTACTTTTGTTTAAACTTGAAAACAATTTGAATTGTCAAGTTGTTTCAGTTTGTTTATAATTTTGACTAAGTATTGAAAATTATGTTAGTGTATTGAATTTGTTGAAACAGGTTAAATTTTTGTTGTTTAAATCTGCTTGAAAAAAAAATTTTCTTGATAATTTTGATTCGGTTTAGGTTAAACCAAATTCGAGTTTCTAAATTGAATTTGTTTAAAATTGTCCAGTTCGGGTTTTCAGAATTTGACTTTCGAGGAAATCGATTTGGGAAAACCAAAGAAACCGCAAACCAATTCCTTAAGCACCCTTATTGGTTGATATATCATATATGCAAGCAACTAGAAAGATTACTTAGTGCAGCCTGCAGATAGCAAGATGCCTTTCCGCAGTCTTCTCGATATTGGTCTTGTCGAAACAATGATGGAAATGATAATGTATGAACAATAACAAAGAAAATGATAGAATTTTACTATTAGTATATTCTAGAAATGGTATTTTAGTAATAATAGTGGTAGTTAGTGTTGGGTTTCCTATACCCTTGTTAGGTTAAATTAAAACTTTGTGGAAAATTAAATAACCTAACTATGCAAGAATGTAAAACCTTAAGGATCTAACCAAACAAGCTAAGCAACTAATTATTAAAATAAAGAGATGAATAAGAAAAACTAACCTTGAGAAAATTCGCAATTTTCTCCACGAAGAACGATTTCACGAACAGCCTCTGAATCGAGCCACAAGCGTCTAAAGCAAGATAGCCTCTAGTTGTTCACACCCAATGAACAAAAGAAAATATAATTATAACTTTTCTAAGCTCAGATCTCAGAGTCCCAAAAACTGGTATCCCTTGTGATCGTTAGAGAACTTAGAATCGAATGAGCGAGGAATGAAGCAGGCAGGGGCTGCCTATTTATAGGTTTTAGAAACCTACAAATTTTTGATCCCAAATCCATGTGGGATGGATTGGTGGCCGGCCCCCCTATTAGCGTTTAGGGGGTGCCCTGTTGACTATCAATTAATTGCAGTTTAGCCCATGTACTTCCTCAATTAATTCTATTAGCTTCCGGTTAATTTATTAACTATTAATAAATTAACAAACTAACCCATTAATCAAATATAATCAATTATTTAGTTTCTAATTAATTTATTAAACATAATAAATTAACAAACTAATTAACATTATATATTTAAGTTAATCATCTTCTCTTTACAATTCATTGCATGCACCCAAAAAGGATCCAGCCTGATAACAATATGTTTACAAATAGTTGTGACTTGGACACTAATTCCAACAGTCTCCCACTTGGACAAGTTGGCAACTATTTGTCTAAACACATTCTATTACCAGCCTTCCTAGCTACTCGATACAGCTGCCGAACTCTGAATCATATCAGAGCTAATCCTTTAGATAAAGGATCAATTATTCCTTCGTTCTCTGATATCGTATGAAACTAAGACATGGATTATAATCAATCTTTGGTTTCAAATTTATGTTTCTGATTTCCGATTAATATGACTATATGAGACTTATTAATTGAACACTTCAATTTTGTCTCGGTCGGGCCCGACACTCTAGAGTCAACGTTTAATCATCAGAGGGCCCATAGATATCGTTTTTCCATATAGGCAAAAGGAACGAATAAACTTCGCATACACAGCGCTAGCTAACTAATAACATCGTAGCTAGATACATCTGTTATAACTGGCAGTTACGCACAGCGTTTGAATGCACTAAGGTATGACGGACTAGAAAACCGCAACTTCAATGTATCTCCGTCTGAAGAATAGAGGATATTATCATCTTGGAAATACTTATGATTTGATCCATGAAGTATCTTTCCAAGTGCGAGTGCCCTATACTTAAATCTCCATTAAGTACCCATGAATGTTGCAGCAATCTCTATGCTATGTCAAACTCTTGACAGTCTACTAACATTCCATGACAGTCTTTATTCAATACTAACTCCCGGTAGTACGAACGACTGAGGTATTTGAATAAAATTAATTACTCTGGGAGTTGGTTCTAAACATGCAAAAGGAAACACAACGATAAATTAATAGAAGATGGAAGCACTTTGCAAATAAATAAATCTCCATTATTTAATCACCAAATCCATTACAATTTCAAATCATTGTTACAATGTTTCAAATTCAAAACTAACTACTAAACTTTACATTATCTCGTAATCTTATGCTAACAGCATGACTACAGTGTTTCGGTTGAGAAAGTAGCTTTGTGAACGGATCAGCTGGATTCTCCTCTAATATCTCTCTTTTCACAATCACATGTCCTTCTTCAACCTTGCTACGAACAAAGTGGTACTTCCGATCAATATGCTTGGACTTTCCATGATCCTTGGGTTCTTTAGTCAACGAAACAACACTTTCGTTGTCGCAGAATATTTCGATGGGGTCTTGAACCGTTGGGACAACTCCAAGATCTCCAATGAAATTCTTCAACCAGATGGCTTCCTTTGAGGCTTCTGAGGCCGCAATATATTCTGACTCGCAGGTAGAGTCTGCCACGGTTTCCTGCTTCGAACTCTTCCACGTCACAGCTCCCTCGTTCAATAAGAACACCCAACCCGATTGTGACCGACACTCATCTCTATCCGTTTGGAAACTCGCATCGCAATAACCGGTTACTTTGAGTTCATCCTGTCCACCGTAAACCAAGAACCTGTCTTTAGTATTTCTTAAATACTTAAGAATATTCTTGACCGCCGTCCAATGACCTTCACCAGGGTCTTGCTGATGTCGACTCACCATGCTTAAAGCAAATGAGACATCAGGCCTCGTACATGTCATGGCATACATTATAGATCCTATGGCCGAAGCATATGGAACTCGACTCATTCTGTCTCATTCCTCCTGTGTTTTCGGGCTCATGTCTTTACTAATCTTTATGCCATGAGCAAAGGGAAGGTTCCCCTTCTTAGACTTCTCCATACTGAACCTTTTCAGTATTTTGTCCAAGTACGTATCCTGGCTTAGTTCTATTAGACGTCTCGTTCTATCTCTATAAATCTTTATACCCAGAATAAAAGCTGCATCTCCTAGATCCTTCATAGCGAAACATCTTCCCAATCAATCTTTTACACTCTGTAATGTTGGGATGTCGTTTCCTATAAGTAATATGTCATCGACATATAATACCAGGAAGACTACAGTGCTCCCACTGACCTTGACATATATGCAGGACTCATCTTCGCTTCTAGAAAATTCAAAATCTGTGATTTTCTCATGAAAGCAAAGATTCCAGCTTCGAGAAGCTTGCTTAAGTCCATAAATGGACTTCTGAAGCTTACACACTTTCTTAGGATACTTGGTCTCTATAAAACCTTCAGGTTGTGTCATAAACACATCCTCTGTCAATTTCCCGTTAAGGAAAGCGGTTTTGACATCCATCTGCCAGATTTCATAGTCATGGCAGCTATGGCCAGAACTATCCTTATGGATTTAATCTTAGCTACCGGTGAAAAGGTTTCCTCATAGTCAATCCCGTAGGTTTGAGTATAGCCCTTTGCCACCAGCCTAGCTTTGTAAGTGTGTACTTTCCTGTTCATATCTGTTTTCTTATTGAATATCCACTTACAACCCACCGTCTTTAGACCGGGTGTGGGATCAACCAAGTTCCAAACTTGGTTGCCATACATGGATTCAATCTCACTATTCATAGCTTCCTTCCATTTGGCTGCCTCAGGGCCTGCCATCGCTTCTCGGTAGTTAGCTAGTTCATCTAAGTCGACTAGTGTACTATCACTAATCATATCATCCTGTTCAATATGGAAACCATAGTAGAACTCAGGAGGATTGCTAACTCTACCGGATCTGCGCAAAGGTAAGGATATGTCATTGGGTTCAACAGGCATCTCAACCTCATGTTGATGGTCAGTGTTTGCAGTTGGTTCTTCATCGGTAGTATCTTGAATCTCATCAAGATCGATCTTACTCCCACTGTCCTCTTTAGATATTATCTCCTTCTCGAGGAACACTCCTCTTCGAGATACAAACACTACGTTTTCACGTGGTTTGTAAAATAGAATTCCAAATGACTCTTGTGGGTAACCGACGAATAGACACTTTTCAGATCTTTGACTGAGTTTGTCAGAGGTCTCTCGTCGAACGAAGACTTCACAACCCCAGATCTTGATGTGACCAAGGGAAGGACGCTTTCCCTTCCACATCTCGTAAGGTGTCTTTGAAACTTTCTTGGTGGGTACTAGATTTAGAATATGTGCCGCAGTTTCTAATGCATAACCCCAGAAACTTACTAGAAGTGTTGCTCGACTCATCATAGATCGGACCATGTCTAACAAGGTCCTGTTTCTCCTCTCCGCAACTCCGTTGAGTTGTGGTGTTCTAGGAGGAGTTAACTGGGAAACTATTCCACAGCTTCTAAGATGATCGAGAAACTCGATACTAAGGTACTCTCCTCCCCTGTCGGAGCGGAGAACCTTTATCTTTCTGCCCAGTTGATTCTCTACTTCACTTTGATATCTTTTGAATGTCTCAAAAGTGTCGGACTTATGTTTAATTAAATAAACATAACTAAATCTACTATAGTCATCTGTAAAGGTGACATAGTACCGATTTTCCCCTTTTGTAGCACATCGGAATGGCCCACATACATCTGTGTGGACCAAATCCAATAGTCCTTCACCTCTTTCACACGTTCCTGTGAATGGTGATTTTGTCATCTTGCCCAGTAAACAGGATTCGCATACATCATCCGATTTTAGGTCGAATGATTCCAACACTCTATCCTTTTGGAGTTGGGCGATGCGTTTCTTGTTAATGTGCCCAAGGCGACAGTGCCACAATTTGGACTTATCAATTTCGTTAGAATCAATATTAAATAATAGGTTGTTATCACACTCAACAGTTTCATATATGCCATTATAAGGACAAGCTTTGAATATAAAAACATCATTCAAATAAACCAAAATACTTCCATTATTATTATCAAAGCTGAAATTGTATCCATCCTTATACAAGGCAAATAAAGAAATGATGTTCCGATTCATATCGGGTGAATAACAGCAATTATTTAAGCTAATCTCTACTCCTGATCTAAGCACGAGCTGGAACCTTCCGACTTTCTTCATAGGCGTGATCTTTCGATTCCCCATGATTAGGTTCAGCTCTCCATGCTTCAAGCTTCTACTTTCCCTTAGTCCCTGCAATACAGAGCAAATGTGAGTACCACATCCTGTATCAAGAACCCATGAATTAGAGATAGAAGTGTTATGAAGTTCGATCATGAACATACCTGAGGTGCTGGCCTTTTCGACTTTGCCGTCTTTAAGGTCCTTCAGATATGATGGGCAGCTTCGCTTCCAGTGCCCCTTGCCATTGCAGTAAAAGCATACTGCTTCCTTAGGATCTTTAGTAGGCACAATACCGGACTCTGTTCTCCATTGAGACCCTTTCTTGGACTTTCCTTTTGGGGCCTTCCAGGATGACTTCCGTTTCTTCGAGGCCTTACCGACAGTAAGCACAGAGGCCACAGGGGTCTCATCTTTCTTGATGCACTGTTCAGCGGTTCGGAGCAGATTATGCAGTTCCATAATTGACGTCTCCTTCCTATTCATGTTCATCTGATAGGAGAGTATGAACTAATTATAGATGGTGGGCAGTCCAGAAAGAATGATATTGGTGGAGAACTCAGAGTCAAACACCATATTGAGAGCCTCCAGCCGGTCGAAGTACCCCTTCATCTCAAGGACGAAAGTGCAGATAGATGTTCCAGGTTTTGGTTTGCAGGCCATGAGGGATCTTACCACATCAAGGCGCTCTTTGCTCGCCTTAGCCTCAAACATCTCTCGCAGCTGCTGATTCATCTCAAAGGCCCATGTATTCTCGAAGGCTTTAGCAAGCTCAGGAACCATGGATGACGCCATGATGCAGGACACTTTGTTTGCATCATCGTAATGTTTCTAGTGTGTGTCCATTTCCTCCTGGGTGGGATTCTCATTCAGTGTGGGAACTTGTTCATCGAGAACATACTCCTTGTTCTCGTACCTCAGCGTAAACCTAAGGTTTCTCATCCAGTCCACATAGTTGGGACCGGATAGTTTTTCCCTACCCAGAACGGAAAGGAGTGAGAAGTTGGATGCGTGGTTGGGAGCAGGAGTGGGAGTACTAGTAGAAGTAGACTTCTGTGAGATAAAGTTTTAGTTAGTATGAAGTATTCCTTAAACAATTTACCCAATTTGAATTAAGGCTAGGATCCATATTTTCGATTCGTTTTATGAAAAGGGTCGCCGTAATCACGCCACGAATTTATTTTAGGTGGACAAACTCTTGTCGATTTCAATCTCTATGAAATTCCTAGATCTTTTGAGATTCATTGAATCTTATCAACGGCATGTTAATCTCGGTTATGCTCAACTACTATCCGTGACTGGGTTGCCGAGGATCACGGACAAGATGGTGAATCTAACCATCCAAAACTGCGTAAGACCCGACACGGATCAGTCCGGGAATCGCGAGTCCTACATCACCTCCTAATATGTCTCTCATTAGTGTGCCGGTCAATACACACGCTCCACTAACAGTGCATATAGGAGATGTGCATTTTTCATGGATTTGCATACTAATTCACTTTTGATATATCTAAAACGGGATTTTTTGTTTTAGTACTTTAGATTATACTTTTAATCTGGACACCATCCTATCAAAAGTCCTCGGTAGCTCCATTGAACGCACAGCGAAGCGGAGTAGGTAGGTCAGCGCGAAGCTGTTAAAAACCTACTCCTTTAGGGAAGCAGAGCGACCCGCCTTATACCTCGTTTATAGTTTGTTCACTATGGGTGAGCCGATTTATCAATTGACTGACGATGTAATTAGATTTAAATGATATATATATATATATATATATATATATATATATATATATATATATATATATATATATATATATATATATATATATATAATCAATAATACATATATAAATTTCTTTTAAATCTTAGGGGTTTAATTTTAAACTTTTAAAATTAAAGGGTCTATTTTAGACATTTTAAAATTCAGGGTATATTTTAAACAATTTAAAATATTAGGGTTTAAATTAATATTTATTTTATATATATATATATATATATATATATATATATATATATATATATATATATATATATATATATATATATATATATATATATATATATATATATATATATATATATATATATATATATCGGTTTCAATATTTAAATAAAATAAGAAACATTTAATTATTAAATATATATTAAATCCGAAACCTATATATATAACCATATATATCCTCAAAATTTAAACCTAGGATAATACAAGTTTATCCAAATAAATTATGATATTCTAAACCTTTAGGATAAGCAATTAATTTAAATTAAGGTAAGATAAATAGGATTTAGGATAAACCTAGAAAATCAAGCTTATCTCTAAGGCATGTTTATCTAAAACCCCAAAAATCAAACCCTTAATTAAATTAATAAAATCCTAAATTAATAAAATAATAATTTATTTAATATTTCAGATTTATCCATTTAAAACCTTTTAAAAATCCGAAAATTTGAAGATAAATATGAAAAACAATTTTCCAAATTTAGACAATTAATTTAATATTTAAAAACTATTTTAAAAATTAAATAATTATCAAAAAACGAATTTTACTCCAAAAATTTCGAAAAATTAATTTTAATTAATTTTTCGGATTTATTTAATATTTAAAAATTAATTTTAAGTTTAAACAATTTAATTTAAAATTAAAAACACCATTAAAATTAAATCAAAATTCCGAAAATTAATCAAAACAAATTTCGAAATTTAAGAACAAGATTATCATCTCAAAATTAATGCAAAGCTCGTTAGGTTAACCGCTCTGATACCACTGATGGGTTTCCTATACCCTTGCTAGGTTAAATTAAAACTTTGCGAAAAATTAAATAACCTAACTATGCAAGAATATAAAACCTTAAGGATCTAACCAAACAAGCTAAGAAACTAATTATTAAAATAAAGAGATGAATAAGAAAAACTAACCTTGAGAAAATTCGCAATTTTCTCAACGAAGAACGATTTCAAGAACAGCCTCTGAATCGAGCCACAAGCGTCTAAAGCAAGATCGCCTCTAGTTGTTCACAAGAAAAGATAATTTATTTTCGTGGTTAAAATTCAGGGCTGATTATAAGTTTTTGTTGTGGCCTCTTTGGTGTTCGTTTCCCCTTTCTTCGTTGTAATTTTGCTAGCATCTTGCTAGTACTTTATATATATATTAATAATATTCGAGATTTCGGGCTTTTGGGGTGATGGCATTGCCGAAGCTCCGGGTTCGATTTCTCTTTGCTGTTCAAAAAAAAAAATCTAAGCTCAGATCTCAGAGTCCCAAAAACTGGTATCCCTTGTGATCGTTAGAGAACTTAGAATCGAATGAGCGAGGAATGAAGCAGGCAGGGGCTGCCTATTTATAGGTTTTAGAAACCTACAAATTTTTTATCCCAAATCCATGTGGGATGGATTGGTGGCCGGCCCCCCTATTAGCGTTTAGGGGTGCCCTGTTGACTATCAACTAATTGCAGTTTAGCCCCTGTACTTCCTCAATTAATTCTATTAGCTTCCGGTTAATTTATTAACTATTAATAAATTAACAAACTAACCCATTAATCAAATATAATCAATTATTTAGTTTCTAATTAATTTATTAAACATAATAAATTAACAAACTAATTAACATTATATATTTAAGTTAATCATCTTCTCTTTACAATTCATTGCATGCACCCAAAAGGATCCAGCCTGATAACAATATGTTTACAAATAATTGTGACTTGGACACTAATTCCAACAGTTAGTTACTTGGGAAATCTATAAATAAAGAGGAGATGGGAGTGATGGAGTGTGTGAAGAATATTGTTTAGATTTGTTAGGCTTTTAACACATGTTTTGTGAGAGCTCCAATCTTTGGACTGTGAGAGAGGCCGGTTTATCTCTGGAAACATCTAATTGTACCTTCCATTTCTGTTTTCAGCTTATCAATCTCAGTATTTTGTTATTTCAATCTTATGTTCTTCTAAATTGATTTCAATTTCGTATCATTGGTTTGACCTGCTGTTTCTGTCTCTACCGTCTCTGTTCTCACATTCGTTTCTTCATTCTTATCTTCTCTACAAACTCTCCTGGATCAACATGACGAACTGATTCGTCAAATTCAATTTGATTCACTCATTCACATAAATCAAATCCACTCTTAAACATATGAAATCGTTCGCTTAGAATCTGCTAAGTATTGTAAGGTTATGTTGGAATTTATAAAGCAGCAAGGTAAACGATCGGAATCAGACGGTGGACGTGTATTTGGGATCCTTTTCGAGTCTGGTGTGGCCAAACTCCTCCCGGTGGTGCTTTGGTTTTACCTCAAAGAAAATTAAGTTTCCTGAGTTTTATGTTTTCGATCCACAGGGCTGAATCCAGAAAGCGAAGCTCACTTTGACATCAACGAGACTCCTTATCTTCGCATACGTCTGGCTCAATTGAGCATGGTAGGTGTTGCCCAACATTGGTTTACCATTGTTAATCAGGTTCATTATCCTCTGACTTGGGATCAATTTCAAATTGAATTGCTGCAACGATTTAGTTGATTGGAAATTCAGAACCCCTTTGAGCAATTAGCATCAATTCAACAGTCGAATTCAATCCATGACTACATAGATGATTTTGAATACATGTTATTGCTAGTTTCAAAATTTCCAGAATCTCAAGCTCTTGGATACTTTGTTGCTGGTTTGAGGGAGGAAGTCAAACGTTGGGTTCGATTGCATCATCCTCAGTCTCGCTTGGATGCTATGTACCTGGCGAAGGACGTGGAGGAGATGTTACGGCCTTCAACGGTGTCTATTTCCCAATCTGGATTTTGCTATCATTATTGCCATGGGCTTAATACTGGTTTTCAGATGGATTGGTCCTCACACTTAGGGGTGTGCAAAATAACGGAACCTGAATAACCCACACGAACCGAACCTTAATCGGGTTAAATAGGTCGGGTTATTCGGTTTTCAGGTTCCTTATTCGGGTTAAATGGTACCCGAATAAGTAATTCGGATCGGTTTACGGGTAGGATTCATGCTTATTCGGGTACCCAAATAACCCGAATAACTCGTTTAATATATATTTTTCATTTTTTAAGGGTTAATATTGAAAAAACCACACGGACTTTCATGTAATTATCGATTAAGTCAATGAACTTTTTTCCGAGTGTTTAAGTCCCTAAACAAATTTTGTCTTATTCAAAACTATATATTTCTAACCTGCTACCTGCTTAACAGGTAAAATAGTTAGTTTCTCGAATAGTTTATTTTTAAAAAAACCAACTTTCTTTTCCAATTTTCACGATTAAGTCACTGGACTTTCTTTTTTCTTGTTTAGGTCACTATACCATTTATCGGTTAGTGACCTGCTAAACAGATCAAATATATAGTTTTGAATAAGACAAAAATTGTCTAGGGACTTAAACACTCGTAAAAAAAGTACAGTGACTTAATCGATAAATTCATGAAAGTTCGTAGGGCTTTTCGATATTAACACTTTTTTTAATTTGTTTATAATTTTAACTAGTATTGTTTGTATATATAATGTAAATATGTAAATACCCATTTTTGATACTCAAACCATTTAACCCGTTTTACCCAAATTACCCAACTAATGTAACCCGTTTAAACTACTTTGTTTGATGATTTCATTTTTTATACCAAAACCGAATAACCCATTTAACTCAAACCAAATAACCAGATACCCATTTAACCCGAAACCGATTAACCCGTTCCCTTATTTGGTTCGGGTTCGGTTAGCTAACTCACGCACTCAAACCCGAATAACCCGAACCGAACAACCCGATACCCAATTAACCCGCCCGAATAACCCCTGCTCACACTTGGATAAGTTTTCTCAATTGGGCCAAACCAATGTTATTGGGCTCAATAGGGATAATATAGCACGTGAAACACATGCCGTTTCACGTTATGGCACCAATAGACCGCCTTTTAACCCTCAAAAATCCACCGTTCCCTTGGAATTCCCTTGGAAACCTCTTCCGCTGTGCAGCGTGACAGGGGCGTTCGTGAATGGGGAGAACGTCATAAGAAGGGCTTGTGTTTCCGTTGTGTACATCAATTCGGTCCGGCACACAAGTGCCCAAAAGGAAAACTCCATGTTCTTTAATTAGGCGATAATGAACGTGTTGACAGTGATGGGACTCTTCGTCAATTAGAGGATGTTTGGAGTGTGGAACCGCTAGCCCCATCTGTTAACTGGCCAGTGTGGTTGTGGATCGTAGTAACAAGTCATGAGGTCAAGACGTTTATAAGGAGGAAGTATTGATAGGATTCTACTATTAGCATATTCTAGAAAGGATAGTCTAGTAATAATAGTTTTAGTTAGTTATTTGGAAAATCTATAAATAAAGGGGAGAGAAGAGTGACGGAGTGTGATGAATATTATTTTGATTTGTTAGACTCTTAGCACATGCATTGAGATGGCCAATCTTTTGATTATGAGAGACAGTATATCCTTGGAATCATCTAATTGTACCTTCCATTTCTGTTTTTAGCTTATCAATCTCAGTATTTTGTTGTTTCAATCCTCTGTTCTTCTAAATTGATTTCAATTCCGTATCAATAAACCTAAAGAGAATAATGTGATTAATTGAAGAAATAAAGGGAACAATTCAAAAGATGAAAATCATCTCTGCCCAAGCTAAAGCCGAACAAACTAGCAGAATTCTCATCACCATCACTAACCACAACCAACTCTACATATTATTCCTTTCTCTCTCATCAGACATAACCAGTACAGCCGCGGTATCTACTTCAAGTCCCGAAGGAAGGGGCTTTGACCCACCGCCTTTTTAAGAAGAGACACATGAAAAACATGGTGAATTTTTGCAGCTGCACGGCGGAGGGCTCCTTGAACGAGTCAAAATTCAACAATCCCATGCCATGGATCGGCATCTACGTAGCAGCAGCATCACTAAACTGCACCTTAGCCATGGCCTTAGATGCCCTCCATGGTTTCAGATACAAGAAATTCTGGTTCCCTTGCAAATTCTTCACTCTCAATGCCACAAGTCATACTATTATAGCAGTTGCAACCAAATTTTTCATCGATCTGAATGCCACCATGCCTTGCTGCCAAGCAGCTAGCAAAAGTTAGCAGCTCTGCCTTCATATGTATGGTTATGGGGAACTTACTGCCTTGTTTAGGAACTATGGAAGATACTGAACTTATGATGAATAATTGAATTTATAGCTTTGGGGATTCTTGTGATCACTGCAATTACTAATATCTGCAATCAAATGAGGTACTGGTGTGATCTTTGAATTTTGGATAGAGCATGCTTTAATCATGCTTCTTATGAGTATTTTACTTGCAATTTTGTGTTCTTTGACATTGGCTATCCCGACTAAGAAGTAGTTTTTGGATTTAACATATGAAAAGAAGTTGAAAAAAGCGAACAAGGTATGTTTCCTACAAAGAAATTTACCGGTAGCCGAGCGGCTAAGACAAGATTTAGGCAAGTATTATATGATGGGGTATAATAGTGAGTCGAGCAATGACCAAGAGATCTATTTGCAGCAATATTCCAATAACAGTCTCAGTCGCTATGTCGTTTACCTTGAAGGAGAAGAAGGATTGGTGGACCTGATGACGGAAAACAATTGTGATGCTACGGCTCAATGAATCAGGATGGGGGAAAGGCAGCAGCCAAGAAATATAATAAAACTCCTTGAGCAGTTGAATTCTCTGAATGCTTTCTCTAGAACACGAGAGTTTACAGTGATAAAGTTCCATCATTAAGTTCTGGTGAACCTCCGAATTGTTGAGCCCTACCCGTTGTAACTTTAACAAGCATCGCAGTTGCAATTCCCGATATGGCGATATTGATCAAGATTCAAGAACAAGTTGAGCGATTAGTTTGTGGTGTAGATGAAGGCCTCAAGTACGTGAACGAGATAGAAAATTACCTCAACAATAAAAAAGACTTGAAACACATCAGGAAAGCAGCAGAAATAGTTTGGTCCCAAGTTGAACTCTACCACAAGTGGTTGCATGTTGATCTTTGCAAGCTAGCACACCAGAAAGAACCTGGAACAGGAATTTTAATTATCAAATTACTTGCTAATATCTCGAAGGGAACATTCATGGAATTAATGAATACAGACCGGATGTTTATGAATGAATGTTTTAAAGACGTTCCATCATGATGGCCCATGAAAATGTTGGCAGCCAATTCCATGTACAGGATATGCAAAACTCTCATGTTGGAATCAAAAATGAAACAGCACAAAATCAATCAACAATCATTTGAGAAGATATCTCTAATGATATGTAAAATATTAGCTGCCGCTTTTACTAACCTGCAACATTTTATTTCCAGCAAATGCCATGAAAATAAGATCGAGGAAAGGGAGAAGAGTATCCGCAGTGCAGTTCTCTTCAGGAAAACCAAAAAGATTCTAGAACTTCTTCACCAAAAACTCGAAGGTTCTGATCATGGAAGGCTTGTACACATCAACGAATGGCATTTAGTGAGCAAGCGGATGGATCCACTTAACTCCATATCCTCTTCAACCGATGAGGGAATGGCTGTATCTAGTCTCAACATCCATTGTTACAAATCTTAGCCATAAAGAAATCAGGATGCAAAAAGAATCTATATATGATTTGTATAATGGTTTTGTATTAGGTTTATATCTTTATAGTTAGCTTTATTTCATGAAGCTATAATTTACTTTGTCAGCATTGTTGTTTTTCTCTTGTCTGTGATGTCAACTACTGTTCATATACAGACTGTAAAATAGAAACATTAATGTTATTATAGCAACGAGTTATAGACGAATTAGCCTGCAACATGAATACAATGATAAAACATATCTAGTAAAATCATACTCCCTCCATCCTGATGGAAGGTCAAATGAGTTAATGATATATGATACTTATAAAAGAAAACTATAACAAGACCATATAAGATAATACTATGATTTAGTAGATTGTTATGACATTATGTTAAAAACAACAATGTTGAATCTTGACAAATGGAACGAAAAAAGTTTGAAAATTGAACTAGAAGAGCTCTTATTCCAATTATATACCATGAAGCTCATTCTGCAAGGCAAACATTCAATATCAATACAAAACATGCCCCCCAATCACAACATTTTATCATTTGGTCATGTGATGGTGGCTTAGCAGTTAGGAACATGAAACGAATTGCTAATAAAAAACACTAGACATTCCAAAAACTCACAATTAATCAACCCTCATATAAGTTATGACTATCACCTTTCAGTATATAATGTCATACCCTTGTAAAACATATGGATTTTCTCTGCAGATAAACCTAGAAACTTGATACATTATTGTTCTTCTTTGTTAGGGAGCATCAACTACCTCACCTTAATCAGCCTTCTGATAACATTCAATGAATAGTATAATTTAACAATTATGCATCATTGCCTCCTAGAAAGCTCAAATTACATGGCTCAAATTGAAACTTGAGATCCAGGCTTCCAAATTTTCTTAGTCCCAAACATTACCTAATTGCAATGACAACAATTTAATATTGAAACGACTTTAAAAAAAATATGCTTCTTGCAGCATCACATTATCAATTCTGATGCAATTAGGCAATTATACATCTTTTTGAAGTATATAATTACATCCATACTTTCAAGGAAATTTACCGGTGAAACTCCAGCATTCTCAGAGCCATTTGATTATCAATCCCGAACGATGCAATAATGATCAATTGATCACATTCAATAATAATAACAAAACATGATTTCTACACAAATAAAAATCAAACTAATAATAACAACAATTTGTATTTCACCTTCTCATTGTATTCTGCTAATCAAATCGAAAATGTAGAAGAAACACATCCAAATTACCTCGACTTACAATATATAAACCCTAAATCAGGCTACCATCACCACCGTCGATGATCTAACCCCAAATGCTGTTAAGAATTAGAGATATTTTCGGCTGCAAACGGAGAAACAATTGTTCTTTGTGTGGCTTCTAATCAGGAGGCTTCCGATAACGTTCCTCCACTTGCTTAGCTCTCGTTAGGTATTGATTTAGGAGGTGTTTAACATCTGGAACGTCGTAATTTTGAGCAACGTAGATTCCGAACAAGGTTCCCGCCATGAATGCGAAATTTCTAAGGATTAAACCCATGTTTAAGCAGATGATTAGGTCATTTGGAAGTCAAAATTATTCGAAAATGTTGTGGGGAGATTCGAAACTTGAAATCAAAATCAATGAAATAAAGGATTGGAAATTGAGGATATTTGATTTGACACTTTCCTTTGGACAAGAATCTATATTCTAGATTGTAGTAGAAGGCCAGAAGGGTGTTATTTGAGGAAAATTAAAATAAATGTAACATGAAATACCAAATTTGATAATTTGATATTGTAAAAAAATTTTAAGTCGACAAAAATTTTATTTTAACAGAAAAATCACATAAAATTCAAATTTTAAGTTAAGAAAAGATAATCAAAATTATTTATTTACTAAAAAAGAATTAATAATAATATTACAATTTTACTTTCTTAAATGGTTATCAGTATTCTTTTCTAACAAAACTGAATTTTATATTACATTTCCTGGTCTAAAAAAATTCACACATTATCTTTATGGTTACTTTTCTTTTTATTTTGTCCTTTTACTTATATGTTTCACTTTGGTTTAATTTTAAAGAAAACCAACCTCTCTATGATTAAGTCTTAAAAATTTTTCTAACAGTTTAAGTTTTATGTTATTTTGAAAGTATAACCAACTATTTTATGATTATAAGTTTTTAAAATATTTATGACCATTTAAGTTTTTAGATATTTGTCATGTACGCTATGTTCTTTTCTATTTTAGTTCCGGAAAGAAGAAGAATAGACTAAAAAACTACAAATTTTTAATAAGTCGAAAATATATATAGAGAAAGAAAATTGTTTTTTTCAGTATTAAATCATTTAATTAACTAACTGTATTATCAGGTTAACAAATGATGTTTAATAACTCAAAACATGACTAGTGTGTCAAATAGTCAAAAAAACATAATCACAAACTTAATCATGAAAAAAAATTATACTATTTATAATTTAATAATATATTATTAACCTATAAATTTTTAGTTGTTTTTATGTTAATGTAGTTTTTAATTTTAACAAAGTGTTAGAACCCGCTACTTAGTAGTAGAAACTCGGATAGACGTAGATGGGACTATTTCATACCTGCCGCATGTTGCAACTAGATGTAAACATGTTAAATTGTTATCAATGTTCTAATTGATTGTATTGATTGATAAAGAAAACAATTTATTACATGAATTAGTAAACATAAGATTATTGCATAAAAATACATTTAAGCATAACATTTAAGATCTCAATCAGGGAATGCTTCAAAATGGCCACAAATAAAACATGATAGACTGCCAAAGATTCGATGTAAAAAATCATGATCAAAATTGGTCAAAAGTTCAAGCTTCACTTAAAATAATGTGATAATACATGACTATAAGTAGATTTTCCTTTTAAAAAATTTATATAAAATAGAAAGATGTTTAAATAAATTTTATAATTCATGTCACATGTCACCTCTACAATGCAAAAAATCTTATTTTACTGTCTCTTTTTTCAAAATTAACACTTTAACTTAATTACATCAAATTTGATATTTATGTTTTTTCATTAATTAGTTGGTAATAAATTAGATATTGTAACATATTAAATTAATGTTTACCTAAAATAAATATTCGTCATTATCATCCATAATTAAATCCAAACGTAGAATTTTGAATTAGTTGTGGAACTTATTATTATTATTATTATTATTATTATTATTATTATTATTATTATTATTATTATTATTATTATTATTATTATTAATATTATTATTATTATTACTACTATTACTATTACTATTACTATTACTATTACTATTACTATTACTATATAATAAAGGTGAACATCAAATGTTATATGACACTTATATGTTTCACTGAAAAAGATAATTACAACTTATTATTATAAAACAATAAAAGATAAAAACAATTTATTATTTTTTAAAAAAGATAAATACATTATAGTTTTTTAATTTATAAATAATAAAAGATAAACATAATTATGATTTTTTATGTTTTAATTAAAGGCCAAAGACGAGGCCGAAGCCAAGCAAAAGGCTGACAAAAGAAAGAACAAGGAACAACAGGAACAAGGAGAACACGAGCAAAGACAAGAAGACACTGGTTCTTCTAACAAAGCAAATGGGTGTAGGTTTAAGGACTTTAAGAGTAAAGGGGCCTTTACATTTGATGGGACTGGTGATGTCGTGACGGCACTGGAGTGGATCACCACCACCGAAAAAACTTTCCGAATCAGCGACTGTGCTTAAAAGGACATGGTCTGGTTTGCCACGGCGATGTTTGCAAGGGACGCAGTCATGTGGTGGGACGCGATGATTAATGTGCTGACGATGGAGGTAGTGTCGCACATGTCCTGTAGTGAGTTCAAGGAAGTATTCTCTCAACAATGTTGTCCTGCCGATGAAAAGCGCCGTCTTGAGGCAAAATTTTAAGTCTGACACAATAAACAAAGACAGTCACTCAATATGTTGTCGAGTTCACCCGTTTAAGTTTGTTCGCACCCCATAAAGTCGATACAGAGGAAAGGAAGATATGCCGGTTTGAGGCCGGTTTGGATTATGAAATACATCGAACGATGAGCAACGTTCGGTACACAACTTTTGCTGGTATGTTGGAGGCTGCTCGTAATGTGGAGCAGATTGTGTTGCTATCTGGGTAAGTCATGGGGTCAACTGCTGCAGTATTGACTCAATCGTCGCTGCCAAAAAGGCAACGGGAGTCTGGATCATCCTGATCCTCTCCGCAATGAAATCAACCATCTTATTCGCCAAAGAAGGGAAAGACCTTTTCGGCCAATACTGAAATGAGAGACTGTAGGAAGTGCAGGAAAGCTGACTCTGGGGAGTGCAAAATTCAATATATGTATTGTTTCTGCTATGAGCAGAAAGGCCATCACTGGAAGCATTTTCCTCGCAAAGGCGATGCGTGCAACAATTGACATAGACTTGGCCACTTTGCAAAGGACTGCCCAAGACCCCCAAGAGATCAGAGTGCTCAGCAATCAACAACAAGATCTTCTGGAGCTTCCACTGCTCGCAGAGATCAAACTCAGAGGGCTCCAACAAAGGCTTTTCAGATCACAGCTGAGGAAGCAAAAGATGACCCGGAGGTGGTCACTGGTACGTTCTTAGTTAATTCAATTCCTGCACGTATTCTATTTGATTCCGAAGCCAATCGTTCGTTTTTCCACTTCAATTGCATGCCAACTAAATATGCCTACATCAAATTTGCAATTTGTGCTTGATATTGAGACTGCTAGCAATATGTTAGTTAAGGCAGACAAGGTATATAGGAATTGTACATTACTTATAAAGGATGTAGTGTTCAACCTAGACTTAATTCCCATGGAGTTCGGGGAATTCGATGTTATAGTGGGTATGGACTGGCTTGTCCATAACGAGGCTCAAATGGTATGCAAAAAGAGGATGATTAAGATTACCACTCCTGAGGGACGTGACATTTGTATCTACGGTGACAGACAAAAAGGCGACTTATGCCTTATTTCAATCGCTAAGGCCCGAAAGCACGTGGCTAAAGGTTGTTCCGTTTATTTAGCCTATGCAGTTGATGCAAAGGCTGAAGTACAATCTCTTTCTACCGTTCCAGTTGTTTCTGAATTTCCAAATGTCTTTCCAGAAGATATATCGGGATTGCCACCTGATCGCCAAGTGGAATTCCGCATCGATCTCATTCCTGGAGCTACTCCAATAGCCAAAGCTCCCTATCGCTTAGCCTCTACAGAAATGCTAGAGATGATGAAACAATTAGAGGAGCTACTAGATAAAGGTTTTATTCGCCCAAGTTCATCTCCTTTGGGCGCTCATGTATTGTTTGTTAAAAAGAAGGATGGCACACTGCGTATGTGCATCGATTACCGTGAACTCCACAAAGTGATAATCAAGAACAAATACCCATTGCCCCGAATTGATGATCTCTTCGACCAGCTGCAAGGCGCCAGTTACTTCTAGAAGATTGATCTTCGATCGGGATATCATTAGCTCAAAGTTCACAATGACAATATTCCTAAAACGGCTTTCAGAACTCGTTATGGACACTACGAGTTTCTGGTGATGTCGTTCGGTCTTACGAAAGCGCCGGCTGCTTTCATGGATCTCATGAATAGAGTTTGCCGGCCAATGCTCGACAAATCTGTCATCGTTTTCATCGATGACATTCTAATATATTCAAAGACCAAAGAGGATCATGCAACACATATGAGAGAATTGCTAGAGTTGCTGCGCAAAGAGCGACTTTATGCCAAATTCTCGAAATGTGAATTTTGTTTAAGGTAGGTACGTCTCAACATTCGAAACAATTCCTTGACCCCTACACTCACTTGTAAACTCTTTGTTAACTTGTTCCTTCTCTACGTTCAATTCAGATCCAATTCTTAAGGCACGTGATATCTGGTGCTGGCATTGCCGTTGATTCAGCAAAGATCGAGGCTATCCAGAACTGGGAATCATCTTGCAACGCCTCTGATATCCGTAATTTCTTGGGATTGTCCGGTTACTACCGTCGATTCATCGAAGACTTTTCCAAGATAGTCGTTCCACTTACCAAGCTCACTAACAAGAATGCAGCTTTCATCTGGGAAGTGGAACAACAAATGGCTTTTGACAAATTGAAGAAGTTACTAAGTGAAGCACCTGTTTTGGCCCTGCCTGAAGGAAACGAGGATTTCATAGTTTACACTGATGCAACAGGTATGGGACTTGGAGCAATACTGATGCAAAGAGGAAATGTCATAGCATACGCTTCTAGACAGCTCAAACCACACCAGAAAGACTACTCTACTCATGACCTAGAGCTAACTGCTGTGACATTTGCCTTGAAACTTTGGAGACGCTATCTTTATTGGACCAAATGTCAACTCAACACCGACCACAAGAGTTTGAAGTACATATTCAGTCAGAAGGACTTGAATATGAGGCAACGAAGGTCTATGGAGCTGATAAATGACTATGATTGAGAAATCTTATACCATCCCGTAAAGGCAAATGTGGTTGCAGATGCCTTGAGTTGAAAAGTTTACTGCAATGCGTACTGCTATTTTTTGACTTCTACAATGTTGACGTCAACAATTATTGACAATGTAAGGGCTGCTCAATTGCAGGCCTTAAAGGAAGAAAATATCAAGAATGAAGACGTCAGAATTCAACTACCACTAATGCAAGATGACGGAACCGGATTAAAAGGTGTATATGGCAGAATATGGGTTCCAAAGTCTGGTGGTATGCGAGAAGTAATTTTGGAAGAAGCCCATCAATCTAAGTTCTCTATTCACCCTGGAAGCACAAAAATGTACAACGCTTTGAAGGTCGATTTCTGGTGGCCGGGGTTGAAAAGAGACGTCGGTCAATATGAGGAGAAATGCCGAACATGCAAATTAGTGAAAGCTGAACACCAACAACCCTATGGTAGTATGCAACATCTTCCTATCCCAAAATGAAAGTGGAATCATATTACTATGGACTTCATAACCAAGCTGCCCAAATCTCGTCGTCAACATGATTCCATTTGGGTCATTGTTGATCGACTAACCAAATCCGCTCACTTCATACCTATCAAGGAAACATATTCTCTGGACCGTTTGGCCCAAATCTACATGAATGAAATCGTTACAAGGCACGGTGTTCCCAGGTCTATTGTTACTAATCGTGACAGTAGATTTACTTCAAATTTCTAGGCTGCCCTGCAAAACGGTCTTGGTACTCGTATCGCAATGAGTACTGCCTATAGACCCCAATCCGATGGGCAAAGCGAAAGGAAGATTCTGACTTTAGAAGACATGCTGCGAGCCTGTGTCATGAATTTGGGTGGTAACTGGGACGATCACCTCTCATTGGCTGAATTCTCGTACAACAATAGTTACCATTCAACCATCAAAATGGCACCGTTCGAATTCTTGTATGGAAGGAAGTGTACGACTCCAACTTGTTGCAGGGAAACAGGAAAAAATCTTATCGCTGGGCCAGCTCTTCTGCAAGAGACCAACGAAAAGATACAACTTATTCAGCAATACATGAAAACGGCGCAGGATCGACAAAAAAACTACCACGATCGCCGTCACAAAGCAATAGAGTTTCAGAAAGACGATTGGGTCTATTTAAAGGTATCTCCGATGAAAGGTGTCACCAAATTCGTTAAGCGAGGAAAGCTATCTCCTCGGTTTGTAGGACCCTTACGGATACTTGAAAAAGTTGGAAATCAAACCTATCACTTGGACTTACCGCAAGAACTATCGGAAGTTCACCCCGTCTTCCATGTTGGCTATTTAAGAAATAGTCTGGTGCCCGAGAGGGAACCATGGATAAAAGTTGACGAACGACTAAGGTTCGTTGATGAGTCGGAATGTATACTGGAAACAAAAGTCAAGAAACTCCGAAACAAAGAGATCAAGATGGTGCTGGTCAAATACAAGCATCACAAGCGAGCTAACCACACTTGGGAGTCTGAAGAGGACATGAAGAATAAGTACCCAAGTTTGTTTAGCGCAGCATGACTTCGCGGACGAAGTATAGGCGTGGTGGAGCCCATGATGTAACATCCAAAATTTTAAGCACTTGTAATTTACAATTTAAGACTTATTTTAATGCATTAATGGAATTATTATATCGGTTTTGTTCACAATATTAAATATGAAAAACAATGAGGAAAATCCTCATCGTAGTTTTTCGAGCAAGCTAACAACATAGAACCGACATCGGTAGAATATACATCAATCATCGATCGAAATATTTTAAAAATGACAGTGATAATGAGAATTTATCATTGTTGTTTTCTGAGCAAGAATTACAATGAGAAACCGACCCGAACACTTAAAACAGTTTAAATAATAAAATACGAAGTTGAGGGGTGAAATGTGCAAATATGGAAAAATCACAATAAAAAGGGAAATAAATGCTCATTTGTAAAATCTCACTTTCTCTCTACCCTCTCGTCTCTCTCTAGAACCCACGGTTCTTCAAAAAAAAAAATTACAAATCAAGAACATCAAAAGCTTAGAATTGAAAGCTAAAAACCTGGATTCAAGTGGCAAACAAGGAACTATTAACACTGCAATCAACAAATCTAGGTAAAACTTACTCAATACTACGAATTTTGGAGTTTTGGGTTCGGTTTCGTGAAGAACCGAATCATAGGATTTGGGTTCCAGATGTTATTGCATGTTATGGATTCATGTTGATATGTTAAAATCGAGTGTTAGTGATGTTATGTACAAAGTTTCAGCTTCTGATTCTAGTTCTAAATACGATTTTGAAGTTACTATGTGTTTTTAGTAAGGGTGTTCAAAGTAAACCGGAAAACCGAGGCGAACCGGATGATCCGAGACCGAAAAAACCGAGACCGAAAAAAAAAACCGAAACCGAAAAAACCGATCTATGTCGGTTCGGTTTCGGTTCATAAGCACAGAAACCCGCTGGTACCCGACCCGAACTGGGATATAAGAATACAAATTTTAATTTACTTATTATTACTTTAATATAAATATAATTGAATATATCAAAAAAAAATAAAAATAAAATAAAATAAAAAAATCATCAGTGTGTGGCTGTGTGTTGTGTGCCGCATTGCCATATTGTACTACCACTTTTCCCATTTTACAGCTTTTGTTTTTAACCATTAAAAATTGAAACCCTAAATTTCTTTTCAACTTCTAGTCTTCTACGGCGGCAGCAGCTCCAAGCTTTTCAATTTCTATTCTTCTCTTCTCGGCAGTAGCAGCACTGCAGCACCAAGCCGCCGAACAGGTTTAGATCTCGAGTTCCAGGCGGCAGGCGGACACTGGACAGGTTTTGTTGACTCACTCTCGGTTTTGTTTCCATCTTTGAGATTATTATGTTTTTATTACGTTTTTATCAACACTAACAATCTAGGCGGATTTTTATGTTTCCATCTCGGTATTTTAGATCTCAAATTCAAAGATTTTTATGTTTTTCGGTCTCGGTTTTGTTTCTATCTTTGAGATTCTTATGTTTCCATCTCGGTATTTTAGATCTCGAGTTCAAAGATTTTTATGTTTTTAGTTATTATTTTGTAACATTAATTCTTTTATAATCCGTCCCAGATCTTAGAAGTTAAATTTTATTTGTTTTCATATTCAAGAACATGGATGTTGAAAAAGATCCTAAATCGATTCCTGCAAGTGAGAGTGCAAGTGGAAGTACTCCAACCGGACCAACCCCACAAGAATCTAGAGACAAAGACGATGAAGGACAAAAGACAGAAAAAAGAAAGGAAACCGGGGAAGGTACCAAAAAATCAGTGGTATGGGATCATTTCACTAAGGATACTTCTAATCCTGATTTTGCTACTTGTGATTTTGTTCTCAATTAATGAAATGTTCAAGTAATAGTGGAACTAGATCTTTGCGTAATCATTTGAGTCGACGCAGGAAGTATCCATATAACGTCGATAAGAAACAAAGCTGTTAATTTTTCAAAGTAAATCTAGTTCTGGTGTTGGTTCAGTAGATGGTGCTTCTACATTTGTTCCGTGGAGATTTGACCAAAGCAAATGTAGAATATATTGTGCTAGAATGATCATTATAGATGAATTGCCTTTTAAAACTGTTGAGCATGAAGGGTTTTGTGATTTTGTGAATATGTTGCAACCTCAATTCCAAATTCCATCTAGAAGCACTATAACCAGAGATTGTTTGGACTTGTATATGATTGAAAGGGAAAGTTTGAAGAAGTACTTTGCAAAATTCAAACAAAGAGTTTCTTTGACAACTGATTTGTGGTCTTCTAGGCAAAATTTAAGTTATATGTGCTTGACAGCCCACTTTATTGATAATGAGTGGAATATTCATAAAAGAATACTCAATTTTTGTCCTGTTTCTAGTCATTCTGGTGAAGTAATTGGAAAATATGTTGAGAAGAACTTGTTAGATTGGGAAATTGACAAGGTTTTACAATTACTATCGATAATGCAAGTTCTAATGATCTTTGTATTCGTTACTTGAAAAAAAGGCTTAATAATTAGAAGAAAAAAAGTGTAATGAGTAGTCAATATTTGCATATGAGATGTTGTGCCCATATATTAAGTCTTGTTGTGAAGGAAGGGTTAAAAGAAGTAGATGAGTCGATTGTTAGGATTCGATCTGCAGTGAAGTATGTGAGGTCTTCCCCTGCTAGGGTTCAATGTTTTAAGGAATGTGTTGAGAAAACAAAGATTGAGAGTAAAAGTCTTGTATTTTTGGATGTTGAAACAAGGTGGAATTCAACTTATTTGATGTTAGAAAGTGCCATTAAATTTCAAAATGCTTTTGATATGTTAGAGGAGCAAGATAGCAAGTATAGATCCGAACTTTTATCATTTAGGGGTATGCCTACGGAAGAGGATTGGGATTATGCAAGATGTTTGCTGCCTTTTTGAAGAGGTTTTTACAATTCTACTCTACGTATTTCAGGCTCATTATATGTAACCAATGATAGCTACTTTCATGAAGTGTTTGGAATTGGAGCAATGATTTTTAATAAGTTGCTTGCTAGGGATGAAAATCTTCAAAAGATGGCTGCTAGAATGAAAAGGAAGTACGACAAATATTGGAGTAATGTATCGAATATGAACATGTTTTTGTTTGTTGCACCGGTTTTAGATCCAAGACATAAGTTAGGTTATGTGACCTTCATTGTTAAACAAAGTTATGATGAGGAAAAAGCAAAGAATTTGTGTGATCAAATAGAAAAAGTATTGAGAGGTTTGTTCGATCATTATTCACAGGAAGTTGGAGTGGTACATGAGGGTAGTGCAACCAATTCTCAAGCATCTGTGGAAGAAAATACGATGGATGTTGACGAGAACCCGGTGAATTATTATAAGAATCAATACAAAAAGGTTATGGAATAGACGTCGGGTGGTAATGAGAATGATAAGACTGAGTTGGATAGGTATTTGGGTGAGAAATGTGAGACCATAGAGAACAAATTTGATTTATTGTGTTGGTGGAAAAACAATGAATCAAGATTCCCGGTCATGGCAGCAATGGCTAGAGATGTTTTGGCAATTCCCGCCTCAACTGTAGCCTCTGAATCTTCTTTTAGTACCGGAGGGCGTGTTCTTGATGCATTTCGTAGCTCACTAACCCCTACTTTGGTTGAGGCGTTGATATGTGCAAAAAATTGGCTTAGGTTAAAAAAGGTTCCTTTCGATATTGAAGAAAAACTTGAAGAACTTGAAACTTTCGAAGCCGGTATGATTTTACTTCAATAATTGAATGTTCTCTTAACCTTTAAATTATATCTCTTATTCTATCTAATGCCTTACTTTTATTATTTAGATTTGAAAGATTTACCAAGTGGTATCTCGACTATTACGGTGGACGATTAAAGTTTGGTCGATGTGAAGATATGAAGTTACGAATGGTTGAGGTAATTTTGTGTATTTGTTATTGGTTTGTAGTCTCAAATGATGAAAGAATGATCTTGAATTAAGTTGTAGTAAGTAGCTTCATTTTTTAATTAGCTCATTGGTTTTTATGTTTGTAGGAAGAATAAGATCCAAGATTGTTGAAGATTGTAGGTGCCACGAATGGAACGATTTCTATATTAGTTGTTTTTGAAGTTATATTGAATGTTTTGTTGTAATCGATTAAGGATATTTAAGTATGGTTTGATATTTTGTTTTGTAATCTGTATGAAGTGTTGACTTGATCTTTTATATTTTAGTTAAGCTTTTGGCTTTTTCGTAAACAATATATAAATTCAGGTTACTATTTATAATTTCCAGCCAACAGGTGTCAAGGTGGGTACCCCTAAACCGAACCGTGGATAACCGGTTAATTTCGGTTCGGTTCGGTTCGGTTTCATAAAGGTTTCGGCTCGGTTTCGGTTACCCTGTGCCATAAAACCGAACCGCCATTTAGGTTCACATTTTCATGTCGAACCGAACCGTGGGCAGCCCTAGTTTTTAGTGTGTGTGTTCATCGACACTTAAGAAAAATGGACAATAAGGGGCTAATTTGGTATATTTAAGTTATGTTTCATGTTAAAAAGTGTTAAACGAATACATTTAAGTTCATAATAATAATCATAAACCATACATAAATGGCCAAAAGTGAAATATGGAAAATAACAGAAATTGTATAAGTGTAAAATTTGGATTGATGAACATATCTCAGATCATCAAAATTTCGGATCATGCGAAGTTACGATGAAGTGAATTTCGGATGGCAACTTCAAAATTTCACAAGTCATAGACACGAATTTCGGATGAGGATACAATTGAATTTCGGACCAAGGTGTCATCCGAATTTCGGATAGATTACTGCTCAAATATTACTAATTACTGGATTTCGGACCACCCGAATTTCGTGTGCATCCGAATTCGGTTGGGATCCGAATTTTGGATCATTTTAACTAGATTTTCAAATTTAAGTTTTAAGCAGATACTAACATTGACACAATATTACACTGACATAACAGGATCGTTGTGGTGTTGTCTAACACACATTGATTCAGAGTCAACTTACACTGAACAAACCACTATGAGTAATAGATTATTATCCGAACATCTATTGTCTCTGCATTCACTTTTCAATTTTCAATGGCATGTTGATGTTGTTCAATATACATCAATTTGCACTCACATATGACTCATTGTTATGATGAACACTCGTACTTGACATGTGACAAACATGTAGCCAGCGTTCATTTGAAAGTGCATCTATTTATTCATGCTTGCACTGCATGATGATTACTTCACAATCTAATGCGACCTGGACTGGGGCTGACAGCAGGCCACTGTCGGGGACTAATCATCCCATTCATTTTCCTGGCCAGGTTCGGCACATCCTCGATCAACATTTTAGAACTGTCAAACCTCATGCTTGCACTGCATGGTTTTCACATGTAATGGGGCTTGCACTGCCCGTTTTCATAATAGTTTGTAAAGAAATATCTGTTGAATATATACTCTGTTATCTCACTAAGCATTAGTTTACCCGTTGACTTAATGTTTTCAGGCAAAGGCAAAGGTGTAGCTGGACCTTCCTCCTAGGCATTTCATTTCATATCTCGGAGTCCTTAGAAGCTATTTGGTACATGGACAATATAGCTTTGGGGCTGAGATTTTATGCTTTCAAAACAATTCAAGATGTTGTAATAGTTAGACTATATCACTGTAGTTCATACATTTTCTTGCTTTAGCGTGGAGCTACTTAAAACTGCTTTAAGTTTATCAATTTATAATGCATGTTAATTATTGGGTTGTTTGTTGATCTTGGTGTTATCAATTATATCATTAATCAAGGAGGATGTCACACGACCCCTAAAATATGTGATGAAACCGACATAATTAAAAATCAGACACAAATGAAACCATATAATTTTGGCATCAAATACGTCCAGAAATACACTATCAATTTACTATCTTCAATAGAAATAGTACGTATGCTTATAAATTTATAAGGTAAATATTATGAAATAGGAAGTAAATTTCCAAAAAATTATAAAATTTAACAAATTTAAATAAAAAGTAAAATAAATCCAAATTATAACTTGGTATCTATGTTATCAACAAACCTTATATTTTCACCTAATTCGTAAATTCTCTTTCGATGCTGAATATAAACTAATGTTACACTTATTTACCTTTTAATTAATTTATTAATAAGTAATTTATGGAATGAGTCTTTGTTCCATTCAAAGGTAAATAAATAACCCTCACATGAATAATATTTGTACCAAAATAACAGATACGAAGAAAAACAGATGGTTTTGTGTCGAACAAGTAGACGTAATTGTTAAGTTCACTACAAAAAAGATGTTAGTTGTCCACACTTTTTAGACTATATATACACATTTTAAACCGCGTAAAATTATGAAGTCCACGCTTCTTATTTGTGTGGAGAAAATAGGTGTGACAAAAAGATTTCAAATGTCTACACGTTGAAGCGTGGACAAATTACTCAAGTCTCCACACTTCTTATTGTAAACATGAATCTTTACTATTATAATTGTGAAAATTTTAGTAACTTCTACACTTATAAATGTGAAATTTTTTTACACTCTTATAATTGTGAATATTGTAAATAAAATTTACGCGGTATCATCAACCGCGAAAAAAAAAAGTGCGGATATACGGTGGTAAACTCAATGGAATCAGTTATGTGATCCTGTTAATGGTTTTTTACAAATCAATATAAAGCATACAAGTTTATTCTTATTTAGAAATTATTTAAAAGTGGTTTCTAAAATCAAATGAAATTAAAAGAGGTCATTGTTTTCCATGATAGAAAATATATTGTTGAATCTTATTGGGCTTTATGATTTGTAGATGAGATGGGCTTGCTTACAAAGTGGGCCTTTAGCTTACCTTTATACAATTATACGTAATTATTTTTTAATAATTGAATTATTAAATATATACTTTGCTAAACTATAACGATACCTAGTTTTGTTAAAAAAAAAAAAATTTTAAGATGACTTTATGCCTTTGGTTCTCCCAAATTTTCCATAATTTGATGGATATAAGAAATTTTTTTTGACCAAAATGATGTGGGTTATCACATATAAATAACTTTTTTTTAATGTGATAACTCATTCATCAATTTATTTATTTAGCACTTCTAATCTTAATCATAAAAGTATGTTAAAGTGTAATGATTATTGATTTTTATGATAACATATATATAATTAACTCTTATTGGTTTTGGTTTTATATTTTGTAGCTAACATTCATTTTTGCAAATCTTCAACATCAAATATCATTAATTTGATTTACTCTACGTGTATTTAATTAATAAATAAAGATAATAATTTATGTTATTATTAATTATATTATAAAATACTTAATATAAAAATCCTCCGAGAGTTGGATCATTTTTGCCATTAAAACCTTCAGCTATTTTTCATCGCATAAAAAAAACTCCAACTGATTAAAACTTATCAAATTCGTTTTTTATTTAAAAGACTTGCAACCTGATGAACTGGTTGCAATTTGCTGATCAACCGTTTGAAATCACTTGTCTGTATTTTATTATTCAAATTCACATTTCTTGTTGATTTTTTTGTTCAAATCTCTGTTTTTCTAGTTGAATTTTATTTTTTTTGGTAAAATTTCGCCGATCACCGCTGATTTATCGTCTCATGAAAAAACTATTTTAAATGTGCTTGTATATAGTTTTAGGACCATTTTAAAATCACTTGGAGTTTCTGGACCACTGGATGGAAAAAAATCAATGGTCCAGATTAATGACAACTCATAATTATTTATGAAATGTCTCTTACACTCTTAATTAAAATCAATAATTATACATATGCCATTTTTTTATTCATTTTCCAAATTTACTACCTTAACTTAATTACATTAAATTTTGATTTTAGTTTTTTCATTAATGAATTAATATTTACCTAAAATAAATATGTGTCATTATTATCCTTAATGATCATAGTTAAATTGAAATGTAAAAATTTGGATTTAAATGTAGAATTGTAGCAAATAAAGTTACAATTTTTTGTTAATTATTTTGCTAACAAGTTTTAAAATATAATTGATAAAACTTCAATTGTGAATATGATAAATTTTGATTTTTGATTTTCAGATATTCCTTTTTTATATTTTATCATTTTTCAAAATATATACACATTCACATAATTGGAGTTTTTTGTTTATTACATTGATATTTCATATTTGAAGTTAATAAAAATTAAAAGAAAATTTTTTTTGCAAACACATATTATTTGTTTTTAATAATACAATATAATAATATTTTTTTTATTTAATATCAAACAACTAAGTATTTTTTTTTATCTTTAATTTATATAGCTTTCAATTTTTTAATTTAATTAAATATAAATTTTATAATAATTTATTAAAATATAAAAAAAATATGTATTTTCTAAATCAACCAATGTAATATATGGGTTGATTGACCTATATATTATAATAAAATAAAACAATTCATGTCATATGTCACTTCTACAATACAAGGAAATTTTATTTTTCCACCTCTTTTTCCAAATTTAACACCTTAACTTAATTGCATTTTTTGACTTTATTTTTTTTCATTAATTAATTAGTAATAAATTAGATTTTGTAACAT
This sequence comes from Centrapalus pauciflorus, assembly GCA_020465985.1. Lineage (NCBI taxonomy): Eukaryota > Viridiplantae > Streptophyta > Magnoliopsida > Asterales > Asteraceae > Centrapalus > Centrapalus pauciflorus. The sequence goes on from JAANYP010005575.1 coordinate 98,549, forward strand.
TTAAAATTAATGTTTACCTAAAATAAATATCTATCATTATTATCCATAATAATCATAATTAGATCCAAATGTAAAAATTTGAATTAGTTGTGGAAATTATTATTGTTATGTAATATGTATAATAAAAGAATACATCAAACGTCACGTGTTACATCTACGTTCACCAAAAGATATTTTTAAAAAAGATAAATATTCTCTATTTTTTAATATGTAAATAATAAAAAATAAACACAATTATTATTTTTGTATGTTTTTATTTTTACTCATATACATCTTATATAAATAAATTTACATAAAAAAAACCGTAATACGTCAGTTATAAACTAGTTAATCTCTTAAAATAACTCATATCTAGACAAGTAGACCGTGAAAAGATAAATTCACACAACTTACTCCACGGAGAGAGAAAGATGTAACGGAATTATAAATACACATATATACATTGACATATCACATACACAATCAAACCCATACAAAAATACACACACAAAGGAGATGCATTGTGCATGATGGCTTAGAGGGAAGAAAGTAGTATATAGAAGACGGTGGTACTCGTGACGGCTCATGTTAGGGGCAGTGGCGGTGGTAAGAGGTTGGAGTCGACAACCAATGGCAATGCGCGAGGAAGAGATAAATCGGCGTTAGAGTGCTTTTTAGAGTGAATGGAGTGGGCGAAAGATAGGGCAACGTGAGATGATACATGGCATTAGTATGCAGTGAACACCACACCCCGCCCTTTGTGCCGCTGATAAGACACCGTTTTGGGGCCACCGTCCTGCGCAAAAGATGGAGTTATTGGAGACGAGAAAGATAGTTTTATGTGTGTTTTTATGTAAGATAGAAAGATAACCAATATAGTACTTTGTTTGGATAGAAAGATGGAAGAGTCAAATAAAAAAAAACTGATGTGGCCAGAGGTAGGAGTGAACAAAAAAAAGAACCAAAAACCATAAAACGGGAAAAACCCGAGAAAACCAAACCGAAAAACCGTTCTAATTGGTTTGTTTTCAGATTCTCCTTCAAAACCAAACCAAAAAAACCAAACTGAACCACATTAAAACTTTATACATATATTAACTTGCTATTGTAGTTATTAAATTGATTTGTGTTGATTTATAAGCCATTTAGGTTTAGATGCATTTTATGATATATATTAACTTGGTTTCATTGATTTCTACATATTAAGTAGTTGTAGTTATTAACTTGATAATGATTTATAGTTGTGGTTTTAAGTTATTAATATGATACTAAATTTGAATGTAGTTAACTACTTAACTAAGACCAACTTTATTAAAGAAAGACCCGATTTTAGTATTTAAAAAAAAAGTTCTAAGAATTTAAAGATTTAAACCCAAAAACCAAACCACATTTTAAAACTGAAAACTATAAAACCCAAGGGTGCAAACCCCAAAATCAAACCTGGAAAAATCGAAAACGAAACGTTTCCTTCATTTCAAAAATCAAAAATTGATTTAGGTTCAGTTTTGATCAAAAACCAAACGGAATCACCTTAACCAGAGGAATGGAGGGGTGTAAATGCGACCACTCCCTTCACCTTTAAAAAACCAAAACCATGCCATTTGTCTAAATTACTTTATCTCTAAAATAAGATGATGTAGAATTTCCGATTAAATGCTTTTTAGCTATGTTTACCCTCTTTAAGATTATCATTGGATGTAATACGATTACTAACATTTACGGCTGCAAATGAGTCGAGCTTTTATCGAGCAGCTCGAGCTTGACTTGAACGAGCCAAGCTTTTATCGAGCTCGATCTCGAGCCCCAAGCCCAAAACTCAAGCTCGAAAAAAGTAAAAAGTCAAGCTCGAGCTTTAAATGACTCGACTCGAGTATTTATCGATCTTTTCGAGCCTTCTATATATGTATATATTATGTTAAGTTTATCAAGTAATTTGAGTATCGAGCCTTATATATACACATATCGAGTCGAGCTTCTAAAAACAATTCGAGTTTTTCAAGTATCAAGCTGAGCTTTTATAGAGTTCGAGCTATATACAAAGAAAAAAAAAACAAATTTAAAGATTATTTAAAGAAACTCGAGCTTTTCAAGCCAAACTCAAGTCTAATTCAAAAACTTCTCGAGCCTACATTTTAAAAGCTCGTCGAGCTATCTAGCATACATTTTAAAAGTTCGTCAAGCCATCGATCTGAGCTCGAGCCTAGCCAAAACAATTCGAGCCAAGCTTCAACCCTGTCAAGCTCGAGCTTGACTCGACTCGTTTGCAGCCCTACTAACATTTGAGACGATACATTTGATTAAATGTTTTGTGAGTTACATGTTTAAAATTTTCAAACAACTTGTTATTAATAATTGTTTGAAACATATTAATTTATTATATTAATTTATACAAATATTGCGACGTATGTAGTTAAATATAGTTTTAAATATTATCTCTTAAAAAATCAACGAATGACATTAACTCAAGTCCAACGGAACGTTAAAAAATATAACGACGGACTATTGGTAACGATATTAAAAGAGAATTGTTTTATACATAAATTATCAAAATTAATAATTCCACCAAAGTCAAATAATTAAGATAAAAATCAAATTGCAAAATAGATGGTCGTTGCTAAGTACTAATTAATTAAGGGTTTATTATGGAAAAAATTCAACATGTTTTTACGTTTTTTGCATTTTCATTCCTTCGTGTTATTTTTTTTCCAAAAAAGTCCGCAAGTTAATTTTTTTTCTTTTTGGTTTAGTGAAATTTGGCTATTAGAAACCGATTTTTCAATTTTTAAGATTCCGATTTAGTAATTATAATCGGGTTCTAATAGTAAAATTTTACAAAACTAGAAAAAAAATTAACTTGAGTATTTTTCTAAAAACAAATAACATTAAGGGACGAAAATGTAAAAATTATAAACATGGATTGATATGAAAAATTAGTTATACATTTAAAATTTATAAAGAGGTGTAATCCTTTAAGATCCTTTAATATTTTTTTTAAATTAAATACAATAAAACCAATAAAAAGATGATGCAGACAAAATCATTGAGTCAATGATAAAAATGATGACTTTAAGTCAATGTTTACTTCAAAAAAAGACAGTGAAGATGTAATTCAAAATTTTTGAATTATGATTTAAATATAGTATTTTATGTTGTTACATATGTGAGTTAATTCAGTTATTATCTTTTTATTATTAATTCAAAAATTTTGATTCTTTATTCTGTTTTATTTGTTGTTGTGTCATCATCAATCCTATAGAAATCAACAAAATAATTATTTATATTTTTATGAAGTATATTATTTTAAATTGTATAACTTTATTAGAAACCTTAAATAAGACCATATATAAGTTTTCTTATTGAAGATATTTTAATTAATAATAAATTTATATTGCCAAAGTGATTAAAACTTGATATAACAATTTCATCGTCAACTGAAAATATAAATCGTTAATTAAGATTGTTTGAAATTAATTTATTTTAAAAGATAAATTTTGCAACATTTAGTCTTGAAGTTTTAGAAAATATGTAACACCCCCCCCCCCCCCCCCCCCCCCCGATCCCAGAAATGTCACGTCAACCCAATATCATAAGTGGCAATAACGCAACGGATCTATAACACACATGTCATGAGATCATGCAGATTATGGCTAATTTAAAACTTTAAACATCAAGTTAAACACAGTTAATACATTCGCAATCCCAAGTTAAACTAAACATAATAACCCTGCTCATCGAATACATAGCTTATACAACATTCCCAAAACAACTATCACAAACTGTTCTATACACCCATGAAACTATTACGGATCTTCAATCCATCTCGGATCTACCTTGGTTGCGGCGGAGCTCCCTTTTGATTCCCTGAACATGTTAGACTCGAAGACATGAGCTATAAAGCACGTGAGCACACGAGGGTTGACACTGCACATAACACATAGCACATAGCACACGATATCCCTGTCCCTGTCCCTGTAGCCCCACACACATCTCAGGTATAGTATCACAGGTATGAGATCGGAATAACACACAAGCCCTGTGGGGACCCCTCCCCGGTGGACACATCGCACACAGCAATGGTCGGTAATACCCTGTAGCACGGAAGCTACCCGGCTACAGGCCCTGCCGTATATATACGCCCCAAGGACTGTGAGGGACAGTCAACCCACGCGATATCCCTTCGCGACTTATCGTCCGTATGGAACTCATCACGGATCCCAGAATCGATCTCATATCTCATACATAACACGTATAAGGAATAAAATATACCTGAGGTTCGCGTCCCTGTCTCATATATATAACACGCACAAGTATAGCTACACGGCTAAACATGAAAGACGACGCGCGTTTAGAAAAGTCTCGAGTACTCACCTGACTGATTTCCCGAAGTCTGGCCTCCCTGATCAAATCCGGCTCGTTGCCCGCTTGTCCCTGTAACACACGGAATCATAACCGGTCAATCACAATCCAACCGATACACTTAATAATCCCATGTTAACACAAAACCGACTCGAACCCGATCGACCCCCACGGAACCGAAACTCATCCGATACTCGGACCCGACCCAAAACCCGACTCAAGCAATCCCAACGAGACCCCAAACCCAAACAAAACCCAACCCAAGCAATCCCGTAGGAACCCGACACAATTCCGACCCAAACTCATTTCATAGGACTAAACTCGGATTTTCACTGCAGGCTCTTGGTCGCGCCGCGGAGACCCTGGTGGTCGCACCGCGACACCACGAAATCCCCATAGCTGACCTGCGATTTTCAGCTCTGCCCAGGAGTAGTACTCCTCAAATACACGAATTACAGCTCCAATTAACACATAGAAGCAGCATCTAAAACCTCTAATAGCATAGAAATCAATTCACATATTCAACCCAAATTAAATCCACTAGGTTGAAGCTTCCTTACCTTGATTGAGCTCAAACACAAACAAGGATGAAGATGGTAGAAGAAATTCAAGGCTTCACACTAACTTGGAGCTTTGAAGATGATCTATTGCTGCTGGAGAATTCCACAAACACACACACAACACACTTTAGGTTTATCTTTCTAAATGAGGAAAGGGGTAAAGGGATAAGCACATAAGTACGCTTCCAATTTAGGCCGGTCCCGAACCCAATAACCCGAACCCGATGTCACATTTTCAATATTTATATCCATTTAACTCATTTAATCCCGTGATCCCAAAAATATAATTCATCCGTTAAAATTATAACCCGATGACACGCAAGCCTAATCCCGACACGTATCAATCCACGAAACAGGATATAATTGGACCAACCCAATATTAAATAAATATTTATCCACTAAAATAATTCCACGTACCAGGTCAAAATGACGGATGTTACAAAATATTAATATAAATTTTTATTAAAGAAAATGCATTTGAAATTTGAATGATTATTTTTTAAATGTGTCAAAATTTCATACTTAACATATAAAGATCTGATAGCAAAATGTTTTTCAAATTTATTGTATAATAAGATATTTAATTATTATTTCATAAAATTATTTATTCAGACATTTAAATTTGAAATTTATTATTTTATTTATCTTTTAAAATTTTTATTTTGAATTTTATTTTTACTAAGTATTTTAAAAATATTTATTCTTTGGAATATTTATACTTGAGTTTATTATCTTATAGATTTAAAAAAATTTTATTTTAGCTTGTTAATTTGAAAAATTTTATTTAAGTATTAATTATAGTTTCAATTAGTTTAGAAAACAAAAATAATAAGTTTCAAAATTTCAAAGTAAATGAATTAAATGATATTCATGTTACTAAAATAATGTCATTTTTATTTTTGGAAAAAGAGCGGGAAAATGAAAAAGTAGGGTATTAAGAAGATGACACGTGACAAGAATTGTTCTCATTTATTATAATACTAGTTTATTACCCGCGTTTACGCGGATGTTTTAGTATATTGTTGTTTTTATTAAATACTTACAAACTAAGAGACTAAGAGTTAAAATGTAAAAATATTATTTTTATTACAAAAAATACAAGAATTATATAATAATTATTATTTGACATAAACAATAATTTTTCTAGCCTTCTAAATACATATGATTGATAATAAGTTTTTTTAATCATTTTTAAATCTTCTATTATATTGTAGTTATCAATTGAAGTATGAATATTTGATTTGAATTGATATTTAAATCTTATTATATTATATGTAAATTTAGAAACCTATGATTTAGATGTTACTTGGTTTTTCTAGAATACGATTTGTCAGTGTAAATTGATGAGTGATGACACATGCATTCACGAGTAATAAGTAAAATTATTTATTTATTATTATTTTTAAATTATAAATTATAATAAGGATTAAAACATGCATGTAATATTTAATTTAAAGTTTAAAAATAAAAAAAATTGTTTTATAAATCTATTATATAATTTTAGATAAAAATTTTTAAGGTAAATTAGATGTTAAATTAGGCAACATCTAAAATCATTAAATTATATTAGTAATCTTTTTAGAATCTTTAAAAATCAATTATATAAATTAATTGAAAGAATTATATTAGGCAAAATGGGCGGGAAAACAAAAATTAGAAGAACTGAGGGAGCGACACGTATCATAAATTATTTTGTTTTATTAATATATATAAAAGATTACACTGGATAATTAAATAGTTGTTTTTTTAAAATTAGTATAAATTCAAAAAATAATCATAGAAACAAAAAATAAAATAACAATATTATACTACTAAAAAGATTATTGAAAATATATAAGCAGATAATCAAAAAGAAAAAAAAATAAATAAGATTTAAATAATAACGAAGAAAGAAAAACTTATAAAAATTTGGTAAATAGTCAAACTTTTTTTCCTAAATTAGTTTAATTATTTATTTAACATTTTTAAAGAGTTTAGATAAGAAGATAAAGAATCACATGAGCTGTAAACTCAAATTTTAAACAAAAATCTGAGATAATATGCAGACCTTTCCCTAAATCTATTACATATAAATTGTAGATTATTACAAATGTTACATCTAGGTTATGATAATTGACATTTAGTTGGGTGTCAAGTAACATCATTTAATATTTTAATAGAATAATAGATAGATTAACCTATATATTAATAGGTATATTTAATAAATAACTTTTTTTAATAAGATACAAATTTATTATATCGTTATAAAAAAAATAACAAAGTGTCGATACTATATTAATAAAAAAATTTAAAAATATGAAAATTTTGTGTTACATTCTTATTGTTATAATAAAAATACAAGACAGAAACATGTTAATGGATTAAAACTACATAGTAAAGAATTGCTTAAAATTTTAATAAAATAATTTAAATAAATTGTTTAGGTAAATTTAAGTGATTAGGTTAAATTGGCTCTCATTAATAAAACTTAAATTACATTGTGATTAATTTAAGGTTTGATTTGCTATTTAAAATTAATTAGATGGTTTAATGAGAAAGTTATATTAGGAAGTTTTGGAGGGAAAATAAAATTTTAGTTAATTAAGGTGATGACATGTGACATTACATGTTCTCCTTTATTAATATATAAAGATATAGATATAGATATATAGATTAGCATGTTTTGGGTATACAAATCAACTCTCGTTAAATATTAGTCATCTAACATCCATTTTATAGGTGATGTTTACTTTTTTTTTTTTTTAAACAACAAGAAAGATAACGGATCAGGGGCTTCGGCATTGTCATCACCCCCAAACCCGAAATCTAAACAATTTATGTAAAACTCGCAAGATGCTAGCAACCGATTACAAAGAGAAGCAGAACATTACAATAAAGAAAGGGGATAAGTGCACCATAAAGATCACAACATAAACTTATAATTTGCCCTATACTTTAATCAAGAAAATAAATTTGCTAGAAATTCATCTATGATAGACGACGTCGACTGTCTCACACCATTAAATATCAAATCATTTCTAGCCTTCCATATGAACCAAGTGATTCCTCCTATTGCTGCTTCAAAAAACTTCCTTTTCTTTACTGAAGAATTGGCATGAGCAAGAATCAAATCCAATAAAACACCCAAATTTTGGTGTTCGGCAACTGAAATGTTACACCATGAAAGAAACCACCTCCAAACCTCTTAGCTATAAGAACATGAATAAAATAAGTGATCCTCCGATTCCACTTCCAAAGAACAAAAAGGACCATTCGCCGAGGAGAGATTGATTCCCCGAGATAAAAGATTACACCTAGTTGGAAGTCTCCGTAGCAACAATTTCCAAATGAAACAATTAATTCTTTGCGGCAACCAATTATTCCAAAAGCACGAAGAATTTTCTCCAACATATGAAGAACAATCAATAAGAGCTCTTAATGATTTAACTGAAAAAACCCCGGAGGGGTCTCCATTCCATTTCCATCCATCCTCCCCATTTGATAGTTTCAATTCTCGAAGACAATTTTCTAAATCCAGAATCAAACAGCCCAAACCTTCATTTATCATATCGACACTCCATTCCCACCGGAACAACACCTCACCGCTGTGATCTAATACTACTCTCGAATGAATAGAACAATCCTTATCTACTTCATATTCAAACAAATCGGGAAATAAACCACAAAGTAGAATGCTTCCCCACCACCTATCTTTCCAAAATTTTGTATTTTCCCCATCTTTAATAATACGAGAAAAAAGATCATCACAATTGATATTAAAAGAGTGAAGAGACGTACCAGCTTTCACGATATTCCCCCACGTTCCCGGAATGTTTTTGTTAATCATGCATTCGGCAGCCTCACCATTGATATTGTGGATTGCGGATAAAACTTTTTGCCATAAAACATCCTTTTCCAATCTAAATCTCCACCACCATTTAAGCAAAAGAGCCACGTTTACTGCCTTTAAGGAACCTAATCCCAAACCCCCGAATTTCTTTGGAGCTATCAACTTTTTCCAGTTAACCCATGCTATTTTAGAATTTCCAGAACTGGATACACCCCAAATAAATCTTCTTCTGATTTTATCAATTGAATCAATAACCTTCACAGGAGCCTTAAACAGGGACATGAAATATATAGGCAAGCTGCCCAAAACAGCTTTACATAAGGTAACTCTTCCTCCAAAGGAAATGTTTTTGGCCTTCCAAGAAGATAATCTGCCAGAAACTTTATCAATAATTGGCTTCCATGACTTTTCCAAACCCATATTAGCTCCAATTGTAACTCCCAAATAAGAAAAAGGAATTTTTGCCTCACCACATCTAACGAGGCCACCTGTAGAACTTCGCTGTCATTAACACCGATTCCACACACCTACTTTTGAGGAAATTGACTTTCAGACCAGAAGATAGAAAGAAACAATTGAGAATCCTTTTAAGATTCAAAATATTTAAAGAATCCCACATGCCAAAAATGATGACGTCGTCGACATATAATAAATGAGAAAGCACTGGACCTTGATTTGGCAACTTTATTCCAGTGAAGAGATTGTTATTGACAGCTTCCTTCATTGCAACATGAAGGCCTTCCATGGCTAGGATGAACAGGAACGGAGAAAGGGGGTCTCCTTGTCTTAACCCGCGCAAAATTGCAAACTCTTTAGACGGAGAATCGTTAACTAAAATGGATGCTCTTGCCGACACAAGACACCCATTAATCCAAGACCGCCATTAAGAATTAAAATTCATTTGACTCAGAATTGAATCAAGATATGACCAACTCACAGAATTAAAAGCTTTCTCAAAGTCTACTTTAAAAAGCAACATTTTCTTTTTGTATTTCTTACCCCAACTACAAATTTCATTGAGAATTAAAGGCCCGTCAAGAATCTGTTGCTCTTCAATAAAAGCCGATTGTTCACAACTTACTACTTTGCCCACCACCTTTTTCAGCCTCTCCGCTAGAAGTTTGGCAATTATTTTATATAAGCAGCCAATAAGACTAATTGGACGATAGTCTTTTAACATTTGAGGATCTTTCACCTTGGGGAAGAGAGATATAAAAGAAGCATTACAGCCAACCAAGATACGACCATTAGCTTCAAATTGTCTAATCACGGCAAGCACATCATCATGAATTAGATCCCAACAATGCTTAAGAAACTTAAACGAGAATCCATCAGGTCCAGGAGCCTTTTCACTACCGCATGCCCAAACAGCAGCCTTGATTTCAGTTAAGGAGAATGGTGCAACCAGGCTAGAATTATCCACTTCCGATAGTTTTTTGAAAAGAGAACTTTCCAATTTAGGCCTATCCAAAAGTGTCTCCTTGAATTTGGTAGAAAAGAAACTAAACGCTTCTTCACAAATTGATTTTGGATCAGTAACCCACAGACCATCCCTAGATAAACCGTGCAACCTATTTTGACTTATATTAGCTTTGATTGATCCATGAAAAAAACTAGAATTTTCATCCCCATCCACAAGCCATTTATTTCTAGCCTTTTATTGCAGATCCAGTGATTTAGCATATTCCCTTTCACACACTTCTTTCTTCCAATCCTTTCTGTCTGTCAATTCATTCATGTCTAATGATCTGGATTCTGCCAGTATTTCATATTCATCTATCTTCTGCTTAAGTAACTCAATCTCTGATCTTTCTTTATCTAACACCTCACCTTTCCACTTTTTTAATGCTTCTTTAACTGCTTTAAGCTTCATGTAAAATTTCCTATCCGCTCTGCCTTTCCCCTGCCATCCTTTCCACGCATTTTCCACTATGCTCTGAAAATCTTACCGCCAAGAATTATAGCAACGAAACGGGATAGGACCAAAATTAGCCCCCACACAAGACAACGATAAGGGGCAATGATCAGACAAATACCTAGCAAGTACCGAAACAAAAGCAGTAGACCATAACTGGAAAAATTCCTCGGAAACAAAAATTCTGTCCAATTTGCTAAGAGAAGCACCATCTTCACTAATCCACGTATATTTTCTACCACCAAGGCTCAATTCAGAGATACCAGAATCCAGAATGAATTTATTGAATTTATCAGCCGCAACTTGAGAGAAAGACGACCCAACCCTTTCGTCTTTATTTCTTATCTCATTAAAATCCCCCATAATAACCCAAATTCCATTATTGGAAGAGATTATAGACTTTAATTCATTCCACAGAGCATATCTATTATTTACAGACCGAGGAGCATAAATATTAGCCACAAAAATCGATGAATCACTGCCCCTTAAACGACCCTTAATAATTAAGTGATTTGAACCTGAAAAAGAATCGGACTTAGAGAAAATCGATGAGTCCCAAACACTAAGAAGACCGCCTGACCTCCCAACAGCAGCTACAAAATCATAATCCACCAGATTACTATTCCAAATGTTATTTACCTTAATCTTCTCAGGATGAGAAAATTGAGTTTCCTGGATTGCCAAAAAGTGAAAATTATGTTCTTTCTGTAAACTTCTTACCCGATCAGATTTCTTTCTTCCACCGATTCCTCGAATATTAAGGGAGAGGAAATTCATTAAGAACACTGATCCACCCCCTGTATAACACCTTGCTTTTATTTGCATTTTTATTTTAAGAGTTTTTGAGCAATTTGCGTAAAATGATGTAATTTCGAGGTTTGGTATAAATAGGAGCCGAGAGTTCATTTTCTCATTTCTTGCAAGACATATTCCTTTCCAGAGCTCCTCTCTCTAGAATTGAGCTTCTCTCTAGCTTTTCTCCCAAACCGACCGGCCAAATCTCGTGTTCTATACGTTAACGGAAAGACCTCGAAGAGTACTACGTAAATCTCCTATTGCATGTACGATTTCATACGGATTTGAGGTAAGAATCGATCTTTTCTTTTTCTGCATTTTCGGTTTTGAAGATATGAGATTCGAGTCTATCATTTACAGGTGATTTAAAGCTAATTTCGCATGGGTTTTACTAGAATATGATAGATTATGTATAATATAATCAAACCGAGGCTTGTTGCTTAGTTTATTTGTGATTTTAGGCTTGAAAATGCATGTGTAAAGCTGTAGCTTATGAACAAACTCGAGAATACGTAGAACAGACTCGAAAATAGATAGAACAGGCTCGAATAGGGCTAGATTCGAATCATAGATTCGAATCTAACCACCAGATTCGAGATGGCCTTCGAGTTTAACCCCATATTCGAGATTGCCTTCGAATCTAACTTCAGATTCGAATGAGGCTTCGAATCTAATCCCCTGTTCGAGTCTGGCTTCGAGTTTGATACTCAGATTCGAATCTGACTTCGAGTCTGATGCTCAGATTCGAATCTAGCCCCTAAATTTCGAATTTAATTGATAAAATTTACGAACAACGCATAAATTAGCAAAATAAATAGCAAAACATTTAGCTAGAAGTTATGGCTTATAGATGTTGGAATATTGAGCTAGCAATATTAATTTAGCACATGTTCTGTAAATATTAAACTTCAGATATTATACATAAGCTGTTTAGCCCAGCTGCGAGTCAAAGCCAGTGCCAGTCTATATTGAGCCTAGATAAGCAAGTGCAAGCATTATAAAGCAATTTAAAGCGTAAATAAGCCCGAGCAAGTATTTCAGAGCATTTCAAAGCAATTAAAAGCATAGAAAAGCCAGTGCAAGCATTTTCAGTACTGTGAGTAACAGTTATTCTTGTTTACATGTTTTATATGAAATTGAGACATAAATTTGCTTCTATATGATTTCTTTGGAATTCAATAGACTTTTGTGAGTGAAGGCGAACACTGTGGTACAGGTGATGCCCAGCTTAGCCGGATCTTACATTTGATCTATTAATATGCATATTTATCTGCTATCTGTTTATTGTTCTGCATACTATACAGCAAACTTTGTGTTAGCGTTTCTTTGTGCATCTCATAAGCATTATATTTAGCAAGCAAGCAATTCTGATGTTCACCACTATCCCTTGAGCATTATGCGGGTAGCTAGCCCCGCATCACAGATTGATCATCTGTCAGCGGTAAACCCCTAGTGGTGGCATCTCCGTTCTGCGTGAAATGTCTCAATTGTGCAGCGTTCTTTCTGGGTATTAAGCAAATGAGCAAGCAAGCATAACAGCCTTTTTAGGCACTTTCGCCTCATATTTTACATGCATTCATGAATATCTGTTTACTCACTAAGCTTTAGCTTACAGTTGCTACTTACAATTTTTACAGGAAAAGGTAAAGAACAAGCTGGACCTTCTGCTTAGGTCTATTATCTGATCTGCCCAGAGGACTTAGCTCATTTTCAGCTTGTGGTATAGCTTATGATGCCTTGGGTTTTGGGTAGCTGCTTTTATTTATGTTATGATGTTTTTAGCAACTTAGTACTGTAACCTTGAAGCATGTGTAGTGCAAGACTTATTGTAATGTTTTATTTAGCTTTATGCATTTATTGTTATTCCTGGGATAAGCAAGCGTGTTTTAAAGCAAGGATGTGACAGGATGGTATCAGAGCATTAGTTTGAGGGATTCAAGTGTTAGCAATAACACTTGGACTCAAACTTTTAAGCAAAGATATTAGCTTCGAATGTCTAGGCTTTAACTTGACCTGAGATAGGCTTTGACTTTGCTTTAGGAATTGGGAAATGGGGTAGAATAGGAGTTATGCCTATTCTTATGCAAGTATTATTTATATAATTTCAGAACATGTCTGGATCTGGTGAAGGAGCTGGAGGTGGACTCACTCCTGAACAGATCATGCAAATAATGCAAACAATGCTTAATGAGAACAACGAGCGTCAAGCTAAGTTCTTACAAGATCAGTTTCGTGCTCGTGATGAAGCCGAAACTAAGCGTAGAGAAGAACGTAGGAAACAACAGCATGGTGACACTGGACGCCACAACGACGACACCGACGAGGAGGAAACCCCTGTAGTCCCTCCTAAGGGCTGCAACTTCCGTTACTTTAAGGCTTGCGGAGCTCAACCTTTTAAGGGTGCTGCAAATTCGATCGAAGCACTTGAGTGGATCACTGGCATTGAGCGGATTTTTCTTATTAGTGACTGTGCTGAAGAATCAAAGGTCAGCTTCGCTACAACACTGTTCGAGGGTGGCGCTGTTATGTGGTGGAGGTCTCAGGAAAACATGCACGGAGCCAACTGGATTAAGTCCCTATCTTGGGATGAATTCAAAGTTATTTTCTTTCGTCAGTACTGCCCAGCTGATGAAAAGAAGCGCTTGGAAGAGAAGCTGATGTCTCTTACTCAGGGAACCAAATCGGTGACTGAGTATGAGATTGAATTTACTCGACTTAGCCTACTGTCTGACTATCAAGTCGCTACTGAAGAGCGAAAGATCGACCGTTTTCTGATGGGTCTGCATCCTGAATATCAGAAGTTCTTGAAGCACCGGGGATATACCAACTATGCTGACTGTGTTGAAGCTGCTCGAATTCTCGAGCAGGATTTTATTCGAGCTGGAGGAATTCCTACTTCCTCTATTAACCCGACATGTCCATCACCGCCCAAGAAATCGCGCACCGGAAGCTATTCTGGATCTTCATCCAGATATTCTCAGCCACAGCAGTTTCAGTACCGACAGTTCAGCTCGCCTCCAGCACAGCAAACTCGATCATATGCGGTACATTCTGAGCCGAGGCAGTGTCGCCGCTGCCAGAAGTCACACATTGGGCGTTGTAACCCCAATGATGTGAGGTGCTATGTGTGCAATGAAATAGGACATAGCAGTGAAGAATGTCCTAACAAAGTTAAAGTTTGCAACAACTGTTTACGCCCTGGACATAATGAGCATGCATGTACGCATCCGTTCAGCATAATTTATCCGAGTGCAGAGCATCATCCGCGATTGCAGCAATAGCAATACCGACCTCAGCAACAACATCAACATCAACAGCAAAGACAAAATCAACCGGCCCGGCATAGCACATCGCGAGGAGGTTCTAGTCGCCGTAACGAGCCAGCTCGGAGTCAGAATCGCGCATTCCAGATAACGGCCGAGCAAGCAAAGGAAATACCAGATGTGGTATCTGGTATGTTTCTCGTTAACTCTGTACCTGCTAGAGTTATTTTTGATTCAGGAGCCAACCGTTCCTTCATATCAAATTCATTTGCATCTAAACTTGGAATTGCACCGACTACACTACCTGTTATCTTTGATATTGAAACGGCTAGTAATGTAAGTGTGTCTACCGATAAAATTTACCGTGACTGCATCATTTTGCTCGACAACTGCACATTCCAACTAGACCTTATCCCGATGGACTTTCATGAATTCGACGTCATCGTGGGTATGGATTGGCTTGATCATCATGACGCCAGCATTGTCTGCAAGAAGAAGTTGATAAAGCTCACTACTCCGGATGGCCGCAATATTTGCATCTACGGTGACAGAAAGACAGGTGAAATATGCTTAATTTCTGTAGTCAAAGCTAGGAAACATATAGCTAAGGGTTGTGTGTCATACTTAGCATATGCGATAGATGCTAAGTCTGAAAAGAAAGCATTAGCCGAGGTTCCGATAGCCTCCGAGTTTCCCGATGTCTTTCCCGAGGACATCTCTGGACTCCCGCCAGACCGTCAGGTGGAGTTCAGAATTGATTTAGTGCCCGGCGCGGCACCAATTGCTCGAGCCCCTTATAGACTTGCACCTGCAGAGATGCAAGAAATGATGAAGCAATTGCAAGAATTGCTAGATAAGGGACTCATACGACCAAGTTCATCTCCCTGGGGAGCTCCTGTTTTATTCGTTAAGAAGAAAGATGGGACTCTCCGGATGTGCATTGATTATAGGGAGTTGAACAAGGTAACAATAAAGAACAAATATCCATTGCCCAGAATAGACGATCTTTTCGACCAGCTTCAGGGAGCCAGTTACTTCTCAAAGATCGATCTTAGATCTGGGTATCATCAGCTCAAAGTTCATGAAGAAGACGTCCCTAAAACGGCTTTACGTACCAGATATGGGCATTACGAGTTTCTTGTTATGCCCTTTGGCCTTACAAACGCTCCTGCGGCGTTCATGGATCTGATGAACCGCGTTTGTAGACCAATGCTCGATAAGTCCGTTATCGTCTTTATAGACGATATTCTCATCTACTCAAAAACTGAAGCTGAGCATGCTGTGCATCTTAGAGAGCTGCTAGAGTTGCTGCGCAAGGAGCGACTTTACGCCAAGTTCTCTAAATGCGAATTTTGGTTGCGACAGGTGCTCACGATCTCGATTTATTCATTTTTAAGCTTATCTTTTCTTAAATTTCATGCTTAGCGTTAACTTGCAAATCTTGTATCTTATCAGATACAATTCCTTGGTCATGTGATATCTGGTGAAGGAATCTCTGTGGATCCTTCTAAGATAGAAGCCATTCAGAACTGGGAAGCTCCCAAATCAGCCACTGAAATCCGAAGTTTCTTGGGATTGGCGGGTTACTACCGTCGATTCATTAAGGACTTCTCAAAACTAGCCATGCCTCTTACATCTCTTACTCGCAAGAATGTTCCCTTTATTTGGGAAGAAGCTCAAGAGAACTCATTCCGAACTTTAAAGCAGAAACTCACCGAAGCACCTATTCTGGCCTTACCCGAAGGCAATGAAGACTTTGTGGTCTTCAGCGATGCTTCATATCAAGGGCTTGGGTGTGTTTTGATGCAAAGAGGCAGAGTCATAGCATATGCTTCTCGCCAACTTAAGGATCATGAAAAGAGTCATCCGACTCATGACCTTGAACTTGCTGCTGTGACTTTTGCGTTGAAAACATGGCGGCATTATCTCTACGGCACCAAATGTCAGCTGTATACGGATCACAAGAGCCTTAAGTATATATTCAGCCAGAAGGAGCTCAACATGCGCCAGCGACGCTCCATGGAACTCATCAAAGACTATGACTGTGATATTCTTTATCACCCTGGCAAAGCGAATGTGGTGGCCGACGCATTGAGTCGTAAATCCTACTCTGCTAAATGTCTCTATACCTTGACTCATACTTCGTTTTCATCTACTCTGATTGATGAAATTCTCGTTTCTCAAGCCGAAGCCCTAAAAGAAGAAAACCTCAACTCTGAGGACATGAAAGGGCAACTTCAATTCTTAATCGATAGCCCTCGTGGCTTAAAGCTCTTCAAGAATCGTGTTTGGGTTCCGAAATTTGGAGGTATACGACAGAAGATACTCTCAGAAGCGCATTGCTCAAACTTTTCTGTACATCCCGGCAGCACCAAGATGTACAACGATCTAAAAGTCGAGTATTGGTGGCCCGGTATGAAAAGAGACGTAGGCCAATATGTTGATAATTGTGTTACATGCCGATTAGTCAAAGCGGAGCATCAGCAGCCTTACGGCAGTCTTCAGCCCTTACCGATCCCCGAGTGGAAGTTCGATCACATAACTATGGACTTTGTGACGAAGTTGCCGACTACACGAAGACAGCACGACGCAATATGGGTTATCGTGGATCGCCTAACCAAAGTCGCACATTTCATTCCGATTCGCGAAAACTATTCACTTGAGAAACTAGCCAAGTTGTACATAGACGAGATCGTTACACGACACGGTGTGCCTTTGTCAATTGTTTCCGACCGCGACAGCCGATTCACTTCGAGGTTCTGGAGTGCATTACAAGATGGATTAGGCACTAAGATCAGAATGAGCACAGCGTATCATCCACAGCCTGATGGCCAGAGTGAGCGTACGATCCTTACACTCGAAGACATGCTGCGGGCATGTGTTCTTGAGTTTAGCGGTAGTTGGGATGACCACTTGCCGTTAGCAGAATTTTCTTATAACAATAGTTACCACTCATCTATCAAAGCCGCACCTTTCGAAGCCTTATACGGACGCAAGTGCCGAACTCCTACGTGTTGGCATGAAGCCGGTGAAGCACCAATCGCCGGTCCCGAGCTACTTCAGCAGACAAATGAAAAGATCCGAATCATACGTCAACGATTGGAAACTGCTCAATCTCGACAGAAATCGTATCACGACCGACGCCATAAACCTTTAGAATTCCAGAAGGACGACTATGTTGTATTAAAAGTCTCGCCGATGAAAGGTGTGTTCAGATTCGGCAAGCGTGGCAAGTTAGCACCACGATTCGTTGGTCCTTTCAAGATCACCGAGCGTGTTGGAACTCAATCTTATCTGTTGGACTTGCCAAGCGAACTGTCCAACATACACCCCGTGTTTCACGTTTCGCAACTAAGGAAGTGCAAAGAAGATGACAGAGAAAAGTGGGCCGATCATCTGACTTATAAGATTAATGAGAAGCTGCAATGTGACGAGCCTGAAGTCATTCTAGAGACAAAGATGAAGAAGTTGAGAAATCGAGAGGTAGCAATGGTGTTGGTGCAATGGAGAACTTCTCACGGAATTTCTCAGACCTGGGAATCTGAGAAAGACATGAGAATTCGATATCCGCATCTGTTTGAGTCTTAGGTACTTCGAGGACGAAGTGCAAGCGTGGTGGGCTCATACTATAACACCTTGCTTTTATTTGCATTTTTATTTTAAGAGTTTTTGAGCAATTTGCGTAAAATGATGTAATTTCGAGGTTTGGTATAAATAGGAGCCGAGAGTTCATTTTCTCATTTCTTGCAAGACATATTCCTTTCCAGAGCTCCTCTCTCTAGAATTGAGCTTCTCTCTAGCTTTTCTCCCAAACCGACCGGCCAAATCTCGTGTTCTATACGTTAACGGAAAGACCTCGAAGAGTACTACGTGAATCTCCTATTGCATGTACGATTTCATACGGATTTGAGGTAAGAATCGATCTTTTCTTTTTCTGCATTTTCGGTTTTGAAGATATGAGATTCGAGTCTATCATTTACAGGTGATTTAAAGCTAATTTCGCATGGGTTTTACTAGAATATGATAGATTATGTATAATATAATCAAACCGAGGCTTGTTGCTTAGTTTATTTGTGATTTTAGGCTTGAAAATGCATGTGTAAAGTTGTAGCTTATGAACAAACTCGAGAATACGTAGAACAGACTCGAAAATAGATACAACAGGCTCGAATAGGGCTAGACTCGAATCATAGATTCGAATCTAATCACCAGATTCGAGATGGCCTTCGAGTTTAACCCCATATTCGAGATTGCCTTCGAATCTAACTTCAGATTCGAATGAGGCTTCGAATCTAATCCCTTGTTCGAGTCTGGCTTCGAGTTTGATACTCAGATTCGAATCTGACTTCGAGTCTGATGCTCAGATTCGAATCTAGCCCCTAAATTTCGAATTTAATTGATAAAATTTACGAACAACGCATAAATTAGCAAAATAAATAGCAAAACATTTAGCTAGAAGTTATGGCTTATAGATGTTGGAATATTGAGCTAGCAATATTAATTTAGCACATGTTCTGTAAATATTAAACTTCAGATATTATACATAAGCTGTTTAGCCCAGCTGCGAGTCAAAGCCAGTGCCAGTCTATATTGAGCCTAGATAAGCAAGTGCAAGCATTATAAAGCAATTTAAAGCGTAAATAAGCCCGAGCAAGTATTTCAGAGCATTTCAAAGCAATTAAAAGCATAGAAAAGCCAGTGCAAGCATTTTCAGTACTGTGAGTAACAGTTATTCTTGTTTACATGTTTTATATGAAATTGAGACATAAATTTGCTTCTATATGATTTCTTTGGAATTCAATAGACTTTTGTGAGTGAAGGCGAACACTGTGGTACAGGTGATGCCCAGCTTAGCCGGATCTTACATTTGATCTATTAATATGCATATTTATCTGCTATCTGTTTATTGTTCTGCATACTATACAGCAAACTTTGTGTTAGCGTTTCTTTGTGCATCTCATAAGCATTATATTTAGCGAGCAAGCAATTCTGATGTTCACCACTATCCCTTGAGCATTATGCGGGTAGCTAGCCCCGCATCACAGATTGATCATCTGTCAGCGGTAAACCCCTAGTGGTGGCATCTCCGTTCTGCGTGAAATGTCTCAATTGTGCAGCGTTCTTTCTGGGTATTAAGCAAATGAGCAAGCAAGCAAGCAAGCAAGCATAACAGCCTTTTTAGGCACTTTCGCCTCATATTTTACATGCATTCATGAATATCTGTTTACTCACTAAGCTTTAGCTTACAGTTGCTACTTACAATTTTTACAGGAAAAGGTAAAGAACAAGCTGGACCTTCTGCTTAGGTCTATTATCTGATCTGCCCAGAGGACTTAGCTCATTTTCAGCTTGTGGTATAGCTTATGATGCCTTGGGTTTTGGGTAGCTGCTTTTATTTATGTTATGATGTTTTTAGCAACTTAGTACTGTAACCTTGAAGCATGTGTAGTGCAAGACTTATTGTAATGTTTTATTTAGCTTTATGCATTTATTGTTATTCCTGGGATAAGCAAGCGTGTTTTAAAGCAAGGATGTGACAGGATGGTATCAGAGCATTAGTTTGAGGGATTCAAGTGTTAGCAATAACACTTGGACTCAAACTTTTAAGCAAAGATATTAGCTTCGAATATCTAGGCTTTAACTTGACCTGAGATAGGCTTTGACTTTGCTTTAGGAATTGGGAAATGGGGTAGAATAGGAGTTATGCCTATTCTTATGCAAGTATTATTTATATAATTTCAGAACATGTCTGGATCTGGTGAAGGAGCTGGAGGTGGACTCACTCCTGAACAGATCATGCAAATAATGCAAACAATGCTTAATGAGAACAACGAGCGTCAAGCTAAGTTCTTACAAGATCAGTTTCGTGCTCGTGATGAAGCCGAAACTAAGCGTAGAGAAGAACGTAGGAAACAACAGCATGGTGACACTGGACGCCACAACGACGACACCGACGAGGAGGAAACCCCTGTAGTCCCTCCTAAGGGCTGCAACTTCCGTTACTTTAAGGCTTGCGGAGCTCAACCTTTTAAGGGTGCTGCAAATTCGATCGAAGCACTTGAGTGGATCACTGGCATTGAGCGGATTTTTCTTATTAGTGACTGTGCTGAAGAATCAAAGGTCAGCTTCGCTACAACACTGTTCGAGGGTGGCGCTGTTATGTGGTGGAGGTCTCAGGAAAACATGCACGGAGCCAACTGGATTAAGTCCCTATCTTGGGATGAATTCAAAGTTATTTTCTTTCGTCAGTACTGCCCAGCTGATGAAAAGAAGCGTTTGGAAGAGAAGCTGATGTCTCTTACTCAGGGAACCAAATCGGTGACTGAGTATGAGATTGAATTTACTCGACTTAGCCTACTGTCTGACTACCAGGTTGCTACGGAGGAGCGAAAGATCGACCGTTTTCTGATGGGTCTGCATCCTGAATATCAGAAGTTCTTGAAGCACCGGGGATATACCAACTA
The DNA here is from genome assembly GCA_020465985.1 of Centrapalus pauciflorus. NCBI lineage: Eukaryota > Viridiplantae > Streptophyta > Magnoliopsida > Asterales > Asteraceae > Centrapalus > Centrapalus pauciflorus. Next base: position 119,710 of record JAANYP010005575.1, read on the forward strand.
TGCTGACTGTGTTGAAGCTGCTCGAATTCTCGAGCAGGATTTTATTCGAGCTGGAGGAATTCCTACTTCCTCTATTAACCCGACATGTCCATCACCGCCCAAGAAATCGCGCACCGGAAGCTATTCTGGATCTTCATCCAGATATTCTCAGCCACAGCAGTTTCAGTACCGACAGTTCAGCTCGCCTCCAGCACAGCAAACTCGATCATATGCGGTACATTCTGAGCCGAGGCAGTGTCGCCGCTGCCAGAAGTCACACATTGGGCGTTGTAACCCCAATGATGTGAGGTGCTATGTGTGCAATGAAATAGGACATAGCAGTGAAGAATGTCCTAACAAAGTTAAAGTTTGCAACAACTGTTTACGCCCTGGACATAATGAGCATGCATGTACGCATCCGTTCAGCATGATTTACCCGAGTGCAGAGCATCATCCGCGATTGCAGCAACAGCAATACCGACCCCAGCAACAACATCAACATCAACAGCAAAGACAAAATCAACCGGCCCGGCATAGCACATCGCGAGGAGGTTCTAGTCGCCGTAACGAGCCAGCTCGGAGTCAGAATCGCGCATTCCAGATAACGGCCGAGCAAGCAAAGGAAATACCAGATGTGGTATCTGGTATGTTTCTCGTTAACTCTGTACCTGCTAGAGTTATTTTTGATTCAGGAGCCAACCGTTCCTTCATATCAAATTCATTTGCATCTAAACTTGGAATTGCACCGACTACACTACCTGTTATCTTTGATATTGAAACGGCTAGTAATGTAAGTGTGTCTACCGATAAAATTTACCGTGACTGCATCATTTTGCTCGACAACTACACATTCCAACTAGACCTTATCCCGATGGACTTTCATGAATTCGACGTCATCGTGGGTATGGATTGGCTTGATCATCATGACGCCAGCATTGTCTGCAAGAAGAAGTTGATAAAGCTCACTACTCCGGATGGCCGCAATATTTGCATCTACGGTGACAGAAAGACAGGTAAAATATGCTTAATTTCTGTAGTCAAAGCTAGGAAACATATAGCTAAGGGTTGTGTGTCATACTTAGCATATGCGATAGATGCTAAGTCTGAAAAGAAAGCATTAGCCGAGGTTCCGATAGCCTCCGAGTTTCCCGATGTCTTTCCCGAGGACATCTCTGGACTCCCGCCAGACCGTCAGGTGGAGTTCAGAATTGATTTAGTGCCCGGCGCGGCACCAATTGCTCGAGCCCCTTATAGACTTGCACCTGCAGAGATGCAAGAAATGATGAAGCAATTGCAAGAATTGCTAGATAAGGGACTCATACGACCAAGTTCATCTCCCTGGGGAGCTCCTGTTCTTATTCGTTAAGAAGAAAGATGGGACTCTCCGGATGTGCATTGATTATAGGGAGTTGAACAAGGTAACAATAAAGAACAAATATCCGTTGCCCAGAATAGACGATCTTTTCGACCAGCTTCAGGGAGCCAGTTACTTCTCAAAGATCGATCTTAGATCTGGGTATCATCAGCTCAAAGTTCATGAAGAAGACGTCCCTAAAACGGCTTTCCGTACCAGATATGGGCATTACGAGTTTCTTGTTATGCCCTTTGGCCTTACAAACGCTCCTGCGGCGTTCATGGATCTGATGAACCGCGTTTGTAGACCAATGCTCGATAAGTCCGTTATCGTCTTTATAGACGATATTCTCATCTACTCAAAAACTGAAGCTGAGCATGCTGTGCATCTTAGAGAGCTGCTAGAGTTGCTGCGCAAGGAGCGACTTTACGCCAAGTTCTCTAAATGCGAATTTTGGTTGCGACAGGTGCTTGCAATCTCGATTTATTCATTTTTAAGCTTATTTTTTTCCTTAAATTTCATGCTCAGCGTTAACTTGCAAATCTTGTATCTTATCAGATACAATTCCTTGGTCATGTGATATCTGGTGAAGGAATCTCTGTGGATCCTTCTAAGATAGAAGCCATTCAAAACTGGGAAGCTCCCAAATCAGCCACTGAAATCCGAAGTTTCTTGGGATTGGCGGGTTACTACCGTCGATTCATTAAGGACTTCTCAAAACTAGCCATGCCTCTTACATCTCTTACTCGCAAGAATGTTCCCTTTATTTGGGAAGAAGCTCAAGAGAACTCATTCCGAACTTTAAAGCAGAAACTCACCGAAGCACCTATTCTGGCCTTACCCGAAGGCAATGAAGACTTTGTGGTCTTCAGCGATGCTTCATATCAAGGGCTTGGGTGTGTTTTGATGCAAAGAGGCAGAGTCATAGCATATGCTTCTCGCCAACTTAAGGATCATGAAAAGAGTCATCCGACTCATGACCTTGAACTTGCTGCTGTGACTTTTGCGTTGAAAACATGGCGGCATTATCTCTACGGCACCAAATGTCAGCTGTATACGGATCACAAGAGCCTTAAGTATATATTCAGCCAGAAGGAGCTCAACATGCGCCAGCGACGCTCCATGGAACTCATCAAAGACTATGACTGTGATATTCTTTATCACCCTGGCAAAGCGAATGTGGTGGCCGACGCATTGAGTCGTAAATCCTACTCTGCTAAATGTCTCTATACCTTGACTCATACTTCGTTTTCATCTACTCTGATTGATGAAATTCTCGTTTCTCAAGCCGAAGCCCTAAAAGAAGAAAACCTCAACTCTGAGGACATGAAAGGGCAACTTCAATTCTTAATCGATAGCCCTCGTGGCTTAAAGCTCTTCAAGAATCGTGTTTGGGTTCCGAAATTTGGAGGTATACGACAGAAGATACTCTCAGAAGCGCATTGCTCAAACTTTTCTGTACATCCCGGCAGCACCAAGATGTACAACGATCTAAAAGTCGAGTATTGGTGGCCCGGTATGAAAAGAGACGTAGGCCAATATGTTGATAATTGTGTTACATGCCGATTAGTCAAAGCGGAGCATCAGCAGCCTTACGGCAGTCTTCAGCCCTTACCGATCCCCGAGTGGAAGTTCGATCACATAACTATGGACTTTGTGACGAAGTTGCCGACTACACGAAGACAGCACGACGCAATATGGGTTATCGTGGATCGCCTAACCAAAGTCGCACATTTCATTCCGATTCGCGAAAACTATTCACTTGAGAAACTAGCCAAGTTGTACATAGACGAGATCGTTACACGACACGGTGTGCCTTTGTCAATTGTTTCCGACCGCGACAGCCGATTCACTTCGAGGTTCTGGAGTGCATTACAAGATGGATTAGGCACTAAGATCAGAATGAGCACAGCGTATCATCCACAGCCTGATGGCCAGAGTGAGCGTACGATCCTTACACTCGAAGACATGCTGCGGGCATGTGTTCTTGAGTTTAGCGGTAGTTGGGATGACCACTTGCCGTTAGCAGAATTTTCTTATAACAATAGTTACCACTCATCTATCAAAGCCGCACCTTTCGAAGCCTTATACGGACGCAAGTGCCGAACTCCTACGTGTTGGCATGAAGCCGGTGAAGCACCAATCGCCGGTCCCGAGCTACTTCAGCAGACAAATGAAAAGATCCGAATCATACGTCAACGATTGGAAACTGCTCAATCTCGACAGAAATCGTATCACGACCGACGCCATAAACCTTTAGAATTCCAGAAGGACGACTATGTTGTATTAAAAGTCTCGCCGATGAAAGGTGTGTTCAGATTCGGCAAGCGTGGCAAGTTAGCACCACGATTCGTTGGTCCTTTCAAGATCACCGAGCGTGTTGGAACTCAATCTTATCTGTTGGACTTGCCAAGCGAACTGTCCAACATACACCCCGTGTTTCACGTTTCGCAACTAAGGAAGTGCAAAGAAGATGACAGAGAAAAGTGGGCCGATCATCTGACTTATAAGATTAATGAGAAGCTGCAATGTGACGAGCCTGAAGTCATTCTAGAGACAAAGATGAAGAAGTTGAGAAATCGAGAGGTAGCAATGGTGTTGGTGCAATGGAGAACTTCTCACGGAATTTCTCAGACCTGGGAATCTGAGAAAGACATGAGAATTCGATATCCGCATCTGTTTGAGTCTTAGGTACTTCGAGGACGAAGTGCAAGCGTGGTGGGCTCATACTATAACACCTTGCTTTTTATTTGCATTTTTATTTTTAGTAATTTTGAGCAATTTGCGTAAAATGATGTAATTTCGAGGTTTGGTATAAATAGGAGCCGAGAGTTCATTTTCTCATTTCTTGCAAGACATATTCCTTTCCAGAGCTCCTCTCTCTAGAATTGAGCTTCTCTCTAGCTTTTCTCCCAAACCGACCGGCCAAATCTCGTGTTCTATACGTTAACGGAAAGACCTCGAAGAGTACTACGTGAATCTCCTATTGCATGTACGATTTCATACGGATTTGAGGTAAGAATCGATCTTTTCTTTTTCTGCATTTTCGGTTTTGAAGATATGAGATTCGAGTCTATCATTTACAGGTGATTTAAAGCTAATTTCGCATGGGTTTTACTAGAATATGATAGATTATGTATAATATAATCAAACCGAGGCTTGTTGCTTAGTTTATTTGTGATTTTAGGCTTGAAAATGCATGTGTAAAGTTGTAGCTTATGAACAAACTCGAGAATACGTAGAACAGACTCGAAAATAGATAGAACAGGCTCGAATAGGGCTAGACTCGAATCATAGATTCGAATCTAACCACCAGATTCGAGATGGCCTTCGAGTTTAACCCCATATTCGAGATTGCCTTCGAATCTAACTTCAGATTCGAATGAGGCTTCGAATCTAATCCCTTGTTCGAGTCTGGCTTCGAGTTTGATACTCAGATTCGAATCTGACTTCGAGTCTGATGCTCAGATTCGAATCTAGCCCCTAAATTTCGAATTTAATTGATAAAATTTACGAACAACGCATAAATTAGCAAAATAAATAGCAAAACATTTAGCTAGAAGTTATGGCTTATAGATGTTGGAATATTGAGCTAGCAATATTAATTTAGCACATGTTCTGTAAATATTAAACTTCAGATATTATACATAAGCTGTTTAGCCCAGCTGCGAGTCAAAGCCAGTGCCAGTCTATATTGAGCCTAGATAAGCAAGTGCAAGCATTATAAAGCAATTTAAAGCGTAAATAAGCACGAGCAAGTATTTCAGAGCATTTCAAAGCAATTAAAAGCATAGAAAAGCCAGTGCAAGCATTTTCAGTACTGTGAGTAACAGTTATTCTTGTTTACATGTTTTATATGAAATTGAGACATAAATTTGCTTCTATATGATTTCTTTGGAATTCAATAGACTTTTGTGAGTGAAGGCGAACACTGTGGTACAGGTGATGCCCAGCTTAGCCGGATCTTACATTTGATCTATTAATATGCATATTTATCTGCTATCTGTTTATTGTTCTGCATACTATACAGCAAACTTTGTGTTAGCGTTTCTTTGTGCATCTCATAAGCATTATATTTAGCGAGCAAGCAATTCTGATGTTCACCACTATCCCTTGAGCATTATGCGGGTAGCTAGCCCCGCATCACAGATTGATCATCTGTCAGCGGTAAACCCCTAGTGGTGGCATCTCTGTTCTGCGTGAAATGTCTCAATTGTGCAGCGTTCTTTCTGGGTATTAAGCAAATGAGCAAGCAAGCAAGCAAGCAAGCATAACAGCCTTTTTAGGCACTTTCGCCTCATATTTTACATGCATTCAGGAATATCTGTTTACTCACTAAGCTTTAGCTTACAGTTGCTACTTACAATTTTTACAGGAAAAGGTAAAGAACAAGCTGGACCTTCTGCTTAGGTCTATTATCTGATCTGCCCAGAGGACTTGGCTCATTTTCAGCTTGTGGTATAGCTTATGATGCCTTGGGTTTTGGGTAGCTGCTTTTATTTATGTTATGATGTTTTTAGCAACTTAGTACTGTAACCTTGAAGCATGTGTAATGCAAGACTTATTGTAATGTTTTATTTAGCTTTATGCATTTATTGTTATTCCTGGGATAAGCAAGCGTGTTTTAAAGCAAGGATGTGACACCCTGATTATCCACAATCAGCTTTTTGAGGTCAGATTCAAAACCATCCGTCGAAAATCCCACCTTTTTTCCAACAGCAACCGTTTCAACAACTTCAAGCAAAACACAATTCTCCTCAGTTCTTGAAATATCCCTATCTTGATCGGAACCCATAATAACCGAATCCCTTGACCTACTTTGTTGAATTGCATTTCTTCTACCCAACCTCCATCTTTCCTCATTCATTGACAATCTGCCGAAAAGAAGGATTTGGACCCATTTTTGTGCTGACCTAAGTGGCGAGAATCAGAAGAGGACATCGAACCAGAAAGAATAGGAATGTTAAGATCAGGAGCACGAGGATTCGAAAGAGGAGGCAGAATAGAATTAGAACAGAGACGAGAAGAGGAAGGCTGCTCAAACGAACCCAAAGTATTATCATTCATAGTGGTACCAACTTCCCCAACCTGACTTTGACCTAAGAAATTTTTAGAGCTCAAAATACCCGGCCCAACCCCAATCTTGTGACCCATAGAATATTCAGGGGCCCGAATAACAAGCCCATCACCCTTGTTTTGATCCAATTGCATTTTAGACCCGTTACCCATTAACATATTCTCATTATCCACAATTTGGAAGCATCATAAAGGAGCAAATCACACTTGGGAGACAAAGGCGGAAATGTTAAGGAAATATCCACAACTGTTTGAATCCGAGTAACTTCGAGGACGAAGTTAGAGCGTGGTGGAGCCCATGTTGTAACATCCTCGGAATTATTTTATTGAAATTTGGGTTAATTAAGTGGAAAATATATATTTATGTTGAAATTTGAGCAATTATTATGTATTTGGGATATTTAGAAAGTTTGTTATTATTTTAAGAAAATTTGAACTCGGAATTATTATTATGGAATATTATGAATTATAAAAGTTATTAATGATAAATTTAAGAATAAATCAGTATTTTATGGAACCGGTTAAGATGAGAGGTGAAATGTGTAAAATGATGATAATGGGAATAAAAAGGCCAAGCCCTTCATTTTTCACCATCTCTCTCTCTCTCTAGACTCTCTCTCTCTAGAAGTTTTCTCTCTACATCTCTCTAAGATATCTCACAAACCGACCGGCCGATTATCGAGATTTATACGTCAACGGAAAGATCTCGAGGAGTACTACAACAATCTGCAGTTGGATTCCTGATATCGTACGAATTGAGGTAAGAATCGACCCTTTTAAGTTGTTTATTTCGGTTTTGAAGAACTTAGAATTCGAATCTGTTATTTTATGTGAATTGGAGCTAGTTTTGCTTGAAATATTACAAGAATATGATAGTAAATGCATAATAGAATCGAAACTAGGCTTAATACTTGATATATCGGTGATTTGAGGCTTAGAAATGTATGTTTTAAAGTTGTAAGATGAACAAACTTGAAAATGCCAAGAACACAGTCGAAATGCAAGAACAAACTCGATTTTGGTACTAGATTCGAGTATATTTCGAGTCTATCATTAGATTCGAAAAGGGGGGGTTCGAATCTGTCCACAAACTCGAGTGGTTCGAGTTTACTATGTGGGGTTCGAATCTATGCTCAAAGTTGAATGTGGGGTCGAGTTTAACCCATGAAATTCGAGTTTAATGCCTAAAATTAAGAATCCTACTCTCTAAACTCAAGTAATTTGAATGAAACTCATAAATAACACATAAAATGGCAAGAGTTATTTAAAGGACAAGTTATGAACTTGAGATGGGTTCAAACTTAATTATGGTTTGAATTTAGACATGGACCTGAAATGGGAAAAATATTGCAAAACTTATAAAGTTTGGTTTTATGAATTTAAACGGTTATTGACACGAGGTATTGTTGTAACTAACTTAACAGGTCCCTTGTGGTGTTGTTTAACCCACAGTGGGGTACTTGGTGGATCCGGTTGAAAGCCCGAGGAGAAATAATATCGTTTAAAGTTTAAATTACGCACCCACTGTGAGTACAGTAGATTTCGCATGTTTATATTTGTTTTATGTTAAGCTTTGCCTGCTGAGACCTGTTGTTTCATTTATTTGGTTGGAATTCTACTAACTTGCGTAGATTTAGATGCACATTCTTACTTGTTGCATGTCCGTTCGATTGTTGTGCATCTAGTGATGGACCGGTGGGTCGCATCAATTACTCTGATGTTACTGTGCTATATGACCTGGAGCTGATCCCTCCTAGGCCCGGTAGGCAGTATGTCATCCCCGATCGTACGTTTGTCTCAGATGGTATGTTTAAATGCCGAGCTGTGGGCTCGAAGGGGCTGCGGCTCTGGTCCGTACTTTATGTACGAAGGATATCCGATGTTGGTCATCAGTGTTATCCTTGGGCTTCATAAAAATTTATAAAATGCGTAATCTTTGTATTCACTAAGCATCCGCTTATTCCCCAGTTGTTTATTTTTATTTTACAGGAAAAGGGAAGTCTACCGCCGGACCTTCTAGTTAGGACATATTGTGAAGATTTGGTACTATATAATCGGTAATTATGCTTTGGGACAATGTTATATTATATTCTGGATGTTGTAATAATTGTATTGGGCATGTAGACTTAGATTTGGTACCTTTTAGCACCATAGGGTGTTTGACACTGTTGCACTACTTTATTTATGTATTTTAATGCTTCCGCACTTAAACTAGGTTATCAGATCATTATGTTATTGCATGTTGATGATTAGTCCTGGGAGTATTGTAAATGGTGGTTGTTGTGGCAAGGGTGTCACACGAGATGGTATCAAAGCAGTAGTTTGAGATTCAAGTGTCCGTGAGGTCTTGATCTCAAACATTAGGTAATGATATGTAGTGGTTTAAGTAATGATCTGAACTAAGATAGGTTATGATCTAGTAATCATAGGAGATTGATTATCATACGGGACAATTGGGTGGTGTATTTAAATTAATGGCATGTTACTAAACAAGTTATATGTTTAAATTTTCAGAACATGTCTGGAGGAGGAATGACACCTGAAGAAGCCAGAGAGATGATGCTAGCCATGATGGCTGAGCAGAATAAGATGATACAAGATTGGTTTCGGGCTCGAGATGAGGCCGATGCTAAGAGAAGAGAGGATAAGAGAAAGAACAAGGAGAAGGAAGGGGGTAACAATGAGGAACAGATGACAATACTGGGTCATCTAACAAACCCAAAGGTTGTCGTTTTAAGGACTTTAAGGGAAACGGGGCCGTGGAATTTAATGGACTAGGAGATGCTGTTGCTGCACTTGAATGGATAACAGCAACTGAACGAACATTCCGAATCAGCGACTGTGCTGAGAAGGACATGGTTCGGTATGCTACCGCAATGTTCACCAATGATGCGATTATGTGGTGGAACGCTATGGTGAATGCCTTGACATTGGAGAAGGTTTCAGTGATGACTTGGGCTGAGTTCACGGAATTATTCACTCAGCAGTACTGTCCGGTTGATGAGCGCCGAAGATTGGAGGCGAAGTTTATGGCACTGATGCAGGGGACTAAGACTGTGTCCCAATATGCTGTGGAATTTACGAGGCTGAGTCTGTTTGCGCCTCATCAAGTTGATACTGAAGAAAGGAAGGTGACCAGGTTCGAGGCTGGTCTGGATATTGAGATAAGAAGGGTTATGAGCAACGTCCGCTACCCTACATTTGCTGGCTTACTTGAGGCTGCCAGAAATGTAGAGCAGATTCTAATTATGTCGGGATACTCGATTGGGTCCGCTGCTGCTTCCACCAACCCAACACAGCCGTCACCGCCGAAGCGCCAACGGGAGGGAGGATACTCGGGATCTTCCCGGTCTTCACAGTACTCACCTCAGCAGTCTTTTCGCCGACAGTCTGGTTCATCTGATCGTGGTCGTGCGCGTGCATACTCCATCAACACCGAGCTACAGTACTGTAATAAATATCATCTGGAGCACTTTGGCAAGTGCACTAACGGACGCGCTTGCTTTTGCTGTGGGGAACTGGGTCATTTTCAGAATGATTGCCCAAGGAAAGGAGATGCTTGCTATAAGTGTGGGGTGTGGGGACACTATAGTAGGAACTGTAGGAAGAATGCTCCAACAGCTGCTGCCCCACCATCAACACGATCTTCTGGAGGTTCGAGTGGTGGTTCAGTTAACCGCCGGGGTCAGTCACAAAGAGCACCGGCTCGTGCTCTTCAGATAACTGCAGAGGAGGCAAGGAAAAATCCGGAGGTCGTTACGGGTACGTTCATAGTTAATTCTATGCCAGCACGAGTTTTATTTGATTCGGGTGCAAATCGTTCGTTTGTTTCTACTATGTTTGCACAAAGACTTGCCATGCCACTGTCTAGATTATCTGCTGTACTTGACATAGAAACTGCTAGCAACACTCTAGTCAAGGTAGATCACGTATACCGTAATTGCACATTAGTAATTGAAGATGTAGTCTTCAATTTGGACCTGATCCCTATTGAGTTCAGTGAGTTTGACGTGATAGTCGGGATGGACTGGTTGATCGAGAATGAAGCCCATATAGTGTGTAAGAACCGAATGATAAAGATAACTACTCCGGAGGGGCGTGAGATTTGTATTTACGGGGATAGGAGAAGCGGGGATTTGTGTTTGTTGACCATTGCAAAAGCTCGAAAGCTTGTTGCAAAGGGGTGTGATGCTTACTTAGCATATGCGATTGATGCTAAGGCTGAGGAGAGAACTTTGGCCGATGTGCCGGTTGTTTCACAATTCCCGGATGTGTTTCCGGAAGACTTGTCTGGCGTGTCGCCTGAGAGACAAGTGGAATTTAGAATTGACTTGATCCCTGGAGCTGCACCGGTAGCTCGTTCTCCTTATCGCCTTGCCCCAACTGAGATGAAAGAAATGATGACGCAGCTTCAAGAGTTGTTGGACAAGGGCTTCATTCGGCCGAGTTCATCGCCGTGGGGAGCTCCGGTATTATTTGTTAAGAAGAAAGACGGCACGATGAGGATGTGCATAGATTACCGGGAGCTGAATAAGTGGACTATTAAGAACAAGTATCCATTGCCGAGGATAGACGACTTATTTGACCAATTACATGGGGCTAGCGTGTTCTCCAAAATAGATTTGAGATCGGGGTACCATCAGTTGAAAGTAAGAGAAGAAGATGTACCGAAGACAGCTTTCAGAACTCGGTATGGGCATTACGAGTTTCTGGTCATGCCTTTTGGGTTAACTAACGCCCCGGCTGTCTTTATGGATCTAATGAACCGAGTTTGCAGACCTATGTTAGACAAATCAGTTATAGTATTTGTTGAGGATATACTGGTATACTCTAAGTCTGAGGCTGAGCATGCTGAACATCTAAGGGAACTGTTAGAGTTGTTAAGAAAAGAAAAGGTTGTATGCCAAGTTCTCAAAGTGTGAGTTTTGGCTGCAACAAATTCAATTTTTGGGACATGTGATTTCTGGAGCTGGGATTTCGGTAGATCCAGCTAAGGTCGAAGCGATAAAGAACTGGGAACCGCCGTGTTCAGCTACTGAAGTTAGAAGTTTTCTAGGGTGGCGGGATACTATCGGAGATTCATAAAGGATTTTTCTAAGATTGCAGTTCCTTTGACTGCATTGACCAAGAAGAATGCACCGTTTGTATGGGAAACTGTGCAGCAAGAGGCGTTTGATGTTTTGAAGAGGACGCTAAGTGAGGCGCCGATACTTGCCTTACCGGAAAGCAATGACGATTTTGTGGTTTATACTGATGTTTCGAGGTTAGGGTTAGGCGCTGTACTGATGCAGCGTGGAAAGGTTATAGCGTATGCTTCAAGACAGTTGAAGCAGCATGAGAAGAATTGTTCAACTCATGATCTCGAGTTGACTGCGGTAACATTTGCTTTAAAATTATGGAGACACTATCTGTATGGTACTAAGTGTCAACTTTACACGGACCATAAGAGCTTGAAGTATATCTTTAGTCAGAAGGAACTTAATATGAGACAACGTAGGTCTATGGAGCTTATTAAAGACTACGACTGTGAGATACTGTACCATCCCGGAAAGGCTAATGTGGTAGCCGATGCCTTGAGCCGAAAAGCTTATGCTAAGGATTTCTGTTATATGATGACGTCTACAATGCTGACCTCCACAATAATTGATGATGTCAAGGCCGCTCAGGAGGAAGCCTTGAAAGATGAGAATATTGGTGCTGAGGATGTTAGGATACAACTAAAGAATATGGAAACGAGCGAGTCTGGTTTAAAAGGTGTGTACGGAAGAATTTGGGTGCCGAAATATGGTGGTATGAGGAATGTGATCGTCGAAGAAGCGCATCAATCAAAATTTTCTGTACATCCCGGGAGCACAAAGATGTACAATGACTTAAAGGCGGATTTTTGGTGGCCGGGATTGAAGAAGGATATCGGCCAGTATGTTGAACGATGTAGGACTTGCCGGCTTGTGAAAGCCGAACACCAGCAACCGTATGGCAGTCTGCAACCGCTTCCCATTCCGGAGTGGAAATGGGAACATATTACGATGGACTTTGTTACGAAACTACCGAAAACTAGGCGTCAACACGATGCAGTTTGGGTAATAGTGGACAGATTGACTAAGTCGGCTCATTTTATACCAATAAGAGAAAGTTATTCACTGGAGAAATTGGCTCAGATTTACATGAACGAGATAGTTTCTAGGCATGGAGTGCTTAAGTCCATAGTATCAGACCGGGACAGCCGGTTTACTTCAAATTTCTAGTCAGCATTACAAGAAGGATTGGGAACGAGGATCGCAATGAGTACGGCCTATCGTCCGCAAACCGATGGCCAAAGTGAAAGGACAATCCTCACTCTTGAAGACATGATGAGATCGTGCGTGTTGGATCTTGGTGGAAATTGGGATGATCATCTGCCACTAATAGAGTTTTCGTATAACAACAGCTACCACGCAACGATAAAGAAAGCGCCGTTTGAGGCTTTGTATGGAGGAGATGTAGGACTCCTACTTGTTGGAGAGAAACTGGTGAGACGCCGATTGCTGGGCCGACATTGTTACAAGAGACAAACGAGAAGATACAGCTGATTAGGCAGAACATGAAGGCGGCCCAGGATCGTCAGAAAAGTTACTACGATAGGAGGCATAAACCAATAAATTTTGAGGTAAATGATTGGGTATATCTGAAAGTGTCACCTATGAGAGGTGTTACACGGTTCGTGAAGAGAGGAAAGTTGGCTCCGAGATTCGTCGGACCATTCAAGATAGTTGAAAAAGTAGGAAATCAATCATACTGTTTAGAGTTGCCTGAAGAAATGTCGGGCATACATCCGGTGTTTCACGTTGGGAATCTCCAGAAATCATTTAATACTGAAAACGAGGATTGGGCCGACCATACTGAACTGCAAGTTGATGAAAGGCTCCGGTATGTTGAGGAGTCGGAATGTGTATTGGATACCAAGATGAAAAAGCTAAGGAGCAAAGAGATTGAAATGGTGCTTGTACGTTGGAAGCATCATAAAGGAGCAAATCACACTTGGGAGACAAAGGCGGAAATGTTAAGGAAATATCCACAACTGTTTGAATCCGAGTAACTTCGAGGACGAAGTTAGAGCGTGGTGGAGCCCATGTTGTAACATCCTCAGAATTATTTTATTGAAATTTGGGTTAATTAAGTGGAAAATATATATTTAAGTTGAAATTTGAGCAATTATTATGTATTTGGGATATTTAGAAAGTTTGTTATTATTTTAAGAAAATTTGAACTCGGAATTATTATTATGGAATATTATGAATTATAAAAGTTATTAATGATAAATTTAAGAATAAATCAGTATTTTATGGAACCGGTTAAGATGAGAGGTGAAATGTGTAAAATGATGATAATGGGAATAAAAAAGCCAAGCCCTTCATTTTTCACCATCTCTCTCTCTCTAGACTCTCTCTCTCTAGAAGTTTTCTCTCTACATCTCTCTAAGATATCTCACAAACCGACCGGCCGATTATCGAGATTTATACGTCAACGGAAAGATCTCGAGGAGTACTACAACAATCTGCAGTTGGATTCCTGATATCGTACGAATTGAGGTAAGAATCGACCCTTTTAAGTTGTTTATTTCGGTTTTGAAGAACTTAGAATTCGAATCTGTTATTTTATGTGAATTGGAGCTAGTTTTGCTTGAAATATTACAAGAATATGATAGTAAATGCATAATAGAACCGAAACTAGGCTTAATACTTGATATATCGGTGATTTGAGGCTTAGAAATGTATGTTTTAAAGTTGTAAGATGAACAAACTTGAAAATGCCAAGAACACAGTCGAAATGCAAGAACAAACTCGATTTTGGTACTAGATTCGAGTATATTTCGAGTCTATCATTAGATTCGAAAAGGGGGGGTTCGAATCTGTCCACAAACTCGAGTGGTTCGAGTTTACTATGTGGGGTTCGAATCTATGCTCAAAGTTGAATGTGGGGTCGAGTTTAACCCATGAAATTCGAGTTTAATGCCTAAAATTAAGAATCCTACTCTCTAAACTCAAGTAATTTGAATGAAACTCATAAATAACACATAAAATGGCAAGAGTTATTTAAAGGACAAGTTATGAACTTGAGATGGGTTCAAACTTAATTATGGTTTGAATTTAGACATGGACCCGAAATGGGAAAAATATTGCAAAACTTATAAAGTTTGGTTTTATGAATTTAAACGGTTATTGACATGAGGTATTGTTGTAACTAACTTAACAGGTCCCTTGTGGTGTTGTTTAACCCACAGTGGGGTACTTGATGGATCCGGTTGAAAGCCCGAGGAGAAATAATATCGTTTAAAGTTTAAATTACGCACCCACTGTGAGTACAGTAGATTTCGCATGTTTATATTTGTTTTATGTTAAGCTTTGCCTGCTGAGACCTGTTGTTTCATTTATTTGGTTGGAATTCTACTAACTTGCGTAGATTTAGATGCACATTCTTACTTGTTGCATGTCCGTTCGATTGTTGTGCATCTAGTGATGGACCAGTGGGTCGCATCAATTACTCTGATGTTACTGTGCTATATGACCTGGAGTTGATCCCTCCTAGGCCCGGTAGGCAGTATGTCATCCCCGATCGTACGTTTGTCTCAGATAATATGTTTAAATGTCGAGCTGTGGGCTTGAAGGGGCTGCGGCTCTGGTCCGTACTTTGTGTACGAAGAGGATATCCGATGTTGGTCATCAGTGTTATCCTTGGGCTTCATAAAAATTTATAAAATGCGTAATCTTTGTATTCACTAAGCATCCGCTTATTCCCCAGTTGTTTATTTTTATTTTACAGGAAAAGGGAAGTCTACCGCCGGACCTTCTAGTTAGGACATATTGTGAAGATTCGGAAGATTTGGTACTATATAATCGGTAATCATGCTTTGGGACAATGTTATATTATATTCTGGATGTTGTAATAATTGTATTGGGCATGAAGACTTAGATTTGGTACCTTGTAGCACCGTAGAGTGTTTGACACTGTTGCACTACTTTATTTATGTATTTTAATGCCTCCGCACTTAAACTAGGTTATCAGATCATTATGTTATTGCATGTTGATTATTAATCCTGGGAGTATTGTAAATGGTGGTTGTTGTGGCAAGGGTGTCACACATAACTCTTCCTATCTTCAAACATCTGTCTCACAGTTGAACCATAATGTTGCATGTTGGTCCGAGTTTCTTTTGCTTGAAACTGATCAACCTTACTATTGCTTCTATCAAATTTGGCAATGTTTGCTTTCAAAGTATTGCCATTTATTTCCACATCACATAATTTTTTGATCACGTCTCCAGAGTTTAGCACATTAATAAATCTCACGAAACCGAAATTTTCCCCATTTTTACCTTTCTTTTTAGCGACAAACGCGTCTACCACTTTACCGATCTTCTCCACAGCTTTCCAAATAGTTTTGCTCTGAGTGTCGTCAGGAAGATTTGATACAAAGAAAGAAATGGAAATGTCCCGGAGACTTTTGATGTCAGAAGCCAAACCCCTCCGATAATGCTCTCCTGTTCGCCGATGGTTCTCTCCTTCTCCCATTGTCTCTTCCTAGCCAACCATCTTTTGATATTGGGAGAATTTCATATATACCCCTCCAAACTTTCAAAATATCATATATATACACAACCTAAAATTTTAATATCATATATATCCCTACTAAACATCATAATATCATATATACCCAATTTTAATTATTAATATCACATATATCCCTCTTAAACATCACTAATATCATATATACCCAAATTCATTAATTTAATTATTTTAAAACATTTAAAACCCATAATTAATTAATTAATTACCATTATACCCTTATTCATTTCTTCTTTCAACTAAATTTCAAAATATCATATTTATCCAACTTAAATTAAAATATCATATCCTTTTTAATAATTTTATATAATATTTTTAATCTTTACTAAATAAATTCTTCAAACTATAACAAATTAACATTAAAAATAAAAATAAAAAAGTTATATTATGTTTGTGCTTGTTTGTAATCAAATCGTATCGTCTTATTATATTTTCGTATTTGTTTTTTTCCTACAGTAATCTATATACAATTAACTGATTACATATTATATTCTATTTTTTCTTTTTCTTTTCGAACTTTATAGTTGCATCGCATTTTGTTTTTTTTAATTTAGTATATATATTTTTTATTTTCTAATACATTAATTTCTAATTTTTTTTCAAGTTTGAATTCGTTTTATAACTATTGTTTATTTAGTTTACTTTTTTTAATTTTTATATTTAGCCTAGTATCTTAGTTATAATTTGTTATTCGATGTAATTAGTTGTGTATATTTTGTGTTAACTACAAGATTATATATATAATCCTATATATATAAAGTCCAGTTTTATAATAATTTTTTTAATAATTAGAAACTAGAAAATATTTTAATATTAAAGGGTTGTTTAAAAAAACTGAATTTTTTACTAATGAAAAACAACCATATATTTATAATAAAAAATTAATTTACTAATAATATACAAATTTCATCTGGTAAATTTAATATTAAAATATCTTCTAGTTACTAATTATTAAATAAATTATTATAAAACCGGACTCTATATATAGGATTATATATATATATATATATATATATATATATATATATATATATATATATATATATATATATATAATCTTATCGTTAACACAAAATATACACAACTAATTACATCAGATAACAAGCGTTATAACTCATATACTAGACTAAATATAAAAATTTAAAAAAAGTAAACTAAATAAACAATAGTTATAAAACGAATGCAAACTTGAAAAAAATTTGAAACTAATGTATTAGAAAACAAAAAATATATATTAAATTAAAAAAAAAACAAAATGTGATACAACTATAAAATTCTAAAAGAACATAATATGTAATCAGTTAACTGTATATAGATTATCGTTGAAAAAAACAAATAAGAAAATATAATAAGACGAAACGATTTTATTACAAACGATCAAAAACATGATACTATTTTTTATTTTTATTTTTATTGTTAATGTTAATTTGTTTTAGTTTGAAGAATTTATTTAGTAAAGTTTACAAAAAAAAATGATATAGAATTATTAAAATAGATATGATAGTTTAATTTAAGTTGGATAAATATGATATTTTGAAGTTTAGTTGAAAGAAGAAATGAGTAAGGGTATAATGGTTATTAATTAATAAGCAATATTAATTATGAGTTTTAAATGTTATAAAGATAACTAAATTAATGAATTTGGGTATATATGATATTAATGATGTTTAAGAGGGATATATGTGATATTAATAATTAAAATGGGATATATATGATATTATGATGTTTAGGAGGGATATATATGATATTACAATTTTAGGTTGGGTATATATGATATTATCAAGTTTTGGAAGGGTATATATGAAATTCTCCCTTTGATATTTACCTTCACATCTGTTTACTTGACATTTTTCTTTTTTCTTTGGATGATGAAATGTTAAATTAATAATGTTTAGTAATTATCATATATTATATATACATTAATATTTAAAATTAGTTATTTGTCCATGTAATACATGTAATATTTCTTTTAAAATACATACAAAATAAATAAGTTATATTAAAGTTATAAGATAATAATAATAAAACTAAATAGATAAATTATTTTAAAAATATAAATTATGAAATTAAAATATATGATATGTGGATAAATAAAAATTTTACTAATTGGAATAAAATAAAATATTTTTATTAAAATGTTGATTTTTGGATTTTTAACTACATATATAGATTTATTTAAGATTTTGATTAACATGAAAATTAAAAATCATAAATTAAAAATAAAAGATAATTCAAATTATTAATCTTACTTTGCTTAATATTAAAAGAAAAATTATGGTTGGAAAATAAAACAGAAAAATGAAATTGAGATACTACAAGAAAACGACTTATGACAAAAGTTATCTTACTTTATTAATATGCATAGATTTTTATCGATAAAAACAAAATACAAATGCATGACGGTCTCATTTTCCTCAAATTTATAAGAAATGATTCGTTACTTATTATTGAATAACACCAATTTATATCATATGATATACAAAATACGTCATTACGTATCGTTAATATCGTTTCATACGTTCTAATATCGTTTATACGTGTAATCTTTTTCTCGAATCGACACTTAACCGTGACCTAACACGAAAGTCACGTTATGGGTCCAAGTCAAAAAGAGAAAGGAAAAAAAAAAAAAAAAACTCTTAAATTTGGAAGCTACCAAAGTCGTCTAATAATCAAGTGAATGGTGGAGCCAAGGTTCCACTCAAGCCGCTTACCTTGTCTTGTAGGTATGGTCTGAGTTGACCAGCTTCAAATCATTAGATTCATAATAACGATAAATCGATTTAAGTTATGTATATGTTTGGAAAAACCATATGTAGCCGATAATATAGGTACAATATTATTTATTATTATATATTGTTTTGGTCAATGTTGTTCCATTGATTTTTTGGGTCCCGGACAAAAACGTATAATAGGCCCTACACATACAAACATACATAAATACACACACACACACAGATATATATACACACACACACATGTGGGGACAAACATACATTTTGTTTTCACTTCGTCCAAATGCTAAAAACATCAATTATACTTTATTTATGTTGAGAATTTACAAAATTAGGGGCTCTATAAAATTTTGGGCCTTCGGAAAGTCGTCGCCCCTTTTGGGCCGGCCCTGGGTTTGGCAAGCTAGCGGTAATGAGTAATATGTAGAATTACATGTAAATAAAAAAAGTTAAAGTAAAAGGCAAATGACATAAAAATATGATATGCTGTGGGTCAAAGTTTATTTTAAGTATCATACTTTTGAATTGTATATTTAAGAGATCGTGGATTGAAAAAAGACATGTTTCAGGGATTCAAAAATAAAAAATTTGGTTAAATTTGATGTGAATTTGGTAAATAGTGTTTTGAGAATGTTTTGATACAATTTAATTTGTATTTACACGTTATTGTGTTATTATTTTTATAATGATTATGTCCTATATATATATATATATATATATGTGTGTGTGTGTGTGTGTGTGTGTGTGTGTGTGTGTGTGTGTGTGTGTGTGTGTGTGTGTGTGTGTGTGTATTTTTGTAACATTCACTCCCAAAATATGTATATTCAAACTACAATCTCTTAAATGTACATTTTAAAAGTACGATTCCTAGAAGAAACATTGAGTCAAAGTACGTTACATTTTCATATCATTTGCCCTAAATTAAAACATAATTAAATTAGTTTCTTGTTAAAAAGTTTTTTTAATGAAACTCTAGAGAAAAATGTCTTCCATTTGCAATACCTTTTTATTTAAAAAGAAATTGAGTTTGTAAACCACAAACTCAATCTTTCATAGATTGCACGCTAAACAGATCAATGTTTGAGTTATGCTAACAACGTTAACTGAACTCAGCAATGACTGTTTTTGTTTGTTTACTTATTAATGGAATGACCTATTTATCATCATTTTTATGTAAAATGACATCATACTGATTGTATGAACAAGCAACTAAACGATATCGAAAATTGCTACTTTACATAAAACATTATTGTACTTTTTTGGATTTATTATTAAAAAAACCAACATGTTTTCATGTTTTTTGCGTTTTCGTCCATCCATGTTATTTTTTCCATAAAAGTTCTCAAGTTATTTTTTTTTCTTTTTGGTTTAGTGAAAGTTGGACATTAGAACCCGGTTTTTCAGTTTTTTAAATTCGGTTCACAAATTATAACCAGTGTCTAATGTCCAAATTTCAATAAACCAAAAAGAAATAAACAATTTGAGGTTTTTTATGGAAAAATAACATGGAATGATGAAAACGCAAAAAACGTGAAAACATGTTTGTTTTTTCATAATAAACTCTTTTTAATCATGAAAACAACGATGATATGATTGCGTTGTTACTACGCTTATTCTTCTTGAGAGATCGAAAGAACAAAGTAACGAATAGAATATGAATATGATAGAAAAGACGTGGAGTGGAAATTAAAAAGCATCGATTGCTATCAAAGAATAGGAAAAAAAAAAAAAAAAGGTTTCAAAAACAAGCTATTATTTTTAATTTTACGAGCCGTCTTTTTTTGGCTTTATCTTTCTATAGATTTTTGAAAGAATTTTAAAGTTTTTTAATTCAAAAATAGAAATAAAGTATAACAGAAATTGAAATAATCGATTAATCGTAAATTGTTAGTAACATTATGTCATTATCATTTAATTACATACATCTTTTTTATTTTTTCAACTTATTAATGATTAAAATGATTACTAGTTTATTACTTTATTATTTAAATTATTATAATCTTTGATATTCATCTGTGAGGTGTATTGATGGTAGGACCGTAAGCACATGTAAATCGGGTTGGTTTTGTGAAAAACCAATTTCCTAGTCGAAAAAATGGATCGGTTTTTGTAAATTAAAAACTTATTGTTTGGTTTTTTCAACTTTGTTTTTGGGTTTTACTATTTTTTTTTTTATAGAAATTTCGAAGTATTCGATCAGTAAGTTTTATGTGTGTATCTATGCATGTTAAAAAGTATTTATTATATAAGATAAATATATAATCAGAGGTGGGTTCAATGGAGAACCTCCATGCATCGAAGAACCTTGAAGAACCTCCATGCACCACCACAAATGCATCACAATTCCCCCATAATGCATCATTATTTTCACGTGATGCATCAAATTCTTGAGTGATGCATCGATTTTTACATTATTTCCACTTGATGTATCAAATTCCCGCGTGATGCATCGATTTCTACGTGATGCATTTCAGTTTTTCTAGCGATGCATTGTGGTTCTCCAAGGTTCTTCGATGCATAAGGTTCTCCATTGAACCCACCCCTATATAATCATATGTGTACATAATGTATGTAGTTAATAAAATGGATAATTGTGAAAAAAAAAACCCCTTAAGTTGAACCATTGTTGTGATTAAAACTCATAATCGTTTTTCATTGCAAAAAAAAAACTCTTAACCAGCAAAATCTCATGTAACTGAGATATTACCGAGTAAAATTTGTATGCCGCCGTCGACAAGTTATCAGTGACATCGAAATTTCGCCAAAAAACTAAATTGCAATAAAAAAACACAGATTTGAACAAAGAAATTAACAAAAAATGTAATTTTGAATTATAAAATACAGACATATGAGTTCGCTAGAAAGAATGTTCTTCGGTGAAAAATGGTTGGTTAGCAGATTGCGATTAGTTTATCAGGTTTCTAGTTATTTTTTTTTAAAGGCAAATTCATTGAAGGAAAAAAAAAAGGAAAAATGTCCACAATACAAGAGCCTCTGAGGTAGAGTCGAATACAAAACAAAAGAAAGTCTATTAAACTATAAACATACCCAACAAACCACCTCAACACCAAGAAAAAAAATTAACCAACAACCCAAGCTTTGAAAGGATTAGAACACCATTTCACTCAATCCAACTGAACATTGCTTTTTCTAATGTCAAATCTATAGCCCGGAACTTCTCAAAGTCTTCACTATTGGCATGCAACAACTTGTTTCTCCGGTGCCAAATAACCCAAAAAGCCACTGAAATAACTCCATGGAAGATCCCATTCCACTTCAAAAAAGAACCCGAGAAAAAAACCTTTGATGCAAAGGAGGAAACAGAAATCATCAAACACACAGGGATATTCCACTGAAAAAAATCTTATTTTGATAAGTTTTAGTCAGTTGGGGTTTTTTGTACAATGAAAAATGACTGAGGATTTTAATCACAAAAATGGTATAAATTGAGGGTTTTTTAAACAAATATCCTTTAATAAAAAGAAATTTTATGTAAAATACCTATATATACATACATAGTATAATTATGTGTTAACTATTATACAATATAATTATATATATATATTGCCGATGGAGCAGAGAGAAAAAATGCTCACGTGGCGCAATATTAGTGGTAAAAATTCCGAAAATTATGGCTTATTTGGCGCAATATAATTGGCTAAAATTCAGAAAATTATGGCTACTGATTTGACGCAATATAATTGGTTAAAAATTCCAAAAATAATGGGATTCTCCCCACTATGTTAGCTCGATGAGATTCCACATAATTATCAAGATTTTTCTACATAATTTAATGTTTCTGCAATTTAGATATGTAGATTTTCCGGAAAGAATAAAAATGACAATAAAATTTCAAAATTTCACTGTTGGAAATCGTTGTAATTTGGTTTATCAAGTAAAATAAAAATAACAAATCTGATTTAATCCGCTAGAAAATTTCAAATTTGCAGTGCTGGAAATGGATGCAATCTGATTTATCAAGTTAAAAAAAATAAGAAATCAAATTTTATCGGCTATTGTATAACTGAAATATTAAGATATGTAGAAAAACACTGGATAATATCATAATGCAGGAAAAAAGACTCAAACTTGAATAATAAATATTCCCAGCTGCATATTTATCAAGTTATCAATTCTTTATATAATTTGAAACCTGATAATTATTATATGTTTATATAACGAGTTAAATGTAACCAACTATGAGATAAAACATGTTTTATTGAAGTTACGTACTAATATATATTTACACACACACACACACATACATACATACATACACACACACATTACACAGAGTCAGTAGGCATAATCAATATTGATAAAAAAAACTGCATCAGCAGTGTCTGCGTGAAGAAAACTATACCGTTTCAAGATAAACTTCACGTATGCTAATCAACCAGATGAAGAGTCGAAGACGTTTTCAACTCCTGCGGAAAAAAATTGATAGTATCTTCTTTAATATTCTTTCAATATTTTGAAAATGATGTACATATATACTATAATACGCATAGCATATATATGTTTGATACTTATGATGCTGTTGTTTCTTCCTTTATTTCTGTATTAATTCAATGAACACACACAGAGGTTACGAGACACACACAACACTCCGAGACTATTTAGTCTCGGAGCCTGACATTAACATGCAAACACACATATTCAAACACATAATCGCACACTGCACACACTCACAACTCATATCTTTCTGTTTTTAACTTTTTCAGCAGCAACATAAGGTAGGATAAATGGCAATTGATACATAAAATTGATCAATAAACATCCTTGCTAATTAAGTTGCCAAAGGTCGAAGGCCATTTGACCTTCTTGCCCATTTTTACGGACAGAATTTAAGCTAAACACACCTGGACAGCACACTAATAATGCACTTATTTTCTGTTTTGATCTTATTTTCCAGCAATAGAAATGTAAAGATTAATGACAATTAATACTTGCATTTGAATCAACAAACCACTTAGAAATCAATTAAAGGTTAGGCCGAAGGCCAATTGGGCTTATTGGCCAGCCATTTCTCGACAAAAACGAAAGCTAATATACACATATGTAATTCACGCACAACACAAAGACTTAAACATTCTGTCTTTTATCTAATTCAAGCAGCAAAATCAAATAAATAAAGGGCGATTTAGACACACAAATGGTCAACAAACACTCCAAGATAATTATGAATTCCAGATTGGCCACAAGCAATGATTATAGTGATGGAAAATACTTGAGAAAAACGTTTAACAAAATAGCAAGGTCAACAACTTGACAAACCTTTAAAGAAAATTAAATTGAAACTAAAAACATGATATACGAGTAGTTGAGTAATACAAGTTATATAATTTTGTTCATGTAGTTAGTGTCTTTCTTGTATTTGAATTGCATTGTTTTTTTAAATGTTTTAAATTAGTTTGATGTATATTTTTAATTTTAAACATAGAAAGGATATTTCATAACGATATGTTGACTTTTATCGAACAAAATATAACAGTTTCAATAAAATATAATGTAAGGATTAAAATGATTAAAAATAATAATATTAAGAGACCAAAATTATATAACATGAAAATATAATGATTTTTTCAATATTAACACTGATATTTACGATAGATGAAACTAAGTTTAGATATAGCAAATATAATATGAAATATATTTGATGTTGTATTAAAACTATTACTGGAATGTAAATAAAATAAACTGACAATAATGGAGATTATAAAATTTTAAACAAACAAACCTCAAATATAATTGCGTGTAGTAATTTTCATGATAAAGTTAAATATTTTTTTTCTTAACAAACAATGTATAAGAGAATATATGTATAGTCTTTCAAAATTAAATATTTTTTTGTGTAATTGTTTAATTAAAAAAGGATTAATTTTGAAATAAATCACTCGGGCACCGCACGGGTATTCAACTAGTTATATGTGTTAATTATGTATATAAATATACAATTATGTGGTTTGCATGGTTTAAAGTCTCCCTAAGATAAAAGATGATTCTGTAAGATAAATAAACGGTATTATAAGTTGCTTTCAATAATAATAAAAAAGCGGTATATAAATATAGAGTTGAAATTTATTTTAAAAAAATTATTGTTCAAATTAATGCTAACACTTGCACGTGTGTATATGTTCATAAAATATAAAATAATATTCATAAAATGAAAAATACATTTATTTATGGAATATTTACGCAAAAAACACCATATTTGGACCGTTATTGTGATTAACCCCAAACAAATTTTTTTTGCAGAAAAAAGCTCAAACCAGTAAAATCTCAAAAAGTAGGATATTACCGGTTACATCCAGTTGAAACTCAATGATCACCGTCAACAAACCATCGGTGACCACCGAAATTTTGCCGAAAAGTAAATTGCAACAAAAGACGTAGATTTGAATTAAGAAATCAACAAGAAATGTGAAATTAAATCATGCTTTGTGTTCATCGATTTATATATTAACATGTTCATCTTTATAATCATTGAATTTCTTTTGTATGATTTAATTATTGGAGATGGGGTGGACAATTGAGTTCGTTGAAGAGATTGTTCGTCGGAAGGGAGAGGCTGGTTAGCAAATTGCAATCGGTTCATCAGATTGCATGTTTTATTTTTCTCGAAAAAAATCTCACTTCGATAAGTTTTAGTTGGTTTTGGGATTTTTGTACAACGAAAACTGGTTGTAGGTTTTAATCACAAAAAAGGTCCAACTTGAAGGTTTTTTGCGCAAATTTCACTTATTTTATCCAGTAAAGTATATCTACTTTCATGTGAAAAATCACAAGAAATAAATGTTAAGAAACATAAAGAACCCTCCTCTTAAAAATTACATAGAAAACAAAATATAAAATTAATTTATTAAAATACATTTTAACTATCTTAGCTACTTTTATCAATTGTATTTTTTTTAGTGTTTTGTGAATCCGTTTATTAGGGAGTATGAGTAGTTGTAAAGACTAAAGTAGAGATTGATCAAATTGACCCACTTGACCAATTTTACTTTTGAACCTTGCCTTCAAGTTAATGATTGATAGATTTTGGAGGGTAGGATCAAGGCTTCTTGGTCACAAAAGCACAAATTGAGACTAACCCAACCCTAGCCCCACTTCATAATTTACACATTAAAGGTGGTTAGTTGGCTTAAAGGTAACCCGTCATTTAAAGGTTCTACCTGATCAGTTTCACGACTAACATGAATAAGACAAATCATGTAACCAACAGTTAACATAGATATAAGCTTAAGTTATAAAAATCAGTCTTCATGCGCCAACGACCCCAATGACCTCCTTATTTGACGATTCCTTGTCAATTGGGCATTAAGTGAGTGATGATCGTATTTTAAACTAGGTTGTGAAATTTTACAATATGTTATAAAAAATAAACTGGTCATGAATGAATTATTCCATTACAGTAATCTTTATCAATTATCATCTGAATATCAATTGTCTATATAACATATCTGCTAACGAAACATCCTAGTATCATAAAGCACCCCTACAATAACTAACACCTTCAACATTTTTTCTGGATTTATGTGTTTTCATATGACAATTTTTTTAATAAATAATAAATTGTTTATGCATACATGTTCATGCATAGTCTCTACTTTTTACATACTTAATTTTGGGATTTTTTTTAATTTTAATTTAAATAAAAGACCTACAAGTTGCATGATTGATTATTGAAAGTCTACTCATGGCTAAATATTTTAAACGATTAATTAAATAAAGACATGCATAATAATATGGATATATTATAATGCATATCCTATATGCCAAATATTTATATATACCCAATAATTCCTCACACGCTTATTTATACTCCCTATACTATACTTTCTTCCCCCTTTAATTTCTAAATGCATTCCTTATATCATGGGGATGAATATAGAATTAACCTATTAATTTCATGAGTTTTAATCAAAATATAATATTTTAAATAAATATTTTTACTAAACTATGGTTTTTTTTATTTTATTTACAATAATATTGAAGATTTTCTTCTTTCTAAAACACAAGATCAAATGAAAAAGGGTTGCACCTTCACAAAACTGAAAACATCACTACCCACCCCTAAGATTGATTTTCTTCGAACGTTTCATCATTTTTAAAAGGGTTTATTACGAAAAAAACCAGAATGTTTTCATGGTTTTAATGTATTCATCCCTCCATGTTTTTTTTTTCAAAAAAGTCCTCAAGTTAAATTTATTTTTCTGGTTTTGTGAAATTTGACTATTAGAGCTTTGTTGTAATTGGTAAACCGGGTTTTAAAAAAATTGAAAAACTGGGTTCTAATAGCCAAATTTCACTAAACCAAAAATATAATATTAACTTGAGAACTTTCTGGAGAAAAAAAAAACATGAAGGATGAAAACGCAAAAAAAAAAAAAAAAAAAACGTGAAAATATGTTGGTTTTTTTCATAATAAACCCTTTTAAAAAAGTTGTAATTATTAAATCATATCCACAAAAAAATATAATTATTAGAATAGATTAATGTGAAAATATGGTTTAACCGAAAATGCCTAGGATTGATAGAATTACCCATATTCTTGAGTTAATACATTTTGATATTTGTGAATTAAATGGACAACTAACAAGAGTAATAAATAAATATTTCATAATCTTTTTAGATGAGTACTCTAAGTATACTTATGTGTATCTACATAAAACAAAAGACCAAACTTTTGATGTATTTAAGAGGTACAAAACAGAAGTAGAAACACGAAAAGATAAAAAGATTCAAATACTTAGGAGTGATAAGGCGGAGAGCCGGAGAATACTTTCATAATGATTTTCTATGCCTTTTGTGAAAGTCGTGGTGTGATTCACCAAATGTTGGCTCCATATACACCACGACAAAAGGGTTTAACGGAAAGAAAAGTTAGAGTTCTACAAAACATGTGGAATGCTATGTTAGTAAATGCTAATCTACCGAATAAATTGTAGGGTGAAGCATTGCTCACAGCTTGTCATGTGAGTAATAGAGTTATGTCAAAGAAACTTAAAATTGCTCGTAACGAAATCTGGAAAAGAGAAAAAAAACCTAATATTAGTTATTTTAAAGTTTGGGAATGTTTAACGTATTAGAAAGTCTTTTTACCTAAAATTTTTAAGTTGGGATATCACCTTTTGGATTTGGATTCAAATGTAATTGTTGATTCAAAAGATATCAAATTCTTTGAAATCAAATTTCGACATGTTTCTTCAAGTATGGAAATTGGTGTTTCACAAACTCCACAACGTGCACCAAGCACCGAATACTGTCTATAATAGTAAGAGACAAATTACTGAATCTTCTAGTACACCTAGAAGAAGTGAAAGAATAAGAAAGAACAAATGTCTAGATCCGAATTTCATTAACGCTGAAGTCATTGTAAATCTTGTTGAAGGTGATAGGAGTAACAATGCTTTTAATAAGATACCTATTGTGTTAAATATAGAAGGAAGATTCCACTCCCCCAAACTCTAATTAATATATTTTATCATACTTTGATTGTTAAACAATTTGTGTTAACTATTAATTAACGAAATTTCGGTCTAACCTCATATGGATAATCCATGTGTGTTCATATCATACTGACCTTTTGTTGAATTGTTTCAGGCTCGAATTCATAGCATCGGACCATTACTCATCGTTCGAATTGACATTAATATTCAACATTTTACTCGATAGCAAGGTATTTATAGTTTATTTATATATATTAAAATTTACTATTATGTATGTATTGATGTTTCGAAAAACATCAAAGAACAAAACTCAAATAGCATGATACTTGGTTTACTCGTTATCCTTATACTTCCAGTCTAGTAATCATGGATTTTTCATTACATATTGAGGTATTTATGTAAAAAAAATCTTCAAGTTGAACCATTTTTGCGATTAAAACACTTAACCATTTTTCATTGCACAAAAAAATGAGATATTAACCAGTAACATCTCATGAAAATGAGATATTACCGGTTGAAAGTCACAGACCACCGTCGACAAGTCACCAGTGACCACTGGAATTTCATTAAAAAAGTAATTGAAAAAAAAAACACATATATTTTTTAACGGCCATTTATTAACAACATACATTATTACCAATTCTTTATTTATGATTAGTATCAAATAACGATTGGAAAAAAAAATACGATAGTTAAAATTTGATTGATAAAAAGTAAGTTGTTATATAATATTATAAACAAAAGAAATATGATAAATACAGATTAATGATTTAATTATAGAGTTAGTCCAAATCTGCAACGATTATCAAAGTTGTTTGGCAAGGATTTATATAGAAGTTAGTTTTCAACGACAACGATGTCATGTTTTGTATTTTATTATATTAAAATACGTACATAAATCATCACCCCATGTTCCTATCATTAATATAAAAATGTATTATATTAATTATATTAATTAAATAATCAAAACCCCAAATAAAATTATTATTTTTTAATAAATTATTATTATTTTAATATCACATACTAAATAAACTAAACACGTTAACGTGTCTGGTTTGATACAAGCAAAGTAGATAAATCCAATTTAAAATACGTAATTACAGGAAAAATATGTTGTTTAATGAGCAACTGGGTGTTAATTAATGTTGCATGAAAAGACAAAAATACCCTTCTAAGTCAAGTACCACTAACCACGCACATCAAGGTTGTCAAAATCGGGATCTTATCTGAGATCATTTTCGTCTCTGCAAGATTGGGATTGTAAGATCGGATTGGGGTCGCAATATCCTGTCACAAGATCACTACTTTTAATTTTTTTAATAGGTACTATAATTTGCGATCTTATATTGTAAATTAATTATATAACACTTCAAAAAAAATGTATATACAATAAATAGGGATTCAACGTACATTCATGTTTAAAATGTTTATGATCATCCAGAAAAAGTCAACCAATCATACATCCTGTGATTCGATTCATTATCATAATGGATAAAATATTAAAATGATTAAATGTAGGTAATAGGTTGGATTGAATCAGTAAAAGATACCATGGGAACCCGGTTAAAAGATTTCGGACCGAGTAAAAAGTAGGATCAGATTGGTGACCAATCCTGCGAATGATCTCACGATCCTACGTCAGATCTTGTTATAAAATGATCCTAGTCTCCTACACTGATCCTGCTCAAAATCAGTTGGTAGGATCGACCGATCCTATTTTCTTACTCGTGATCTTAACAATCATGATGCACTTGGTGCAAGACTTTGACTATATGGTGTTTGTTTTTAAATAAATTTAATAAAATTAGAAGTGATCATCTTATCAAAGATAAGGTGGTATATAAAATAGCTAATTTTTATGTAAATTTGTTTTTTTAAAGAAAAACAATATTCAAACGTATGGTAATTTAGGTGGTATTTGTTTTTTAAGAGGTTAAATGTCTGAAGTCTGAAAACCACATCTAAAATTAAGAGGTGGTCTTAAGATCTGAAATCTGAAATTAAGAGGTAATCTTAAGATTGTTTGTTTCGTAATATGAAACATATGAAAAATATTACTTTAAAATATTATATCTAATTAAATATATATTATAATTAATTAATTTAAATAAACAAAATTAAAATAAAATAATTAATATGAGGGAAGGGGAGGGTGAACGGTTTGTAACTTGTACTAGGAGAGAGAAATACCCTCTTATTTTTTTCAGCCAAAATTCAACCTCTTAATTTTTAGAGGTAAATTCAGAGGTTTTAACCTCTAAACTCTGAATCTAAACAAACAATCTTATTTCATTATACATCTGAAGTTTAGACTTCAGATGTGATTAAGAGCCTCTTATCAAAAAACAAACAAGGCCTTATTCATAGTACTGTAAAATCACCTGACTAGTTTATTATCTTGCTACTCATTATATACGTATGACTCGGTAAAATTATCTATCACTTAGTTAAAATTAGGGATATTAATACAAAAAAAAAAAAAAAAAAAAAAAAAACCTTAAGTTTGATCATTTTTACGATTAAAACCATTAATCACTTTTCATTGCACTAAACACCCTCAACCGTTAAAATCTCACGGAAATGAGATATTACCAGTTGTAATTGGTTGAAGGTCACAGACTACCGTTGACAAGTTACTCGTAACCACCGAAATTTTTCCGAAGAAGTAAATTTCATCAAAAAAAACACAGATTTGAACAAAGAAAACAACAAGAAATGTGGATTTGAATCATAAACACAGACAAGTGAGTTTGTTAGAAAGAATGTTCGTTGGAGACGAAAAGTTGGTCTGCAACTGGTTCATCAAGTTACAAGTCATTTTTTTGAAAAAAAAATAATCTTATTTTGATAAGTTTTAGTAAGTTAAGGGTTTTTTATACAATGAAAAATGGTTGAGAATTTAATCACAAATATAAGTTTTTTTACACAAACTTTCCTTAAATTAATATGCATATATGGATAGACAAATATTTTTGAATCTGCTGTTAGCTTCATGAAGCATGACAAGACTTCAATTTAAGAAGGAGCTTCTGAGAAGTTAGAAGTGGCAGAAATAAAAAAAGTTGTGATAGTGATACAGTAAAACCCTTCTCGATAAGATAAATATGCGACTTGGGAGTGGCAATGATCTCTTGAAAAAATGGGATTGGTAAAGTTAATGTTGTATGGACACAAACAAAGGTCGTCTTCAGCATCTGTTCGATGGATGGAGTCTTCAACGGTGGAAGGCATCAGGAGAGAGGGAAAAACCAATATGAAGTGAGAAGATTAAGCGAGGTTACATGAAGATCTTGAAACTATTTGAGGACATGGTCTCTAATATGAATGAGCGGAGGACAAATATCAGAGTTATAATAAGATCATACTCACGTTTCTTAATGGACCAAGTTATTATATGAACATACTTTTTTTTACTGGGTATTACATTGCCTAAATTTAATGATTATATTAACTTTTTACCCTTAAATTTTTTTTGAAAGGCTAGTTAGTTGTTAGTATTACACCCAAAGTTAGATTATATTCACCAATGTCAGGGATTGAACCCGTGACCTCTCCTAGAGGCAAGCCTCCCCATCTTTGGTGGTGGCCACTTGATCTATGTCAAGTGGTTTTTTACCCTTAAATGGCTAATTATTGATTAGTTCTAAAATCATCATATAATTATGTATTTATAAATTTATCGTTAGTGGAAAATTCATGAATTATAGCTTACTGGATACAACTTAGTCAATGTATATGTCAAATATACCAGTAACGCTAAATCCGGTCGTAAAAAATCCTACAATTAAATGTTTAGCATTAACATCTACATATTAAACTTGAACCACTAGTATAACTCTAACAAATGTATTCAACAAGTTTTCATATTTAAAAAAAGATACATAACATACATTGTTACTAATATCATCTAACATCATCTTTTTTGTTATGCCTATAATACAAAACAATCATATATAAATAGGTCACATTTTGGAATGCAAATAACTAAATGCATGTTTATATAATTATTTTCAGAGTCGATCCTGAGCAAAGCTAACAAGCCCAACTGTTCAGTGCCCATCAATCTTAGAGGCATCCCATTCTAAAATAAAAGCTCTTGTATATTTAGGTCTGTTAATGATTGAACAGGATCAATAACTTGTAAAGTTTTTTATTTCAACTTTATCTAATTATAACTATAATTTGTTATTCAATTACCAATTTTATTACATTTGAATTTATTTTTTATTTTAAATACATACATACATACATACATATATATATATATATATATATATATATATATATATATATATATATATATATATATATATATATATATATATATATATATATGTATGTATATATATATATATAGAATATGGTTCGTGTGAGTACCTAAAAAATGCAGAGTACCATGAGTACCTGTGAACACACGGGTTTAAGATGTGAACATGCTCCGAAAAAAAAAAAAATTTAAATTTTTTTCATATTCATTTATATACAAATAATATAAGCATATTTGTAAAAGAATTACACGCATTCACAATTCGTAGCCTCTTAAAAGTCAAATGAACGTGGAAAAATTCATGTGAACATGCTTAGCTGTGAACATACGTTCACAACAGTGCAGGTCATGTGAACTTGCACGTTTCACATAGTTATAGCGTGTGTTTATGTGTGATTTTTTGCAAGTAGTCTTATATTATTAATTTAAACATGATTATGAAAAAAAATTTCAAAAAAAATAATTTTAAGCGAGGTACCTCCGGTACTCCGCAAAACTAGTGGTACTCATTTGAACCCAAATCTATATATATATATATATATATATATATATATATATATATATATATATATATATATATATATATATATATATATATATATATATATATATATATATATAGGGTCCATTTTATCTTTTTGTCTCGGGTATAAAAATGATTGGACTGCCTTGATTATTTTGTGGGGTACAAACAATTTTATGAGTAAATTGATAAACAAATTAATTAAAACACGTAGGGTTCAATGATCCCACCACCTACAATGTAAATTCACCCTTGTTTATTATGAACATTTTCAAACTTTATTACTCTGTCACCAAAAATCAAAAT
Source organism: Centrapalus pauciflorus (assembly GCA_020465985.1). NCBI lineage: Eukaryota > Viridiplantae > Streptophyta > Magnoliopsida > Asterales > Asteraceae > Centrapalus > Centrapalus pauciflorus. The sequence continues at coordinate 153,004 of JAANYP010005575.1, forward strand.
CATAATCAATTTTGCAATGTATTCATAACATTTCAACTTTTTTCATATACTAACGTTTAGGAAAGAATATGTGTATGTATACACATACATGTATGTGTGTGTATGTATGTATGTATGTATGTATGTATGTATATGTATATAGATGTGTGTGTATGTGTATGTATGTATGTATATGAAGTTCTATTTCTTCATTTTTTGGCCAAAATAATAAGATTTATATATTATAATCAAAGCGTGTCAAAATATTTCTTTCTTTCGTACGTTTTGTTAGTTATTGACTTTTAGTTCGACCAACTAGGTTATTACATTCTAATAATCCATTACAGATAGGCTACTTGTTAGTCTGATGAGTAGTTTCACAAATTAAAATTTAGCGTAATACTATTCTTTCGAATATGTAGACTAATAGATAGTTCTGGATCCAAATGAGAAATGTCAAGGTGTTAATACGATTTTGTTTTCATTTAAGAACATTAGTGATATTTGATGTATGATACGTTATTTATTGATATGACACATATGATTTCAGACATACAAGAACAAACGAAATTTTTGTTATTCAGTCAATGCAACTTACATTCACGGACATGAGGAAATATTCTTTATTCACGTTAATAATTGAGAATGCATCAAACTTTATTATCATTTACATTATATACACAAAGCCAAATCCATAAACCGAAAATACAACTAGATATGGGTCAATCGGTCAATCCCTATCCCATCAAAACTCACGCTTTTGGTTAATTCTATATTGCTCAGACTGGGTCAATATCCGTTCTAGTCACCAAAATTCAAGTCAATTCAACAAAAATCAATCTTAGGTTAATCACTAATCAGTGATTTACCTAAAATGGATTTTGAAAATATTTATATGGAAAAAAATTCAATGACTACAATAGAATATAAGAAAATCATATTGTCCTCGTACTTCAAGTCCATATAATAAATTTGAAGGGGGAAAAAATGTGATGGGTTACTAGAACTACACAAAAAGTAACATTGTGCAGGGGTAAAAATGGAAAGAATCAATAAAAAATGATATTCACTAAATACTTCATCGGTTCATCCGTTCCAGTTTTAAATGTCCACTAGATAAAAACATAAAGTTTAAGAAAAATGGGTAATTACTGTTCTCTTTTATACTTAAATGAATATTTTACCCTTATTTATTAATTTAATCACTTTTTGAAAAAGATAACCTACATTATAAGCATAAAGTTATTATTGGAATTTAATAAATTATTATAATCTATTTTAGGAAATGAACATTTATTTTCAGATAATTTAAAATAGAAATATGGACATTTAAATCGGGACGAATGGAGTAATTTTTAAGAATTATCGTTCGTTTTCATTTTTTTTTTTTCACAATATGAGAAAAAAAGTATAGGAAACATAGAAAATTTGTGTTCTTTAAAGTATCATCCATTTATATTTTTCTTCCTTTTTTTTCCTGCATCATTTCTGCTAAAACATAACCCGTTCACAATGGTTAAAAATCGCCATTCTAATAACATAATGGATGTTTGTATATTTAGAAACTTTATAATTTTTTATAGTTTTATTTACTGTAAATCTATGATGTGACAATTGATACTAATAATATTTGCTATTTGACGAAAACAATTGATACTTATAAAATTTTAATTCTATTAATTTAATAAAATTTAATACTTAAATCTTTTAAAAAATTATTTTGATCATTAAGTATAACTTGCTTTTGTCATTGTGTAAATAGCTAATGACATTTAAAAATATTTTTAAAAAATATTCAATTAATTGTAATACTTAAAAATTCTAAAACTAACGATTAATAACTAATTGTATAATTAACTGTTGTACTAAAAGATATTAAATATAAAGCAATTGAAATTCATGTTATAAACAAAAAAGATTGTAAATTACATGTGTCAAATAAAGTTTGCTTCACTTGGCAATCTAGTTAAGTGATAAATGACAATTTAATTTGATTTAAGATTTTGAAATTTTTAAAAAATTTTAAACTGTTTAATTATTTTTTGTTTTATAAAGTTAAATTTGACTATAATAAAAAACAAAATATAAAATTAATTATAAAGATTTCACCGAAAACAAAACTTTTATCATTTTGAATCATTTGAAACTTTAAAAATTATTAACAATTTTTCAAGGGTATCAAACATATGAATTATCGTCATGTTTATTAATTAAATATATAACTAATATATAAGATATTTTGATACGTGGTATGAAAAATAAAACATATAAATATATATTTTATAAAAAGAAAACAATATAATTAAAAATAAAATAAAAATGTTAGACATGCATAGGTCGTATATTTTAAAAATAATAAAAATAAATAAATATATGTATAATAATAAACGCCTGATATAATTAAAATATCCAATAAAATTAAAAATAAAAATTAAAGTTTTTAAATAGGAATCTTAAATTAAATGGAAAACTATAGGGACTAAAACTATAGTTGTTAGTAAAAGGAAAAATTGTTATTTTTAAAAGGTTTAGAGAAGTCAAATGATCAAATGGCCAAATCCGTAACAAAATTTCAAAATTGGGGCTACCAATGTAATAAATGAAGTGTAAGGAACAAATCCATAATTTCCACCATACCACATAGACGAAATTTATAATTTACCCAAAAAAAATTGTCTTGGCCTATCATTTTGATTTTTTTTCTTTATATAAATTCCCCATAAACTAGTTATTTTGCCAAACATATATATATATATATATATATATATATATATATATATATATATATATATATATATATATATATATATATATAGATTTGGGTTCAAATGAGTACCACTAGTTTTGCGGAGTACCGGAGGTACCTCGCTTAAAATTATTTTTTTCAAAAATTTTTTTCATAATCATGTTTAAATTAATAATATAAGACTACTTGCAAAAAATCACACATGAACACACACTATAACTATGTGAAACGTGCAAGTTCACATGCACTGCACTGTTGTGAAGGTATGTTCACAGCTAAGCATGTTCACATGAATTTTTCCACGTTCACATGACTTTTAAGAGGTTACGAAGTGTGAATGCGTGTAATTCTTTTACAAATATGCTTATACTATTTGTATCTAAATGAATATGAAAAAAATTTTAAAAAAAAAACTTTTTTTCGAAGCATGTTCACATCTTAAACCCGTGTGTTCACAGGTACTCACGGTACTCTGCATTTTTTAGGTACTCACACGAACCATATTCTATATATATATATATATATATATATATATATATATATATATATATATATATATATATATATATATATATATATATATATAAAAACTTCAACTACCAGTTCTAACTACAAGTTACACCTCTAAATAGAAGCTAGTTTTGCCAAATATATCTTTAAACATTTGTACAAATTCAAACACCTCCAACAAGAAAACATAGCTAGCTTATATAGTTATATGGTACAAAAATTATTTGGTTACTTAATCATGACGAATAAAAAACACGTGATTCTACCGTAAACTCTACTTTTATAGTATAAAAATTATTTTGAATACGTAAGTCCATTCAACCCAACAAAATACAAACATAATAGCCTATTTGAAGCTTACATGGGTGACAATTATTGCCCGTTCAAGAAATCGGGTCGACGCCAAAATACAAAAATCTAACATAATGTTAAAACTTTTTTTCAAAAAACAAAATTTTTTAATACATCATTTTCTAAATTTCATTTCTTAAAAAAAATATGTTCTAAGTTAGATTGTTCTGCCCGTTTAACCCATTAGGTCAAGATTGCCACACATACTTATATGGTATGAAAATTATTTAGTCGCTAAAAACAACAAACAAAAAATCAATTATTATTTTACGATATAAACCCTTTAACAACATGTTATAAAACACAAATCCAAACATCTCTGTCGATAAGAAAACCAACACAAAAGCCGATTTGCAGACCAAATCTAAACACCCCTATTTTGGTTTTTGTATCTGTATATCTTTTAAACCAACACAAAATTCGACTTGTATGGTACAAATAATATTTAGTCGCTAAGACATGAAGAATAAAAAAAAAACAAGTGATTCTAAATAAACTCTACTTTCATGGTATCTTGAATACGTAAATCCAAACACCCCCAACAATAAACCAACACAAAAGTCGATTTGTGGCCTATATGGTATGAAATTTATTTAGTCGCTAAAAACAACAAACAAAAAAAATCAGTTATTATTCTACGATATAAACCCTTTCTTGGTGTAAAACCTAAAAGCACGTTAAAACACAAATCCAAACGCACCCAACAAGAAAACCAACACAAAAGCCGATTTGTAGACCATATCCAAACACCCCCTAAAACGAAAAAAACTCCACATTACTTGTTTTTTAACTCGTCTCATCGATGATAATAGCTTCATCATTCAATATCGAAATCATTTTCGCTCTTAAACCATACATCAAACACAAATATCAACTTCGAAAATCGAATAAATAAGAAATTCAGCAACATTCATGTTAAAAAGACGATTGAATAAGAAACAGTCAATAAACAGTCTAATAAAACTAGATAGATAAGATGATCATTTGCAAGCAAGAAAGTTTACAAGATTTAAAACTTAAAACGAGAGGCATGTAAACATCATTTTTTTTCCTTTCCAAATATTTATTATTCAAGTTGTTGATGATCAAAAGAGTTGAAAGTTGGTTAAAAACCTCTCGAGGATCTTCTTGCTTTAAAGATCGAATTCGAATCAGCACTTCCATGCTGAAGCCATCATCAGTTCTCGATTCTGCCAGCAAAGAACGAGGGACGCCTGCCTCTTTTCGATGTGAAATCCGTGAACTTGCATCCTCTTTGCAACACAATCTGCTTGCGTTTCTGCGAAATTGCTTAGAAGAACAGGGGAGTACCCTGCAGCCATAAAGAGTGACTTCCAATGCGGCATTGGCTCCGGGACTTGAAGTTTTCCCATCACCATGCGTTCGATTTGAGGCTGCAAAAGGAACTTTTCGATCTTGTTTGAGGTGTCTGAAACAACGTTTGCACCGTCGATGGAATCTAACAAAACTTCGTAGTACTGGAGACCCTGGAGAATGTAATGTGGGAAGGGTAAATCCGTCCTTTCACACCCACGGTCGAGCGAGACAACAATCCTTGGCGAGAGCATCTTCACGAAATGGAGAATGGAAGGAATGGCGGATAGCTGGCTTGATGCGGACCAGATTGGGAAATTCACTGCGATTGTTTCGTTTCCAGGTACTGAAAACGATCGTGGATCAAACGAATCAAAGTTGACAACTTCAAGCTCGAAGGAAATCCCAATCTCTCGAGCGAATTGTGACAAGTTTTCATGCATAAGCCCGAGTTCAATCGGATGGTGAGTTGAAGGCGAAGCAAACGCAGTGATTTTCAGTGAACATCCACCTCCATTGTTGCTTTTCGTTGGAAGCTCTTGTATGAAAGACGCCCATTGTGCACCAAATCCAATATCGAAATCGATAATGTGAATGTTTTTGGCGTCGCCAAGAGCCTCGAGAAGGGTCTGATTAGAAGTGAAATTCATAAACTGAATAATCGGCGAAACTTCAGAAAACATTTTATAAGCTCCCATCTTGAGCATGCCATTAAACTGTTTCGGAATTGAATTTGAATCCGACATTAGAGATTGGATTTGCATTTGCATAGCTTCCTTGAAATAATAAGCTGCTCTTTGAAAAGGCTTATTTGGTGCCGAAGCGGACGAGAACTGGTGATTGAGCCGCGCCAATATCCCTTGCGCGTGTGATAAGTTCCCAGATAGCATAAGCTCAGCCGCGGCATATACCTGGTCACAGATAAGCTGGTTCTGCTGGTAGTGGTGGTGGGGCTGCGGTGGTGGTGGTGGTGGTGGTGGTGGTGGTGGTGCAGGGGCAGTTTGTGATGGTTCTTGCCTTGTCCCGGCGGCCACCATTGATGGTTTTTTGGAAAGTAACTCATTACCCTGATTCAAAATCGGAACTTTTTGAAGACCCGGATTCAAGTTTGTAAGTTTTTGAAGTCCCAGATTATAAACCGGAGATTTCTGAAGATTCTGATGAAAAACCGGAGCTTTCTGGATACCCTGAATACAAACCGGAGCCTTTTGAAGACCTTGAACGGAATTTGGAGCTTTTTGAAGACCTTGAATGGAAACCGGAGCTTTTTGAAGACCTTGAACAGAGATCGGAGCTTTAACCTGATGGTGAAATTGAATCTGCGGCGGTTGCGGCTGTGGATTAGGGTTTAGAATCATTTGTTGAGGAAGAGAGTTTTGTTCGGGTATAGAGAAAGGGAAGAAATTGGTGTTTTGCGCCAGAGTATCAGAAACGGTGGTGGTAGGGGCATTTTGGTCAATTTGACTGCTCTGCAAAAGCTGTTGTAGGCTCAAGGATGTATCATCAAAGTCGCCGGAGATCCACCGAAGAGACTGGTCTTGTGCCGGAGAAGCACCAGATTCAGATAACAAACTTTCCCAATCTTCCAATCCAACCCCAAATCTTTGTTGTTGAAGTTCAAATACAGCCGGGATAGGTTGCAACTCCGGCCACTCATCTTTCCGGCCACCTTCAGCGGTGGCGCCAATATTTCCCACAACACCAGAAACACCCATATCCTGAGGAACAGAATCCGGCCATTTTTGTTGAAGGTTGAGGTGGTTGTTCTTATCGTCGGAGACACCTAGCATTGATGCAGCGGCGGTGGTTGTGCAGCCATTACCGGCGCTGCCGAAGGAGGAGGAGAGGGTGGAGGTTGAGGTGGAAGGGCTGGGGCTCCGCCGTGTGTCAAGTACAGAGATGGGTTCATTGCTGTTGTTGCTACCAAAACTGCCTTCTTTCAATTTATTTGATTCTGTAGAAAGGTGAAAACCTGCAACTTCAAATGCCCCTCTCATCTATTCACAAGAAAGAATGATATGATTTTTAACAATTTGAAACCCTAGTAAACGCTAAAAATATATATATATATAAATAAATCACGAAACAAGAACACATTTTTTTTAATTTGATATTATTGTGGGTTTTTTAAGATTTTGAGTTTGAATTAACCCCCAAAAAAAATATTTGTGACCCACGGAAATTAATATATGAACAAGACGTTGTTAAAGAAATCTCGATTTTTTTTGGGTTCAATAAATGGGTTGTTTTTTTTTTTTTTGGGTGGGCTTTCAAGATTTGGAGCTTTTGATTGAGAGGAGTTAAAAATAAGCTAAACGGAGAAAAAGAAAACAGAAATCAAGAAATTATCAAACATAATATGAACAAGAACAACTCTCAAGAAATTTTTTTATTATTTTAAATCCAAAAAATAAAATATTTTTCTTTGTGGGTTTCAAGATTTGGAGGTCTGAGATGGGCACAATGAGATGTGTTGAAAACCCACAAAAATAGAGGGTATTAAGAACATACATAACATGAACAAGAACAATAATCTTGATTACTTTAGTTAAAAATGATAGAATTTATGTGGGTTATGAAGATTTTGAGATTTGAGTTATGTTCAAAAATCAAAATGAGCTCAAATTGAAATCTGAAACAACAAATTCATCAATAATTAATAATAAGTAAATAAATAACCCTCCAAGAAACAAGAATCTTGATTATTTTTACTCCAAAACTTATTTTTCTTTTTGGGTTAATTTATAAAGATTTAAAGGTCTGAGATGAGCTCAAATGAGAAGAAGACCAAATCCCACAAATTTCAAGAAAATTGTGCCTTTTTGAGGCAAAAGATGAAGTCTTTTTATTCTGGGTTTTGTGATTTGGGTTTCAGATTTGAAAAATAAGCATGGAAAGAAAAACCTTGTGGAAAATAGAAGAATTTAAAGATTCATTTGGTAACATACAAACCTTTAATCTTCATATCACCATTTGAGCTCCATCTTTTCAATTTGCTTCAGATGAGTTATTGTGTCTGTGTCTCTGCTTCTAAATTAAAAACTTTCTCTTTCTTCTGTCTGTGAGTGTGTTTTGTTTCTCTCTCTAGAATTAGAGAGAAAGTGTGGGGGGTGGGGTGGCCTTGGCCTTTCACTTGGTCTACTCTCCTTCTATCCTGTTGTAGGAGTCCTGTGGTGTCCCTTCTTGTTTTCTGCCATGGATGGATGTGTACATCATGAATTAAAAGTACTAAAATAATCTCTCTCTCTCTCTCTCTCTCTCTCTCTCTCTCTCTCTCTCTCTCTCTCTCTCTCTCTCTCTCTCTCTCTCTCTCTCTCTCTCTCCCTCTCCCTCTCTCTCTCTGATTTTTAACAATTTTGTGTTTTTAGCATAACTAATTGAAATGAGTAAAATGACTAATTAATATATGTTTTTTATCTAGTGAATAGTGATGTTATACTCGGTTTTACTTGTCGATATGATACTTTTAATAGCCGGTTATTGTATTAGAAAGGTTATAGGATTTTATTATTTTTAAAAAATGACAATGATGTGTAGATGTTTAAAAACCATTGTTGGTTTATTTTGAATATTTCTTAATGTTATTACTAAATATAAAACAAGTATGAAAGTCATTAAATATACATGTCATCTTACTAAATTTACCCAAATTATTATTTATTTTTCTATCAGGTCGTCCAGATTGTACTTGTATTAAAAATGATCATCGATATGATACGTACGATTCGTAATCATGTTGAAGAATTGAAGTAGTGGTTTTTATTGATTCAAGTGATGGCATGACAAGTTTTTAACGATTGACGGTAACATGGAATATTGATTTACATAATTAATTATTTAAAAAATAAATTTATCATCATATTAATTTATTTCTTTTTATTATTTTTGGCTCTTGAATGTTAGCAATACCGTTCAAACGCATTTAAACTCTGACCATCACAACCCATCGGATCAACATTATATTCATCTGAACAACATCATATTCAAAAATAACCACAAGTAACATATATATGGATCCCGTAAGAAAAATATTTCTAGTGAGAAGGAATTATGCATCTTGAACTAATCATTTTAGTTCATTAATTGTTTGATATAACAATTAAATATTTTGTATTATTCGTGTTTGTAAAATTTAAACACGTATAATTTTCAAGGTTCTTAGATGATTTTTTTAATTTCGAAGCATTGTTTAACATTTGTTCAAAATCTGGGTTTTTAATTTCGAAGCATGTGTAATAGTTATATGTGTGTGTAATAGTATGTATTACATGTGTAATAGTTCATATTACATGTGTAATAGTATGCATTACATATGTAATAGTAGTATTAGATGTGTAATAGTTCGTATTACATGTTTAATTGTATGTATTACATGTGTCATCGTAGGGGTGTCCAAAACCAAATATCCGAATTTTTGGATAATTAGAAATTTAGAATAGTGATTTTTGCTATCCGAATATGAATTTCGGATATCAGATTATCCCATCCAAAAATTCATATTTGTTAATTTTTTTAAAAAATAAATAAATATTTAAATATCTAAAATACAAATTCATATGTCCAAATACATATTAAAGATAAAATATATCACAAATTAGATGTAGCCGAAATTATTTTGCTCAAAACGACTAAAAAATATTAAAGACAAAGATGTAGCTTATTTGTTTAATAAGTGATTATTTTGTCGTATTTATAAGTTAAAACGCAAACACAAACATTTTAAAACTGGTTATTTGATAATTGTGATAGCAACAAGTAGGAGTTAAACCAAAAACTAAATTTCTGACAGCACTCTTTGTTACAGCTATTATTTATTTATTAGTTTTCAAAGTCCTACATCTTTTTTTTAAACGCAAATCCAACACCCTATAAAAAGCCATCAAAAAAATCTAATTAAATGATTTTAATGCCTTTCAAATTTAACATTTAATTCGGTTCAAAATAATTTTTTTTGAATTGATTTATGAAACTTATTAATCTAATCTTATAAATAAAAAAAAAAAGGTCGAAGCATGTTCACGTTCATAACTATTTTTAACTTACTTTATTTAAAAAACATACATAAATATATCCAACATTGATTATGCCTTTTAATCAAATTGAAGACTCATCATTGACCTATTAAAAAAGGGCTAAATTCGTACAATAGCAGTATACTTTTTAAGATGTATCGATATAGTACATGTACTTTTTATATTGTTAATATGATACTTTTACTTTTGAGTAAATTACACGAATGGTCCCTGTGGTTTGTATCAAATTTTGGATTTGGTCCCTGAACTTTTAATTTTGCAAAATTGGTCATTATCATCAAGGTTTACTTTCAAGATTGGTCCCTCATCCATTAACTTTAATAAAAATACCCATTTTGCCCTTGTTTATATTTATACATTTGAGTCTTTTAGTTATAAATTATTAACAACTCCTTTTTTTAATAAAATAAATATATATAAAAATATAATAAAAGTATTAATGTTATTAATCAATTAGAAACAAAACAAATACAATGAAAAATATCTACACTTATATATATATATATATATATATATATATATATATATATGTATGTATGTATGTATGTATGTATGTATGTATGTATGTATGTATGTATGTACGTACGTACGTACGTACGTACGTACGTACGTACGTACGTACGTACGTACGTACGTACGTACGTACGTATGTATGTATGTACAAACACACCATTTTTTTGAACGAAAACATTTCGAATTAAATTGGTTCATCATTTTCCATTAAAGTTAAATTGAAAATCGGAATTGTTAGTCATTTTTCTGCTAAAAACACTAAAAATTCGATTGTTAGTTTATTACGTTTGGTTAAAATAAAAGGCGAGGTTGTTCGTTTTTTTAGCAGAAAAATGACTAACAATTCCGCTTTCCAATTTAATGAAACGGAAAATGATGAACCAATTTAATTCGAAATATTTTCGTTCCAAAAATGGTATAAACACACACACACATACCATAAAGAACACAAAGTATAAAGTATAAAATTATGCGAAACAAAATTAAAATTATATATATATATATATATATATATATATATATATATATATATATATATATATATATATATATATATATATATGTATGTATGTATTTAAAAGTGTAGATATTTTTTATTGTTTTGTTTCTAATTGATTAATAACATTGATACTTTTATTATATTTTTATATCTATTTGTTTTATTAAAAAAATAGTTGTTAATAATTTGTAGCTAAAAGGCTCAAATGTATAAATATAAACAAGGGCAAAATGGGTATTTTTATAAAAGTTAATGGATAAGGGACCAATTTTGAAAGTAAACCTTGATATAATGACCAATTTTGCAAAATTAAAAGTTCAGGTATCAAATCCAAAATTTGATACAAACCACAGGGATCATTTTTGTAATTAACTCTTTACTTTTTTATGACCGGTTATTTCGTCTAGCTTTGCGCAGTTGTGGGAGAATCGTCTGTACGAACTTGTTCACCGTTGGATCTGCGTGAAATTTGAGGATAAGCTTCGCAACACATAGTTCTTCGATCTGGACGGTGAAGATCGTCATTGGATATTCTACAGAGGTTTGTAGGTGTTTGAAGTTGGATGTGTTGTGTGATTTCTCCTACCAGGTTATCACAAGGACGAGATAGTGTATTTGATGCTTCAATTATGAAAATTTGAACATTAATAAAAAGAGAAATTCCACTCTTAACAAGTATAGCCAGTAACCGGTTACCAAATGTATCATATTGGTATGAAAAAATGTAGTACACGTATCAAATTTGAACGATTCAGAAAGTACACGTGTAATATGAATAATTAAAATAGTACACGTACCATATCGACACATTTTAAAAAGTTCACAACTATTCTACGGCTTTAATGTCAATCTATATGATTTAAAAAAAACATTTTCTTGTTGTAATAGTTATAACTTTTATATATATATATATATATATATATATATATATATATATATATATATATATATATATATATATATATAGAGAGAGAGAGAGAGAGAGAGAGAGAGAGAGAGAGAGAGAGAGAGTCAGGTTTAAAAAGGTACCTCTCGAAATCAAGTGCACCCGAAGGTACCAACATTAAAAAACTTTTTTTTTAAATTTTTTTCTCATAACCATGTTTAAATTAATGTTATAAACATGATATCTGAATTTCACATGCATTCATACTTTCTGTGTTCTTAAAAATTATGTGAACGTTCAATGCATATTTATGTGAATGGTTATCCAAGTGAATGATCATTTACCCCATTCACATGATCTTTTTTTACCTTTCACAAGATTTATGATGTTGCTCCTTTTGAAAAAAAAAATATTATAATGTTGTCTTATACATGTCTATTCAAAAAAATATATGTGAATGATCATTCACATAAGGGTACGCTAGAATCTCATAGTTACGCTGATAAACTTGATTATATATATATATATATATATATATATCCTCAAGTAATAAAATAGAATGTAGAAAATTAATTTTGTAAATTTTACTTATTCTCATATTATATTTTTAAATATCATAATTAAGTTTTTTTTGAATACTTCATCGATTCATATTTAATATTAACAGTTCATTATTATTATGGTTTTTAATACATAAATTAGTATGTAATATTTCAAGATTGTATGTATTTTAAAACAATAATTTTTTAGGCATACCCATGTAATACATGGGTAAATAAACTAGTATACTAATAAAAGAGACACCCTAATGACACATGTGAAAAATAGTACTCTAAAATATCATTTTAGAATATTATATCTAATTAATTTATATTATAATTAATTAATTTATATAAACAATATTAAATTATAATATTTAATATGATAATTTTTTCTAATTGGAATTAACTAAACTTATATTTTAATTAACATCTCAAAAAAGATAAATGATATTATAATAATTTATAGGGTTTACTATGAAAAAAAAAACCAACATGTTTTCATATTTTTTGCGTTTTCGTCCCTCCATGTTATTTTTTTCCATAAAAGTCCTCAAGTTATTCTGTTATTTTTGATTTAGTGAAATTTGGACATTGAAACCCGGTTTTTCAGTTTTTTAAAACTCGGTTCACAAATTATAATCGACGTCTAATGTCCAATTTTCCCTAAACCAAAAAGAAAAAGAATAACTTGAGGTCTTTTATGGAAAAAAAAAATAACATGGAGGGACGAAAACGCAAAAAAACGTGAAAACATGTTGGTTTTTTTCATGATAAACCCTAATTTATATGATAAATAGTTTTAGGGTTTCTAGACTTAAATTAAAAAAAGAGACATTTAACTTTTTTCAGACTCAAACCTCCCTCTTAAAATTAAGAGGTAAATTCAGAGGTTGCAACCTCTTAACTCTGAAACTAAACATATAATCTTAATTTATTCTAGATCTGAAGTATAAACTTCAAACCGTTTTAAAAGTCTCTTAATAAAAACAAACAATGTCTTATATTCTCTCTCAATTTTCCTAAAATAACTCTTCCAGTTTACTTATTTAATTGATTGTAAAAAACAAAATTAGTTAATATGTAATGTAAAATCTATTAATAAAAGTCAATTCAATTTAATTACTTTTGCATTTAGTACCTAACTAGTTTTTTGACCCATGTATTACATGAGATATACTTAAAGTAATTGTGTGTGTGTGTGAGAGAGAGAGAGAGAGAGTGAGAGTGTGTGTGTGCGTAATAAAGAATAATTTTTAATAGAAATATCATTTTTCTTAAACTTTTATTTTCTAAATCTTTATTTTAATTGATTTAATATGTATTATATTTGTAATAATAAATAATAATTATTTAACATATATATATACATACACACGTAAAGTTCAAAATTAAATTTTCACACGATAAAGTTTTCAAAACTTCAAAATCAGCTTTAGATTTTTATTTAAAATTTAAAGTAGCTAATATATTAAAAAAATTATTAATAATATAATGATAACAAGTAGAATCTTTACATAACGGTAGATAGAATTAATTATTTTTTAATATTTATATATTTTTTTAAAAATGATATGTATCTTATCTTTTTTTTATTTAAAAAATAATCAGTAAGTATATAAGATTTATCAGAGTTTATGATACTTGGTCTAAGTTAATTACTTTATTTTAGTTTAAGTTTTAGGATTATGAGTTGTATCTATCTTTTATTTTAAAATAAAAAATATTATTTCTTTTATTGTAAAACGTGAAAACGACACGTGACAACCTGTGTTCTTCTTTATTATATATAAATTTGAAGATATGATATAAATACAATTAACATTTTAAATTTTGTGTAATTATATTGACCTTTTAATCTACACTATTTTTTGTTTACAAAACATACAACGTTTTGTTTGAATTTTTAAAAGATAATAATACACTAAAACTTTAAGTTCAAATTCTTGTCCAAAATAATAATTTAAAAATAAAAGGATTGTTGTTTTTCATCCTTAATGTCATTAAATCCGGTCTTTAAAATATTTTGAAATATAAACATAGGATACTAATCATATATGTTAATTATATATCAAAATGATTTTCTTTTATCATCTTATTAAAATACAACTTTTAGATTTGTAGAAAATAGTTAAGTGTATAACAAAAAAAAAAGTAAAAAATATAAGATCATGATTATCTGAGAAAAAGCAATTATAATCATATACAATTTTTAAAAAATCATCATCTAAATAAAATAATGATTTCTAGTTTCATATATAAAATACGAATCGACATCGATAAAAATAATATATGAAACTTAAAAATATTTATATAATACAAAAGTAGCATACATTTTAAAATTTTAAAAACTACTAATAATGTATATATTTTAGAAATGAAAACATATTTTAAAATTTGAAATCATTTCATGCAATGATAATAATAAATGACTTAAACTTAATTATAAACATTATGTATTTAACAAATATGATTTAATAAGAACAGAAAATTATTACATTACATTCTAATACATAAATATTTAAGATAAAAAATTATGTAAAATACTATTTATATTGAAATAAATCAATCGATCAAAATATAACGTGCATGCTTTTAAATTTTATAAGTTAAAGTTAAAATTTATATTTATTTAATTGTAATATTAAAATAATATTAGAATGTATATGTATACATTAAATTTGAAGATAAGATTATTTGTTAAGATAATTATTTTATGGTATATAATGATAATTAAACTTTATAAATGAAAATTTGTTTTATTTAAATTGATTAATTCAAATGAATATATTAGAAAATAAATCAAAAATTATTTTATTTAAATGACAGGCAATTAATTGTTTATACCAATATGTTAATTTGGAAAAATAACAAAAAATTAATAAAATGATAAAATGATAGAATGACATGTAACATTTAAGTGTTTTGCTTTATTAACACATATAGGTATATAGATTCGAAGATAATATTATTTGTTACGATTATTATTTTATGGTATTTAATGATAATTTAACTTTATGACATTTAATTTATCTATAAGAAACCTATTTCTTTTAAATGTAATAACTTCTATTGGTTAAGTTAATTGAATATATTAGGAAGTAAATAAAAAATTGTATTATTTAAATGACAAACAATTAATTATTTATAATAATATACTAATTTTGAAAAAAAGACGAAAAATCAAAAAATTAGTGATACGATAGAATGACATGTGTGATACAAGTGTTTTTCTTTATTAATATATATAGATAGATTGGCTAATTTATCTAAACTAGTTTATAACCCACGTATTACGTGGGTATTTTTAATTAAATTTATTTATATAAAATGTATATGAGTAAAAATAAAAACATACAAAAATAATAATTGTGTTTATATTTTATTATTTAAAGATTAAAAAATAGAGTATATTTATCTTTTCTAAAAAAATATTAAATTGTATTTATCTTTTATTTTTTATAAGTTGTAATTATCTTTTTGGTGAGCGTAGAGGTGACACGTGACATTTGATGTTTTCCTTTATATACATAATAATAATAAACTCCACAACTAATTCAAATTTTTACATTTGGATATAATTATGATTATTATGGATAATAATGATAGATATTTATTTTAGGTAAACATTAATTTTAAATGTTAGAAAATCTAATTTATTACTAATTAATTAATGAAAAAAAATAAAGTCAAAATTGAATGTAATTAAGTTAATGTGTTAAATTTGGAAAAAGATGTGGAAAAATAAAATTTTCTTGTATTGTAGAAGTGACATATGACATGAATTATTTTGTTTTATTATAATATATAGATTAATCAACTCATGTATTACATGGGTTGATTTAGAAAATACATATTTTTTATATTTTAATAAATTATTATAAAGTTTATATATAAGTAAAAAAATTGAAAGCTAGTTAAATTAAAGATAAAAAAATATATAGTTGTTTGACATTAAATAAAAAAATATTATTATATTGTATTAGTAAAAACAGATAATATGTGTTTGCAAAAAATGCTGCTTAACTTCAAATATGAAATATTAATGTAAGAAACAAAAAACTTCAATTATGTGAACGTGTATATATTTTGAAAATGATAAAATATAAAAATGGAATATCTGAAAATCAACAATCAAAATTTATCATATTCACAATTGAAGTTTTATCAATTAATTTTTAAACATTGTTAGCAAAAAAATTAACAAAAATTTTTAACTTTATTTACTACACTTCTACATTTAAATCCAAATTTTTACATTTGAATATAACTCTGATCATTAAGGATAATAATGACACATATTTATTTTAGGTAAATATTAATTTAATATTAATTCATTAATTAAAAAATTAAAATCAAAATTTAATGTAATTAAGTTAAGGTAGTAAATTTGGAAAATGAATTAAAAAATGGCATAAGTATAATTATTGATTTTAATTAAGGGTATAAGAGACATTTCATAAATAATTATGAGTTGTCATTAATCTGGACTATTGATTTCTTTCCATCCAATGGTCCAGAAACTCCAAGTGGTTTTTCTATTTTATATAATATAGATTGATTTATTTAAATCTTTTATATATATTTTTTAGTATATCCTTTAACCGTCGTCAAACAAGTTTTTATCATAACTATTTATTGTATCACTCTTATTTTCATATTTTTATAATTTTCATAAAATCTTTATTTCAATTTAATATCACTACTTTATTATTGTTTTTTATAATCCATTTTAAATGTATATAGTATTAAAGATAATTATTTATTAAATATAAATGAAGATATAACACATCTATCTTTCTAATAAACAACTAAATAGACGTCACATGTCACTTTATTAGAATGTCATATATATTTTTTATTTACTTAAAATAAAAGATTCATTCATTTGTTAAAGGTTTCTATTTAGAAGCGAGATACACAGTTAGTTCTATTTTTATATTTTTATATTTTTATTTTTATTTACTTACAATAAAAGCCAACGATAATCACTACCCAATATTGGTTTGTTTCTTAAAGAGTCATTTTTCACTTATGATCAATTATATGTTGTTCTGTCTAGAGTTAAAAGTAAGTTTAGGTTTAAAAGTTTTAATTTTAAATAATGATGGTAGTTAGCAACAAAACAATAAATGTTGCGTACAAAAAGATATTTTTCAATTTATGATTTATTTTGGATATGTATGTTGTATTTCTTTATTTGTCATCTTTAAAAAAACATATCACAACATTGAAAAAAAAATTAAAACTTGACCAGATTAAAACCCATAAAAATTTTAAGTGACACAGATGAAACATGTATAAATATTTATTTTTTTAACCAATTTACAACAAAAGTTTTTAGTATTAACATCTTAAAAAAATTAACTAACTTTGTTGAACACTTGTTTTAAACCGTTTAGAAAATTTTGTTTAAAAAACGTTTAAAAAACTCTTGTTTTAGAAAATACTTAAAAAACTATTGTTTAACAAACATTTATATTAAAATATATTTAACATGTTTTTATTATCTAAACATATAAAAATATTTGTTTTACAAAGCATTTAAAAATATGAACAGCAATGAAATGTATAATGATGTTTTGGTGAAAGTTTAATTACTAAATTAAAAAAGAAAAAATTCAATTATTAAAATGGATCAATCCGACTAAGGAATTCTCGGTATCGCGTGGTCTACGTCAAGGTGATCCTTTGTCCCCGTTTCTGTTTATTATTGCTATGGAAGGATTACATGTAGCGATGATGGAAGCTGCTAATAAGGGATTAATTTGTGGGGTGAAGCTGCCTAATAATGGTCCGGTTCTGTCGCACTTATTTTTTGCTGATGATGCGTTATTCATTGGTAAATGGGATTCTCAGAATTTGTTAAATCTTAAGAGAATTCTTAATTGCTTTCATATTGCTTCGGGTTTGAAAGTTAACTATTCGAAAAGTAAAGTATTTGGAATAGGAGTGACAGATCTGGAGGTAAGAAACTATGCTGAGGGTATCAACTGTGAGGCAGCAAAATTACCTTTCAGCTATCTTGGTTTAACCATAGGTGCAAACATGAACTTGGCAAGAAACTGGAAGCCGGTAATTGACAAAGTAAATTCCAAACTTTCAAGATGGAAGGCAAAGAACTTATCATTTGGTGGGAGAGTGGTGTTATGCAAGACAATACTTGGAAGTTTGCCATTATATTTTATGTCACTTTTTAAAGCTCCGGAGGTGGTAATTGAAACAATTGAAAAGGTTAGAAGAAAATTTATTTGGGGATTAACGGCTAATGGAAATCTGAAAATCAGTTGGGTAAATTGGAAAAAAGTATCAGCTCCAAAGAGTCTAGGGGGTTTAGGCATCGGTTCGATCAAAGCTGCTAACTCGGCCCTTTTAATCAAATGGTGGTGGAGGTTTAAGATTGAAAATACGGCTCTTTGGTATAAGGTGATTAAAGCAATCCACAATGTCGATGGGGCAGACTCTCCCTGCTTAGCAAATCCGAGAATGGCGGGAAATTGGCAGAACATCATTAAATCTGGTAATGCTCTTTCTTCTATAAATTTGCATCTTGAAGATATTTTCTCTCGGGTCGTTAGGAATGGTAGAAATACTAAATTCTGGATTGATAAGTGGCTAGCAAATTCCCCACTTATGTGTCGATTTCCAGAATTATATGCCATTGAAAGCAACAAAGATTGCTCTGTTTGTATGCGAGTTGTTACTGCAAGTAATGGGGTGGACTTGGCTATGGGTTGTTGGTCTTGGACTTGCGGCTTGGAGGCTATCAGATTAAAAGATAAAATTAAGGAATTAGAAAACCTTTTAAGAAACGTGGTGCTAAGTGAGGGAGATGATGGATGGAGATGGGAAGGCGATTCATCGGGAATTTATTCAGTCAGATCGCTTAGAGGGATAATCGATAGTTTATCTTGTAATTTTGGGAATAGCAATTGCTTTTGGAATAGATGGTTGCCTCCAAGAGTCAATTGTTTTGTATGGAAACTTTCATTACATCGGTTACCTACTCGGTTGAATTTGGCATCCAGGGGAGTAAATTTTCCGTCTTTGCTATGTCCTTTTTGCAATAATATGGAGGAATCGGAGGATCATCTTTTCATCTCTTGTCCGGTAAGTTATGAACTATGGAGATGGGCGTTGGACTGGGTGGGGGAGACGGGCAGCCATATAGTTTCGCTAGATCAATTATTCGGGAGTTTCTTGCAAAATTTCAAATCAATCTCGAGGCGTAAGTTAATTGAGGTCATTGTTGGGGGTTTATTGTGGTCCATCTGGAAAGCTCGGAATAACTTGGTTTTCAACAGAAAGAAGACTTCGGCGTCGATAATTAAAGATGAAGTACAAGTAAACGTGTTCTCATGGTTGAAGTTTAGAGGGAATTTTAAGTTTTTAATTTGGGAATTATGGTGTAGTTGTCCTTTATTTCTTTTCTAATTTTGTTTGTACTTTGCTAGCATCTTGCTAGTTTTTATATTTATAATATCTTCGTTCGGGTTTTCTAGGTGGGGGTGATGGCCATGCCGAAGCTCTTGTCTAGTTAACCTTTTTGCCGTTCAAAAAAAAAAAATAATAATAATATAAGTGTAACGGTGTTATGTAACCTTTGTTTAATTTTTAAATACCATTTTATCGTTAAAAATAATTGTTTTTAATTTTTATAAATAATGTTATCTTATAACAAGACAATATAAAATTCATTATTTGAAATAGAACTCCACCTAAAGTATGGATTTTTCCGTCTCAATTCTTTTTTACATTTATTATGTGATAGTAAAAAAAAAATAGTCCTATGAATTATTTATTTGTATTAACTATGCTTTTGTGTCTCTAATGTAAATAACTTGTTTCCTATTACATTTTTTAATAACAATTTACAACATAATATTAAAATAATGTATGAAAAAACATATCAAACTGTTTTTTTTTTGTTGAGTGATAATGGATGTGTTTGGCAAGAAGCTTTTGTAAGCTTTTAAAAGCTTCAGCTTTTGATTTTTGAAAGCTTAAGCTCAAAAGTTCCGTTTGGTTAATAGGAGCTTAAACTTTTGATACGTACGGATTTGTAAGGTCTCAAAAGCCTTTAATACGAAGTATCTTTCAAAACGAGCTTGAGCTTTTGGTAAAACGAAATTACATTTTTACATTAAAATCTACAACTTTTAATTAATATCAATGTATTTTTATGTCATTTAACACCAAAAACTACAGCTACAACTATTTTTACCAAACACATTTATAAAAACAAAAAAACTTCAGCTCTTTTAAAAAACTACAGCTTCCAAAAGCTCAAACTCACAACTTCAATTCTAAGCTACAATTGGTTGTGCCGAACGTATTTGTTAGAGGTCCACACTTCAAATACTCATGGACAAGTTTTCTTGCCTTTTCTTCTTTGTTACCTCTTATCATTTTTGCTTAAAAACCAAGGCTGATTTTTTTTTCTTTTACTTGACTTTATTTATTTTATACTAGTTTATTTACCTGTATATTACATGGATACTTATAATACATTGTACTTTTATATAATACAATAATCTAAAAGGTAAAATCAAATATATTCTTTTAAATAAAAGTATACAAAAATGACAATAATTTTTATCATGACTTATTATATTTTATATTCTTAAATGATATATGTATATGGATAGTAAGTAATTTTCTATATTCTTTAAAAATTTTATTATATTATAATTAATAAGTTATTATAGTATTAGATTTTGTTGGATTTACTTCGAAATGAATTTCAAAATAGACTATATTAGATTTGGATAGATTTAGTTTAATTATTATTTGTTATTTTTAAAAACTCTTAATGCTATTTATCAACCCATGGTCACGTCACGTGGCTTGATGAGAGATGAATATATTTACTCTTTGTAACACCCACGATTCTCACACAAATGCCACGTCAATACAATGCACATGTGGCAATAACGCAAGTATCTCAAATTACTCATGTCACAGGATTAGCGGAAAACACTGCTAATTAAAACTTTAACACGAAGTCATACATAAGTAGATCAGATACAACAGTTCCAAAACTAATATCAACAAGACAGTCAGCGCACGCAACTCTAACTGCCCCAATCTCTACTTCGGCTGCTGCGGCTGTGGCTGCGACCCCACGGTATGACTGCCTGACACACAGAAGACTCGAAAACATAAGCTGGACAGCTCGTGAGTACGCGAGGGTTAGACACTGCAGGTAAGCACATAAAACATACACAACACACATATCTCGTCACATATATGCAACTCGATGCATAACACGTATCTCTGCTCAAAAAGGGGACCACGTTCCCCAGCTAACAGGCCGCACACAGCAGCGGTTAGCTACTCAATAGGCACAGGAGCGACCTGGCATATCACTGCCGTATATATACAGCCTCATATCTCGTGACTGGTTAGGGACAGTCAGCCTGCGCGATCACATATCGCGGACACCTGCAACTCAAACATATATAACACGTACAGGGTAGAATGAATCATACCTGCGTGCTAAGCTTAGTCTCATACACAAGATATCACAACACATATACACGACTCATAAAAGTTTATGCGCGCTTTGTAAAAGACTCGAGTACTCACCGATACCCGAAAGCAATCGAAACCCGAACTCTCAATGCGGCTCGGCACGTGATCGGCTAGCACCTGAACACATCACGGGTCTCACATGTTATCACAAACTCGATAGCCACACAATTCAATCAAACATAACTCAATCCAACACAATTATCACAATTAAACTAATCCCGAAACATATTCCCGAACGGACAATCGATCCCCGAAACCCTTTTTCGGAACTCCTATCGAGACCCAAAATCCCAAATAATTCAATTCAATAATATTTCGAAGGGACTCGACCAAATAACGACTCAAAACTCTCTTTTATTGACGCTATTGAAATTTTCTGCAGATCAGAAAACGCGCCGCGCTTTTCTCATTTGCGCGCCGCGCTTTTGCCAGACAGCAGAATCTTGCCCTTCGAACTCCATAACTGAACCAGGAGTAATACTCCTTTCTATACCCGATTTCCAGCAACAAAAGGCACATAACTCACATATATACAACCCATAAACCACAGAAATCACAACTCTCAATCATAACACAACATATCTCAAGATTTTTGGCCATTAGAACTCATAACCCTTACCTTTGGAAGTTCAAGAACACAAGAAGGATGATGGAGATGATCAAGGCTTCTCAAATCAAAATCCCAGAGCTAAAATCACTTGCTTGCAGCTGGAGATTCTCACACAATTCACACACACTCTTTTAGGGCTCTCTTCACAAATGGATAAGGAAGAAAAGGATAAAGGGGGCTCAACACATATATACGTTTTATCCTTTTTCCGGTTCCGAACCCACTAAATCCGAACCCGATATCACTTTTTCACAAATTATATCATTAGGACCCAATTAAATCCACGATCTCAAGGAGATAATTAATCCGCTAATTGTTAGCTCGGAGACACGTATCACTCAATTTTGACACGTTAAATCCACGAAACGGAATTTAATTGGAACAACGCAATAATAATAAAATAATGAGCCAGTAAATTAAATCCACGTACCAGGCTCAAATTAGGGATGTTACAAATCCTCTCCTCTTAAAAAGATTCCGTCCCGGAATCTAGCTCGGACTCGGGAACAACTGCGGATAACGGCTCCCCATCTCGGCCTCGGGCTCCCAGGTGGCACTAGTACCCTTATGATGCCTCCACTGAACAAGTACTAGCGCAATCTCTTTGTTCCGCAATCTCTTCACCTTTCGATCAGTAATCGCCTCAGGCTGCTCAACATACCTCAGATGAGAATCCACGGTGATCTCGGATAACGGCACAAACTGATCATCTTTGGCCAGACACTTTCTCAGATGACTCACGTGAAACGTATCGTGGACTCCGGCCAGCTCGGGAGGCAACCTCAATCTATAAGCCTGATCTCGAACTCTGGCGATGATCTCGAACAGACCGATGTACCGCGGACTCAGCTTACCTCGATGCCTGAATCTGATAACTCCCTTCCACGGCGACACTTTCAACATCACGCGGTCTCCAACACTGAACTCGAGCTCATTCAGACGACGATCGGCATAACTCTTTTGCCGGCTCTGCGCCACTCTCATATGCTCTCGGATGACTGCCACTTTATCGCTCGTCTCCTGTAGCAACTCAGGCCCACTGATAGGTCGCTCGCCAACCTCGCCCCAACACACCGGGGTTAGGCACTTACACCCATATAGTGCCTCGAATGGAGCCATCTTGATGGAGGAATGGTAGCTGTTGTTGTACGCAAACTCGACTAACGGCAAGTGAACGTCCCAACTACCACTGAAATCGATCGCACAAGCTCGGAGCATATCCTCGAGAGTCTGATTCGTCCGTTCTGTCTGCCCGTCCGTCTGAGGTCTGTACGCTGTACTCAACTGAACTCTCGTCCCTAACTCGCGCTGAAAACTCTGCCAGAACCTCGAAGTAAACCGCGTATCTCTATCGGACGTAATCGACATCGGAACGCTGTGCCTCGAAACTATCTCGCTGATGTATAACCGAGCCAACTGATCCATAGTGATGGTACCCCGAACCGCTAGAAAGTGAGCACTCTTCGTCAAGCGATCCACTATCACCCAGATCATATCATTGCCTCGAACGGTGCGCGGAAGCCTGACGATGAAATCCATCGTGATATGATACCACTTCCACTCAGGGATCTCTAAAGGCTGCAAATGCCCGTGAGGCTTCTGATGCTCGGCCTTGACTCGCAGACAAGTCATACACTCCTCGACGTATCGGCCCACATCTCTCTTCATCCCTGGCCACCAATAGAACTCGCGCAAATCTCTATACATTTTGGTGCTCCCGGGGTGGATAGACAATCTCGAACGGTGCGACTCATCTAAAATCAGCTGCCGCAGATTACCGACTCTTGGAACCCAAACACGATCACGAAATGCCCACAAACCTCTGCTATCTCTGCTCAATGCCTCTAGCTGTCCCGCAAGCCGCTCTCTTTTCACATTCTCCGCCCGCAAACCCTCTAACTGAGCATGCCTCAGACTCTCCACAAGGGTCGATGTAACCTCGAGCCTCGCTGCTCGGGAAACTACCGTCTGGCCACACGCCTTATGGCTCAACGCATCGGCCACCACATTGGCCCTACCAGGATGGTACTGAATCTCGCAGTCATAATCTTTCAATAACTCAAGGCTGCGCCGCTGTCTCATATTCAACTCTTTCTGACTGAACAGATACTGAAGACTCTTGTGATCGGTATAAACCACGAACCGCGAACCGTACAGATAATGACGCCATATCTTCAGAGCGAACACTATCGCATCTAACTCAAGGTCGTGCACGGCATGATTCTCCTCGTAGGTCTTCAGCTGTCGCGACGCATACGCAATTACCTTGCCTCGCTGCATCAGAACATAACCCAAACCGGTACCTGACGCATCACAGTAGACCACGAAATCCTCGGTACCCTCGGGCAACGCTAACACCGGAGCCTGACATAACCGGGACTTCAGCTCCCTGAAGGCCGACTCCTGCTCATCGGACCACACGAAAGGAACGGACTGCCGTGTCAATCTCGTCAACGGCCTGGCAATCCTCGAGAAGTCCTGAATGAAGCGGCGATAATACCCGGCTAGGCCCAAAAAGCTACGGATCTCGGGCACAGTCTTCGGCGGCTCCCAACTCATCACTGCCTCTATCTTCACCGGGTCCACTGAAATACCCTCGGCGCTCACAACATGCCCCAAAAACTGGACCTCGCGCAACCAGAACTCACACTTGGAGAACTTCGCATAAAGTCGCTCCTCTCGCAGCACAGATAAAATCTCTCGCAAGTGCTGCTCGTGGTCCTCGGCATTCCTCGAATAGATCAGGATGTCGTCGATGAACACTATCACGAACCGATCCAACATAGGTCTACACACCCTGTTCATCAGATCCATGAATGCCGCAGGTGCGTTAGTCAGTCCGAAGGCATGACTAGGAACTCATAATGGCCGTATCTCGTCCGAAACGCAGTCTTCGGCACATCCTCATCTCTAACTCTCAGCTGATGATAACCCGATCTCAGATCTATCTTCGAAAAGAAGCTCGAACCCTGTAGCTGATCAAACAGATCGTCGATACGTGGAAGCGGATAACGGTTCTTCACCGTCACTTTATTTAACTCTCGATAATCGATACACATCCGCATAGAACCGTCCTTCTTCTTCACAAACAGCACTGGGGCTCCCCACGGGGACGAACTCGGACGGATGAATCCACGATCAAGCAACTCCTGAAGCTGCGACATCATTTCTCTCATCTCAGTAGGTGGCAGCCTATAAGGCGTCTTCGCAATAGGCACCGCTCCAGGGATAAGGTCGATGCGGAACTCGACCTGACGATCTGGAGGTAACCCATGCAACTCCTCTGGGAATACCTCAGGGAACTCTCGAACTACGGGTATATCCGCTAGGGTTTTCTTCTCTAATCTGGCGTCAACAACATAAGCCAGAAAGGTCTCGCACCCCTTCGCAACATATCTCTGAGCTCTTGCCATCGACACAATACCGATCTCGCCTCGGCGCCTCTCGCCATATACTGTCACTGTCTGAAATGGGTATTCGGATCATCTTCTTCGCGCACAAGATATCGGCCTGCCTGGCTGTCATCCAGTCCATACCCACTATCACATCGAAACTGCTAATCTCTATCGGTAGTAGATCAATCAGAAACCGGTGAGCATCAATCTCTAGGACACAATCTCTGTACACCCGACTCACTAGCGCTGTACTACCGTCTACCCTCTCAACAACTAACGGCACAGATAACACAGTAGCAGGCACAGAAAAGTAGGCACAGAATACAACAGATACATACGAGCGATCCGCTCCAGAATCAAATAAAATACGAGCACTAAGCCCGTTCAGAATGTACGTACCGGAAACAACATCGGTGGACTCGCGGGCCTCCTCTGCCGTAGCCTGGAATATTCTACCTCGACCCCTAGGCGCTGACTCTCGACGGCTCGAAGATGACGGCTCAGCTCTGGCACTGCTGGTACTCGCTCCCTGTACCGCAGGCGGTGCATCCGGACAATCTCTGACTATATGGCCTGGCCTCCCACAGCGGAAGCACAGGGAATCCCTCGAAGTACAAGTAAAAGATGTATGGCCATACTGACCACAGCGGTAGCAACGGGGCTGCTCTGATGTACAAGGACCAGAATGGCGACGGCGACACCTCGGACAGTCTCTCTCCCCGGCTGAACTATCTGCCCGGCTCCCTGATGGTTGGGACCCCTGCCCCACGCTGCTCTGACTCTGACTGGGAGCACTATATCGGGAAGTCTGCCCCTGACTCTGACTGGCCGTCCCTGATCCCTGATACTGCCCAGACCTCCGGGATCTACGATCTCTGCCTCTGTCTCTGTCTCTGCGAAATCCCGAACCCTGCCCCTGAACCTGCCGCTGCTCAGGCTGTCTCTCTCTCTCTGAAAATCCTGGGGCTCTCGATAGTAACTCTGGGACTGCTCAGACATCCCTGTCCTCTGTCTCTGGGATGGAGGCTGACCCCTCTGTCTCTCGATCTCTCTCTCTCTGACACGAGCCAACTCCAAGGCTCTCGCAAACGTCGGGGTGTCGTGAAGCCCAACGAACTCCCGAATATCAGATCTCAACCCATCGATAAAGGCATCAGCCTTACGAATCTCTGTATCCACGTGCTGGGGCGCAAACTGAGCATACTCATTAAACCTGTCTACATACTGCTGGACTGACATGCTGCCCTGCTGAAGATGTAGAAAACGACGCTCCATTTCCCGGCGCTCATCCCGGGGAATATACTGTAACTCGAAGATAGCACGGAACTGATCCCATGTCATAGCATAAGCTGCTGCAGTAGTCATGGATGACTCAATGGACTTCCACCACTGTGAAGCCCCTCCTTTCAGCTGATAAGCCGCATACCCGACCATATCCCGAGGATCGACATGGGCAACTCGGAATGCCGCCTCTATCTCTCTCTCCCAAGCCATAGCCGCACCCGGCTCACCACCGCCTCGGAACTGAGGTGGGGCTCCTGCCATAAAGTCCTTAAAGGACCCACCTCGAGGAGCAGAAGAAGAAGATGCCCCAACCACTGTCTCAACACTAGTCACTGGCGGCGGATCAGCTCTCTGTCGCTGCTGCTCTCTCTCTCTCTGTCCCTCTCTCTGTAGAACTCGGTCAATACTGATAACATTTCTGACCGAGAGACATACTCGTCTCCCGTTGGTCTCTCAGGCCCGGAACCCTCTCCATGATCTGCCATAACAACCTGCACATATCACAAAGGTAAGATAACAGATCGACCACCCAGCGTTTTACAATAAGCTAGGTCAGTTAATTCCGCTAAACTCAGTCTCAGGGAAGAATCCCACAGATCTGAACACGGTAAGAGCACAAGCATCCACTGATACTCAATACTGAAACCACAAGCTCAGATACCAAGCTGTAACACCCACAATTCTCACACAAATGCCACGTCAATACAATACACAGGTGGCAATATCGCAAGCATCTAACAAGTACACATGTCACAGGATTAGCGGAAAAACACTGTTAATTAAAACTT
>JAANYP010005576.1:0-10906 GCA_020465985.1 Centrapalus pauciflorus
TTTTTTTTTGTTTTTTATTGAGGTGGGGCCCACTTTTCTTTATTCATACACCCCTCCTCCTATCATATCACCTTTTTTTTTTGTTTTTTTATCAAGGTGGGGCCCACATTTTACATATATATACACACCCAACTTCTTTCATTTAATACACATCCTTAGTTATAAGAGTGCATTTCAGTGTTTTTTTAAATATTTACAGTGCTCTTCTTTTGCAATCAAAATGTCAAGGTTTGATGATATTGTAGTTGATAACACGACAGACTTCACTGCTACAGAGGTATTTTTATGATCTATTTTCCATATTTATTATTTAAAGCTACGCTATGTTTTTATTAATTAATGTACATAATTTTTGTAGGATTTTCATACTTTTGATGATTTAATGAACTGGGTTAACAACGTTGCAAGATCTCTTGGTGTTATCATTATTAAAAAACGTTCAAAATTATCAAAAAAAAAATGAATTAAGAAAAGTATGGTTACAATGCGAACGTGGCGGTGTGTATAAAGAATCTAGTTCTAGCAGAGAGAGCCACCACGAAATAGCGAATATGTGTGTCGTGACTTGAATGACCAACCTCAATACGAGCCACCACGACACAGTGAATACATGTATCGTGACTTTAACGACCAACTGCAATGCGAGCCACCAAGACACAACGATTACATGTATCGTGGCTTGAACGACCAACCCAAAAGTGAGCCGCCACGACACCATGAATACATTTCTCCACCAGCATATACGGATTCAGTTGATCAACAAACGACGTCTTGGATGAACAACTTTTTTGATCAAGATCCGTTTATGCATAACTTAATAAATTATGACCCACTACCGTCACAAGTGTTTGATCAATCCTTTAATCAGGAAGGAACAGTACAGGTATGTTATTATTATTATTATTATTATGCATTTTTGCATGTTATTTATTTATCCATTTGAATGACATTGGTTAACATGATAAAACATTAGGAACCGGCAAATCCATTACAATATGGATACACTTACGCAGAACAAACACAAGATGAATACCATTATCATCAACCAAAGTTCCAGGTAAATGTATTATCTTAATTTTTTTAGGTCGTCGATATGATAAACTAATCTATTTTTTTATAGGAACCAAAGAGCTACAATCATCATTTGATTAGCGAAATTCCTAAATGTTTTCATCCTTATGTCATTGGAATTCAAGATGTTAAAGGTGATGGAAACTGCGGGTTTCGTTCAGTTGCTGTTGCTATGGGTCGAAATGAGGAGGAATGGCTTGCAATACGTCGAGAACTACTAGAGGAGCTAAATAAAAATAGTAAGCAATATAAAAGCATTTTTGATAGTGAATACAAGCGCTTAGAAGAATCTCTCAACTTTTTTGAGTATCGTGATGCACCTTTTCATAACTAGATGCGGATGCCTTACACTGGTCTTCTGATCGCAAATAAGTATAACTGTATATTTCACTATCTAACAAATGCACGCTGCTTAACATATTTTCCTCTTTGGTCAAAGTCGCAGTCTCCAAAAGAATATCATGTCATTACACTCGCATTTGTACATAACAACCATTTCGTGAAGGTTGACTTACGTGAGGGATACCCAATGCTAGAGGTTTCTGGCTACAATCGGTCAAAAAAAAGCCGAAAAAAAGAAAGCGAATGGGTTAAAATGTATGAAGATCGTTTACTCGCTTATAAGGAACTTAATTGTAGCATTGATCTTAATGTTGTACCACTTGAGTGATAATGCATGTACTGTTCAATGGTGATTTAATTCAATTTAATATTATTAAATAAATGTTTATATCTTTATATCAAATCATTAAATCAAATCATTATTAAATAAATGTTATTTTATCAAATCATTATATATCAAATCAAAATCATTATACAATCATTGGGGTAATTAAAGTGTAATTAAGGGGGGTGTATAATTAGAAAAAAAGGGGGTGTAGGAATAAGATGAGCCTTTTTTAATCTCTAAATTTTCAATCTTTTTCCCATTTCAATATTTATACATACATCCATGTTTACGAGATGAATCCGTACACGTCTTTGTCATCATCGTCGTTATCATCAAATCAAATTCTGATGATTCCTCTTAAGGTGAATTTCTAGTTTCGTAACTTTTAATTTTTAGTTTCGTAATTTATAATTTTATTTATGTAACTTTTTTAAGTTATTTGTTATAAAGTTAAATATTTAAGTTTTAATTATAGATTATTAATGGATTTCATATTTTAATTAAACATTAAGAAAGATAGAATGTTAAGATCAGTTAGTATTTGGTGGAGAGAGTCAACAAGCTAATTTGGCGCAAAAGTGTCCAAAATGGTGATTTTGAGAGGGACACCGGGGATGTATACCCCCACTCTTAGAGTAAAAGGTATAGTTACCCCTTCCAAATTTACCATTTTATACACTTCAGCGCCACATCAGCTCTTCTCTCTCCAACTTTTTCATTCGAAAACTTTAAAAACACTCATCATTCTCACTTTCTATCTTCTTAAAATTTTTATTATATAATTAGGCATGGAAAAAAAACCCATCCCCGACGGGGAACCCGTAACTCGACCCCGATTTGACCGGGGAATCCCCGAGTTGACCGGGGATGGGGATGGGGACGGGGAATCCCCGATTTAAAATAATGGGGATGGGGCGGGGATGAGAGACACTTTAATCCCCGACCCCGAACCCGACCCCGGTTATAAATTATGTTTTAATATAAATTTTTATATATATTTAACTTTACAATGTAAATTATTCATTACATTTTATATAATATATCAAATATCATTGTATATGACTTTTCTATAGTTTAAAATACTATTGTTATTTTTCATTTTATTGGTTTTATAAATGTTTTGCATCCATTTCTTTGTTTTAGCTTTATTATAAATTATACGTTATATATGTAAATACCTCAAATATGTTTGAATTAATTTTTTTTATGTTTATATACATATATTTTTCTACTAAATCACTATTTATAATTTAAACTTAGATAATATTTAGGGACTTGAAAAACCCGATTCCCCGACGGGGATCCCAGATCCCCGATTGGGACCAGGATGGGAATAGAAACTCATTCCCCGACGGGGATGGGGCCGGGGATGGGGTAGAGGATTATGAAACGGGGATGGGGATGGAAACTGAGATCCCCGCCCCGCCCCGCCCCGCCCCGCCCCGCCCCATTGCCATCCCTATATATAATAATATACATATATAATTTATAAACAAAACTTAAATATTTAATTTCATAAAAACTAGAAAATAAAAATTACAAGATATTGAAGATAAAAGTTGCGAAACTAGAAAGTAAAAATTACGAAACTAAAAATTAAAAATTACAACAAACTAAAAATTAGTAAACTAAAATTGCAAACCCCAACGCGCCGCAATTTGTCTTTTTTGTCTAATATCGCTTGCAATACGACACCTTGTAAATGATCATGTGGTTTTGTGAAAAACTTTAGGTCCGTGTTGATATTCATTCATCGACTCGTAGTAAAGTCGCAATTTCTTTCCTTTTACGCCTGTGTCGTTTCCTGTCTTCAACATCATCAATCTGGGAAGTTGTAAAATCTTGAAATTGTTTGGAAATGTCAAGCCCACTTGATGATGATGATGATGCCGACTTTTTTTCCTTTTCTGGTGGTTACCATCTTCATCATCTTATGGAATACATAAGAATGTGGCATCTGATGATGGTGTTACAACATTATTTGACCCCAATGACGTTTTTTATCTTTTACGTTTGGGATAGGAAAATCCGTTCATGTCTAAGACAACATTATAAAACTTTTTTTCAAAAGAAGCAACATCATAAATCTTGTGAATCGTAAAAGAAGATCATGTGAATGGTCATTCACACCATTCACATGGTGTGAAATGACCATTCACATGGATGACCATTCACATCAATATGCATTGAGCATTCACATAATTTTTAAGGACACAGAAAGTGTGAATGTATGTGAAATTCATATATCACGTGTATAACATTAATTTAAACATAGTTATGAGAAAAAAAATTAAAAAAAAAAGTTTTTTAAGGTTGGTACCTTCGGGTGCACTTGATTTCGAGAGGTACCTTTTTGAACCTATATATATATATATATATATATATATATATATATATATATATATATATATATATATATATATATATATATATATATATATATATATATATATATATATATATATATATATATATATATATATATATATATATATATATATATATATATATATATATATATATATATATATATTTATATATATATATATATATATATATATATATATATAGAATATGGTTCGAGAGAGTACCACCCAAATGCAGCGCACCAGAAGGTACCACCTTTAAAAAAACTTTTTTAAAATTCTTTTTTCATAAACATGTTTTAATTAACATTATGAAGATCGTGTGTAAATTTCACATACATTCACATCTCCTAGCTCCTAAAAAATGATGTGAACACACACTTACATAATTTTGAAGACATGTGAACATGCATTTATGTGATGTGTGTTTTCATGCACTTAGAGTGTTCGGATTTGCGTCAAATTCACATATGATCTGTGTAATGTTAATTAGAACATGTTCATGAAAAAAAATTTCAAAAATATTACTTTTAAGGGTGGTACCTTCTGGTGCGCTGCATTGGAGGTGGTACTCACTTGAACCTAAATCTATATATATATATGTATATATATATGTATATATATATATATGTATATGTGAGACTAGTGTGTGTGATATAAGTGCAACATGTATACATACATACATGTATATATATATATATATATATATATATATATATATATATATATATATATATATATATATATATATATATATATATATATATGATCATTATTGGTGCTGTTTTCTAGTTCTGATTTCGGTATGGAGGAAATTACCGAAACCTTATTAGCTTCTTGTGGTCTCGGTAGCTGTCCATTTCCAGCAAGATTTCGGTATTTACTTATATATGTGGGTTTTTCTCGGTATTTACCGAAACCTCTACATGATGGTCTCGGTACTGTTGTAGCTTCAGCTTTGTTTCAGTAGGTCTAGGATGGGTCTCGGTAGTGTCACATTGTTTCGGTATACATGAAATCACACACACAACACATTCTGCTCCTTTTTCATGCTGTTTTCACATTTACAGCAGTGATTTTGGAAGGTTTTAGGATGATCTATGCTTGTTTTTGAAGTATAAACAGACGTATAAAATCTCTAATTAACCCATGGCCGAAGGCCAAATGGCCTTCTTGGCCATCAAAATCGTTTAAAAACATAAGCATAAACACATGGACAGATTCAAATATCAAGTTTTTGAATTTTGTTTTCAAAACCAGGGTTTAAGCATTAAGAATGCTTACATAATCAATTGAACCAAAAATATAAACTTGCATGAGTTTATATCAATTTTAAACAGGGTTTCAAATAATATAAACATGCATGAGTTTATATCAAAACCAGGGTTTCAAAACCAAGATTTTAAACACTTTAAACTTGTCTAGTTCTTGTTATTTTGAAGATCAATTTAGTCATTCACTTCCATAAAACCGTGGGTTTCAAATACAACAGCAAGATCTAACAAAAATAAATATCATTTACCTTGTAATCTTTATGAAAATGCTTTGATGATCTTTTCCCTACTTGAATCTCAGAAATTTAGTGATGGATTTGTGATAAATTTTGTACGAACCGTGAGTTTGAGAGAAATGGGAGTGAAATAGAGAGTTTGAAATAATATGCAGAACCCACCTTTGGGGTTTTGTTATTATCAAAACTTTTTAACAAGTTTCATCTTTTTACAATTTGACCACCAAAAGTTGTATTCTTTTTATTTTATCACTTTTAACTTGTAACCTTTATTAACTTAATAAAGAAAATACATAGGTAATGAATGTAATTAAAATTGTATCTAACATATTAATTAACTCTAAACTTGTTAATTAATGTCAATCATGTTAATCGTTGCTAACTAAAGTTTAGATTGTTACAGAATGAGCTCCACCACGCATAACTTCGTCCCCGAAGTTGTCTATGTTCAGATAATTGCAACTTTGGAATTACAAGGTAGCTATGAATTTCCATAATCTGACATAAACATTCTGGTGATTATTGAATGAGCACCATTTGTATTTCACAACTTTCACTCTTTTGGCTTTTATACTTGGCCATTTCAATTGCTATACAACTGTTGATTTAAGCAATCAACATACAAATTTTAGGATTTCTGCTTGTCGTTTATACTTTTCTGTATTGACTTATGCTTCGAGATTCAGTATGACTTTCAATTAAAGTCAAATCTCAATTTAGTTATTAAAACAGATTATATCCCATTTCTTTTGATCTTGAACCAGTTGTGGCATTTTGAATCTCACATTTGTTCTATTGAACATTTTCACTCATTGGTGATGTTATTATCATCAATCGCTTAGCAAGCTTTTGGATTGCGCTGACTGTTATCATGACTTGAGATGACCTTTTCATTTGTAATCCTTGTGTCCAGGGTTACATTATTTGCTTCAGCCAAGACTTTTTACATTATTTGCTTCAGCCAAGACTTTTATTGACAAGAAAATGGAATAATAATTCCATATATACATGTGTATAGATTTTTAATTGACTTTCATTGGTCATTCAAGACCAATCGCTTAATTCTGATAAGAATTTCTCTTTATCTCTTGTTTGACTTATAATTTGTGCCTCAGTCTTATTTGATTTCTATTCATTTTGACATTGGGAGTTTGACAATCAGGTTCATAGACCATCATCTCATTTACTTCCATTGGATCAGCAACTTCTACCTCTACCTCATTATGAGACACGCTGTAATCATTCTGATTACTAGGCTTTACGAAGAAGCTCGTGTTTAAGATTCATTTTAGGTTTCCTTAGAGCTTTTAAATCATAAATGATTCAAACACTGTAACATCCCAAAATTTATTATTGTAATTTGGGGATATTTAGTTTAAATTTCGTAAATTATATGATTTAGTAGGATTATTAATGAAAATATATTCGGAAAATTTAAATGTTGGTTGCTATTTTAAGAAATTAATAAATTTTAGAGTTTCAAATTATTATTATTAAGTATGATTTTTTTAAATTATTAGTGATGATAAAATAAAGATGAAAACACTATTTAATGAAATCGGATAAGTGGAGAGACCACTTATGTAAATAGCCGAAAATGAAGAGTTAGAAGACCTTGTGTCTTTCATTTGCTCATTTCATTTCTCCATTTACAAACACTCAATACTCTTAAAAACTCTGCTAGAATTCGAAATCATTGGAGAAATTTAGTGGATTTAGATATGAAATAACGAGATTCAAGTTAAAATCAAAGTAAGACAAGTTATTCTAGTTGAATGTTCTTGAAAGAACTCGAAAAGATGAAATATCGGATTTTAAAACTGATGAAATGTGGTTGCATGTTTGTTATTATAGTTGGGAATCGTCAATTGAAGATCACTGAATCATTCAAAACAAGAATCAACCTCTAAATCGTCCAAAAAGGTGAGAAATCTGAGTTTTTTTGTAACTTTTTGTGTTCTTGAGAAAAAGTCTCTATTTTGGTTAAATTAGGACGAAATAACATGATATGGATGGGGAAAATACTATGAGAACACCCCATATATATTAATATAACATTTGATTAGAATGCATGTGGCTAGAAATCGAATTTTGGAAATTTTTACTTAAAACCAGTAAGTTGAGAATGAAGAACTGCATGTCGACTCGGCGAGTCGCCAAGAACATTTGAATAAATCGTTTAAACTTTCTAAGTATAAGATCCGAACTCGGATGGTACTCGAACTCGGATGGGACCAAAATCGGATGGACCCAAACTCGGATGGGTCGAAAGTACTTCGGATGGATCCGAAATTCGGACCTCGACTCGGCGAGTCGGCCGTTGTGCATGCGAAATTCGGATGGGGTCTAAAGGATCTAAAATTCTGGTTTTATAATCAAACTTTTGGGACATCTTTGGTATCATATTAATGCACATAATGTAGGGTTATTTGGGAATAATAACACACTAAACAATGGGTTTAAATGTGAGTTTCGGACGTCGGTACCGAATGTTGTAACACTTTAATTGTAAAGACATGATGGAATTTGTTACTGAACATAAGTTGATGATATGTTTATACTATGGAAAATGTAGCAGGTCCCTTGTGGTGTTGTTTAACCCACAGTGGGGTACTTTGTGAATCCGGTTGAAAGCCCGAGGAGAAATAAAATAAATTGAAGTTAATTAACGCACCCACTGTGAGTACATATGATTTCGCATGTCTATATCTGTTTTATGTTAGCTGTTGCCTGCTGAGACCTGTCGTTTCACCTTCATTTGTAATTCTACTAACTTGCGTAGACATATATGCACATTGTTGCTTGTTGCATGTTTGTTTCTTAGTTGTGCATCTTTCAATGGACCGGCGGGTCGCATCTGTTTTCCGATGTTACTGTGCTATATGACCCGGAGCTGTCCCTCCGAGGTCCCGATAGGCAGTAGGTCATCCTCGATGTTATGTTATTCTCATATGGTTGGTTTAAATGCCGAGCTTTGGCTCGAAGGAGCTGCGACTCTTGTTCCGTACTTGGTGTACGTAGAGAGTATACGGCGTGTGTCATCGGTGTTACTCTTTGGAGGCTTCATAAAGATTTATAGAATGCGTATATCTGTGTATTCACTAAGCCATGCTTATGCCTCAGTTGTTAAATTTTAATAGGAAAAGTAAAAATCCGCTGCGGGACCTTCTAGCTAGGTCAATAATTAAAATCTTTGAAGATCATCTACTACTCAATCGGTAATTGAAATGAGGGACCAATATTGTAATATTTGGGATGTTTTAATAATGCATTGAGTTGTAGATGTAGATTGGAACCATGTAGCATCATAGGATGTTTAAAACTTGTATTGTATTTATGTATTTATTGCTTCTGCACTTGTTTAAGAATTAAGATCATTATGTATCAAAATATGTGGTGTTTAATCCTGGGTTAAATGTAATAGTGGTTTATGTGGCAAGGGTGTCACAGGGAATGGTATCAGAGCAGTAGTTTGAGATTCAAGTGTCCGTGAGGTCTTGGTCTCAAACATAGGTGATGACATGTAGTGATTATAAGCGATGATCTGAACTAAGATAGGATATGATCTAGTGCTTATAGGAAATTGACCTTCATACGAGACAACAGGTGTTGTATTTAAATATGTGATGTTATCGCTAAATGATTCATATGTTTTAATTTTCATATATGTCTGGAGAATGAATGACTCCACTAGAAACGATGGAAATGATGCTATTAATGATGGCAGAACAAAACAAAATGATTCAAGATCAATTTCGGGCTCGAGATGAGGCCAAAGCTAAAATAAAGGAAGACAAGCGAAAAGAAAAGAGGAAACATGAAAGAAATTACGTTGTGAATGACATAAACGTTATAAATAAAGGGCAACGTAAAGACAATGGCAAGGAAAAGATTGATTATGAAACCGAAATTGATGAGAATTACATGAACTATGTAATTAGATCATTCAAGGACTGGCAACCACCAACATTTTCTGGATCTCTGAGAATTGAGAAATCAGAAATATGGATTACAATTATGGAACAGATTTTTACGGAGATGAATTGTAAGGATGAGTACAAGGTATATTTGGCTAATGATCAATTGATTGGACAAGCCAAGAAATGGTAGAACTGTTGGGAAAAAGAATTGTGAACAGAGTTGATTATTTCATTCAGTTGGAAACAATTCAAGTTGTTGTTTTGTAGGCAATATGGTGAGCCTAATAGTGTACCTCACATTGACCATGAAGAAAGAGCTATCAGAAATATCGCAAATTCTGGAGGATATGAACTAAATAGACCGTATTTGATTTCAAAGACAAATAAACGTAATAGATGTAAAAGATGTAGACATTGTAATCAAATTGGACATAAGGATGATAAATGTCCAAGGAATGCCGATGCTTGTTATAATTGTGGAAAAGTGGGCCATTTTAGCAGAACTTGCAGATTTTGACCAAAGAATTAACATGTACTAACATTACATGACGAAACTATGAATGAAAAGTTCAACAAATGAGATGAGATCTCTGAGACTATTGTTATAACTTTTGAACCTTAAATTACTGAATTAGAAGAGTACTTTAAAATTTATATATGTAATATTTTATTGAAGTTCTAGGATTTTGAAGTTAACAAGAATTGGAGTAATATTAAATGTTATTACTAATGTAAGTATAAATATGGTTGTGATTGAGAATGATCAGGCATATAAATAGACATTAAATGAATAGCCAAGGGAACACGAAAGTTTTGTATTGGAAAAGATACTACAGATATCTTGGAATTTATGAATAATTATAGAAGTGGTATTAACGTATGAGTCTGACCATGATAGAATAAAGACTTGGAATTAATTGTACTAATATCTTATATGATATGTTTGAAGGATTGATGATAATTAGTTGTGGTTATCATAAAGCATGTATTATTAGCTATTATTAAAAGAAAACTGTATGATAAATTGTGTTGTTAGTTTAAGCTTAAAAAGGTTGTGGTTACGAACAACTGGATACAAACTGTTCATGAGAATTTTAATGTAATTGGATTTAAAAAAACTGTTTCAATATTGGAATACGTAGTTCTTATAGCAGAGAAAGTAATTCAAGCATTATTGAGAAAGCGAACGAGGGTATGAGGATACATGACTTATGTTAATCTTGAATGAGATTTGGAATATACAATGCGAGATATAAGCTAGATATGTACGTGAGATGTAATCAATCGGAAGGGGGATATAATGCTACATGAGGATAATATACTTAACGATATGGTGATTGATCAAATATAAAAGTTTAAAGGGACTTTG
>JAANYP010005578.1:0-14299 GCA_020465985.1 Centrapalus pauciflorus
GCTAAACGAAGAGAAGATAAGAGGAAGAATAAGGAAAGAGAGAGAAACAATGACGAACAAGATGACAATACTGGGTCATCTAATAAGCCCAGAAGTTGTCGGTTTAAGGATTTTAAGGGGAATGGAGCAGTCGAGTTTAAGGGACTGGGTGATGCTGTTGCTGCTCTGGAATGGATAACAGCCACAGAACGGACATTCCGAATCAGTGATTGTGCTGAGAAGGATATGGTCCGGTTCGCTACTGCTATGTTCACCAAAGACGCAGTACTGTGGTGGAATTCAATGGTGAATGCCTTAACAATGGAGAAGGTTTCTAGAATGACATGGGCTGAGTTTACTGAAATTTTCACTCAACAATACTGCCCGGCCGATGAACGCCGAAGACTAGAAGCTAAGTTCATGACACTAATTCAGGGGACTAAGTCTGTGTCCCAATATGCGGTAGAGTTCACGAGGTTAAGTTTATTTGCACCTCATCAGGTTGATACAGAAGAGAGAAAAGTTACCCGATTTGAGGTTGGTCTTGATTTGGAAATCCGAAGAGTGATGAGCAACGTACGTTACCCCACGTTTGCTAGTCTGCTGGAAGCTGCCAGAAATGTAGAACAGATCCTGATTTTGTCAGGATATGTGATGGGGTCTGCTGCTGCTGCTTCAACTAACCCAACTCAACCTTCACCGCCGAAACGTCAACGTGAAGGAGGCTACTCTGGTTCTGCACGATCATCGCAGTACTCGCCACAACAGTCTTATCGTCGGCAGTCTAGTTCTCCTGGTCATGCTCGTGCATACTCCATCAACACCGAGCCGCAGTACTGCAATAAATGCCGTTTGGAACATTTCGACAAATGTACTAAGGGGCGTGAATGTTTCTGCTGTGGAGAATTGGGCCACTACCAGAATGAGTGCCCACGGAAATCGGATGCCTGCTATAAATGTGGTGTGTGGGGGCACTATAGTAGAAATTGTCAGAAGAACTCTCCAGCAGCTGCTGCTCCATCTTCGACTCGATCAATTGGAGGATCAAGTGGTGGTTCAGTCAACCGCCGGAACCAGCCACAAAGGGGACAGGCTAGTGCATTCCAGATTATCGCAGAGGAATCTAGGGAAAACCCGGAGGTGATTACGGGTACGTTTATAGTTAACTCTTTGCTTGCAATAGTGGTGTTTAATTCTGATGTCGATAGATCTTTTGGTGTCTACTGTTTTGTACAACGACTAGTCATGACACTTTTTAAGTTACTTGCTATATTTGACATAGAAACTGCTAGCAACACTCTAGTCACATTAGATCACGTATATTGTAACTACACCTTGGAAAATGAAGATGTAGTCTTTAATTTAGGTCTTACTTCGATAGCGTTCAGTGAATGTAATGTGATAGATGTAGAAGATGTCGACATTATAAATAAGAATGACAAATGCCAAGAAGGATTGATGTTTGTTAAAATTGAGAAGAAATGGGCTAATTTTTAGAAGAGTACTTTAAGATTCTACGTGTAATTTCATCGAAGTTTTATGATTTTGAAGATAACACGAACTTAAGTATTATGAAATGTTGTTACTAAAATAGGCAAGATGATGATAGTGAATGAGAATACTCGAGTATATGAGTAGGCATTAAATGAATAACCAAAATGGATTTTGAAGCTTTGAATTGGAAAAGATGCTTTAAATATCCTGGAATTTGTGAACGAGTTTGGAAGTTGTACTAAAGATTAAGCTTGACTATAATAGGTTAAAGAATGGGAAGTAATTGTATTAGTATCATAGATGATATGTTTGAGGGATTGATAACAACTTGTAATGGTTATCATAAAGCAAAATAGCATCAACTTGTATTAAAAATGGAATGGTAAGGTATATTGTGTTGATTATTTTAGGCTTAAAAAGGTTATGATTGATGTTGAAATTATTTAGTAACACATTAGTTAAAGTAGATCATGTGTATCATGATTGTACTTTAATGATTGAAAAAGTAGTCTTATTGTTGAATTGATCCCTGAAATTTCTCCAACAGCTTGTTATTTGTATCGTGCCGAAATGTAAGTGAGATGCGGCATAAACATGGTTACGAGTAAACTTACCGGCAACCGATAGAAGATCAGAATGAATGGACTATTTCCATATTGGACTATAATACACATTGTAGTATATCATGAGATCATGTAATTTGGATTTATATACCAACTGAAAAGGTCAATTGCTTTGATGGAATTATCATATAACACTAGTTATCATGATAAAATAAAGAAGACCATGTATAAAGTTTTGCACGCGAAGAAATGTAGAAGTCCTACATGTTGGAAAGAAATCGAAGGAACTCTGATTGTTATGTCTGTACTATCACAAAAGTGTTACTATGGTAATAGTTATAAACTGATAAATTATAAGACATATAATCGTGTGTACTTGAAAGTATCACCGATGAGGGTTGAAACTTGTTCTGTAAAAAGAGACAAGTTGACACTGAGATGTATTGGCTTATTTAGAATA
The DNA here is from genome assembly GCA_020465985.1 of Centrapalus pauciflorus. NCBI lineage: Eukaryota > Viridiplantae > Streptophyta > Magnoliopsida > Asterales > Asteraceae > Centrapalus > Centrapalus pauciflorus. The sequence continues at coordinate 2,497 of JAANYP010005578.1, forward strand.
ATAGAAGAGTTGGGAATCAGTTGTGTCATTTGGAATTTTTCCTAAGGAAGTATTGAATTAACACATGTGTTTTATGTGGAAATTTGTATAAAATCTTCACAACTGGTAATGAAGATTGGCTGATTATACCAAATTAGAATTCAAGAAAGGTTAGTATATGTTGAGAAGCATGTATGTGTTTTAAATACTAACATCTGAAAGTTAAAGATCAAAGAGATTAAAATAAGTGTTGACACGTTGGAAGCATCACAAAGGGGTAAACCATACTTGGAGATAAAAGCCGATATGTTGAATAAGTAAACGAATATGTTTGAATACAAGCAACTTCGAGGACGAAGTTTGAGCGTGGTGGAGCCCATGCTGTAACATCCTAGAAATTTAATTACTGCATTTGTGGTTTATTAGTTTAAATTTTTAACTTAAGTTGGATTGTATTTGGAATAATTATAAAAGATGGTTGTTTGATTTAGAAATTGATAATTTCAATTTATGAAGTTAATATAATTATTATAAAGTGGTTGAAAGGGGTAAAATAAAGATTGAATCTTTATTTAAAGGAGTTTAAGAAGTTGGTTGCATGTTATGAAAATTTATAATTATTAAATTATTAAGGATAATAAATAAAAGATAGAATTCTTTTATTTCGTAAAATCAGTATTTTAATGGAACTGGATAAGTTGAGGGACTAAAAGTGCTAAAGTTGGAAATTTGGAATAAAAAGGGATGAAAGATTTGTATGTCTTTCATTTTCACCAAACATCATCTCTCTACCTTCTCTCTAAAAAAAAAAAAGAAACCTACGGTTCTTCATTTCAATTAAGCCAGAAACATCAAAGGTTGAAATTAGAAGATAAAAATCTGGATTCAAGTTGTTTTGAAGGAGCTATAAACACTACAACCAACAATTTAAGGTAAATTTCACTGAAATTCTTGTATTTAAGGGTTTAAAATCTCGGTTTGTATGAAAACCGAAACTGAAATGTTGGGTTCAAAATGTATATGCATGTTACATATTTTGATGGGTTTGTGTAAATCAAGTGTTGAGGGAATTATATACAAGATTTCAAGTCTTGATTTTGGCTATAAGTATGATTTTCAAGAGTTAAAATCTGGGTTCTGGGTCTGTAGCATAAATACCGAAACCATATATATGGGTACCGAAACCTTGATGGTTTCGGTATAGCACCCAACTGAAACCCCCCTTATATATACTGAAACTATATGTGAGTGTGTGTAAAGATACCGAAACTCTATATATATACCGAAACCAAGGAAGGTTTCAGTATTGAAGGAAAACCACAGGCATGTACCGAGACTAGTGGGAAGTACCGAAACCATGAAGGTTTCGGTACTAACTACCGAAACCTCTCCCCTTCTACCGAAACTATATATGCAAGTGTGAATACCGAAACCTTTACCCCCCTACTGAAACCTTGTATATATACTGAGACTTGCCTCCACCTACCGAAACCTTTTAAGGTTTCGGTATTGTTGATAAATACTGAAACCCACATACAGAGATTATATAAACTACAGAAACCAAGTATAAGAGAAATTTCGGTATTCCTTTCCTTTCAAAAACAGAAAACAATAAATATACATACATATAATTATATATGTATATCATCTCGGTTGGGTTTTATTTGTAAAAATAAAATGGAATCAGTTGGACATTTATATAAAAGGATTAATTCTGGACATGTCGGTAATCTCAGAAATAGGAGATTTAAAGTATAAATTTTGGATCACAATTTCGATGGATTTATGCATTAATTTGAGAAACTTGATGGAACTCATTATAAAACAAGAGATTGAGGATATCGATAAAGGGGTGGTTAATTGAGAATAATAAAGCCATCATGTAAGAGGATTTAAAAATGAGTTTCGGATGACGGATCCGACTGTTGTAATACATTTAATTGTACAACTTGATGTATATTTGTGGAGGATCATGTTTATGATATGTTTTACTTATGGAATGTAAACAGGTCCCTTGTGGTGTTGTTTAACCCACAGTGGGGTACGTTGTGAGTCCGGTTGAAATCCCGAGGTGAAATAGGACAAATTGAAGTTTATTTGTGCACCCACTGTGAGTACCTTTGATTTTAGCATGTTTACATCTGTTTTATGTTTGCTATGCCTACTGAGGCATGTTGTTTCATTTTTGTTTGGCACTCTACTAACTTGCGTATACATATTGATGCACATTCATACTTGTTGCATGTCCTTTCTTTTGTTGTGCATCCTGTTGATGGACCTGCGTGGTCGCATCTGTATTCTGATGTTACTGTGCTATATGAGCCAAGAGTTTGACACCTCTATGGTCAGGATAGACAGTATGACATCCCCGATGGTATGTTTGCCTCAGTATGGTGGGTTTCTTAATGCTGAGTGTCAACTCGAAGGGGCTGCGGGCTCAGGTTTGCGTACCTTGGGTACGTGTGGAGTATACGGTATATGTCAACTCGAAGGGGCTGCGGGCTCAGGTTCACCTATGTTATGTTTGGTATAGGGAATTAAGAGGAGAGAAATGTAAATAAGAGGAATTCCCATGTTAACAAACATAGGAATTCCTCTTATTTCCATTTTTCTCCTCTTAATTCCCTATACCAAAAGAGTTTAATAAAAAAGAAAACTTTCTGGTGGAATTCTTCAAACAAATGATAAATGAAGACAGAAACGGAGCACAGGTACATGCGTCCCACATTGGCTGAACAGAAGAGAGTTGCATAGAGAGAATTCACTAATAAAATCAAACGATCCGACAAGATAGAACTCATACCTTTCTCGGCCTTTTGGCTAAGATCAAGTGTAGTATCTGTTCTTATCAGTTTAATATCTGATATGTGAGCCATCGGTTCACTCGATATTAATCTTATTTTTCATGGGGAAAGATCCATCACAGTAGCTTGCTATTGGGGTCTTTATAAGTCGCCTTGGCGTTGCACTACAGTCTTGGCTTGGCTCACCCCTCCAATCATAGTTTCAAATTTCCTGAACTGATTGACGTCCCTTGTTTGGTTTCTTTATAATTACTCCCAGCCATGGTTAAAACGAAAAGACCAAATCTGTCCATAGCATTTTGTTGGGTAATACATCTTTTAGTAGCTGTGAATATTAGTTCATGAATCGTGTTCAAAGGATGCGCACTGCAGAGAGGTTTTTATAAACAGAACAAAAACTTTTTGGTTTACGCTAGGTTTGTGCAACAGCTGGGATTATCTGATGCACTTTCATTCTGCGGATGGAGTCTAGCTGCTTCGTGGCTCAAGTTACTGGATGTCTGGATCTGGTTCGAGTTCCTGGCTCTGGTTTGTCCAACGGCACGGTTTTCCTTTCAGTAGTTCTTTGGAAGAGGGCAGCTATTGACAGTCTATTCATTTCGACTGGCGGGGTTAGATCTACTCTGCGCATCATTGCTAGAAGTTGTTTTGACGGTGAAGCTTAGTTTCTATTTAGTTCATGATTCAAATTGTGGTGTGTTGTTAAAAATTGCCTGAGTTAGGAAGAGTTTGATCTACTTCAGTATGAGTACATCGGTTCAAGTTGTTTCATGTTCCTTGCTCTGTATTTGCAGATCTTGCAGAATCTTCCTGGAACTGTCTGATGTAATTTTCGATTGCAAGTTTTAGTACATTTTTCAAAAAAAGGTCATCAATGTAATTTAAAAAAAATTATCGTGTTAATGTGTTATTATTACAGGTTATTACTTTGATTATCTCTTTTCCTAACTATCTAACAGCTACGGCATGCAAAAGTTAGAAACTAAATTTCGAAAAATACTTAAGAAGAGGTCGTGGATGTCGTTGACAACAATCTAAATTATCAAAGCCTGGTTGAAATTCAAAGTTGAGTTATGAAGCAAGATATATATTTAACTTAGAGAACATAGAAGTACGTTCCTTCCAATTTACCCCACATTGCCTGACTAGAAAAAACAGCAAATAGGGGACAGGTTATAAAATGCGAGGCCCAACTGATTACAAAGCATACCTTTCTCGGCCTTTTGGCTAAGATCAAGTGTAGTATCTGTTCTTATCAGTTTAATATCTGATATGTGAGCCATCGGTTCACTTGATATTAATCTTATTTTTTATGGGGAAAGATCCATCACAGTAGCTTGCTATTGGGATTTTTAAGAGTCGCTTAGGCGTTGCACTACAGCCTTGGCTTGGCTCACCCCTCCAAATCTATGAAAAAAAATGCTCATTTGTTTTGTAGCCTGTAGATGAACTGATTGGTGGCATTATATTTGTTAGCGAGTTTTATTTAGATTTCCCCTGACCATGAAAAAACTAGATCCTTCAATTGAACATCATCATCTCATAACAACAAGACTAGTGTTTTGAGAACTTTAATATTATGTATAAGAAAACGATTGCAAATAGAAAATGGTTAAAAAGTTGAATAATCAATAAATCATTGCTAAGGCGGAAAAAAATTCTGGCCGGTAGATTTATGGCTTCGAGGTATCAAACCAGAATGCATCCGACATTCCTAGAGCATATGTTAAAACCAATTTGTTAGTGGCCTATACCCAATAAGTTAATATGCATACCTTTCTCGGGTTTAGGGTGTAGCATGTGTTTTTATATCAGTTTAAAATCTGATACGTAGTATGTCAGATGTTGACAGAAGCTGGGAACTTTTTGTGAAAGAATTGAAAAAAAAAAAACTGTTTATTTGGAGATTTTGGTGCTGGCTTCGAAATAAAATGGAGTAATATAGTTCCAAGAAAGTTGTGTGTGTTTATATGATGGTGGCACAGGGCCTCCAAAATCAAAGAGACCCGGCCCTGCACTGTTGCGGGCATATAATCTTGGAAGTCGGTACTTGATTCAGCGTTCTCTTTTTTTCTTCTGCAGTTTTCTGTTGTTTACCAAGAAAAGAAACAATATTTGGATAAAACCTATTGATATGCAGTGTAAAATAATATTCTTTTTAAGGTGTAATGTTAACTCTATAATCAACAGTGGGAAATTAAGCTTGGAGCAGTACCAACATTAAGCAAAGTTGAAGCAACCACCAGCTGAAAATTTTCATTCAGATGTGTCGTCCCACATAGCCTGACTGAAAGTAAACGGGAACAGATGATTAGCTTTAAAACGAAAGGCCCGAGAAGTTGAAAAGCATACCTTTCTCGGCCTTTTGGCTAAGATCAAGTGTAGTATCTGTTCTTATCAGTTTAATATCTGATATGTGGGTCATCGACTCACTCGATATTAATCTTATTTTTTATGGGGAAAGGTCAACTACAATAGCTTGCTATTGGGATCTTTAAGAGTCGTTTGGGCGTTACACTATAGCCTTTGCTTGGCTCACCCCTCCAAATCTATATAAAGCGTAGTAAGAAGAAAACCTTGATAAAAGTTGCAATCTCACACAATGATCTGTATCAGACTATCAGCATCGTTGTTTTGCAGACTAGTGCTAATTTGTGATGCCAGTGAAGCAAATTGATTGAAAGCAGGGTTCAAGCTCGAAGCTTCATGTTGCAGCAGAATTATTGTTGTAGAAAATCCTTATATCTATTTTTTGTAAAGCATTTCCTACAAAATGCATTGATCAAATATGGAGTGTTTATAGACACATTCATCCTGTGGATGGAGTCTAGCTGCTTCGTGGCTCAAGTTACTGGATTTGGTTCGAGTTCCTGCCTCTGGTTTGTCCAACAGCACGTTTTTCCTTTCAGTAGTTCTTTGGAAGAGGGCAGCTATTGACGGTCTATTCATTTCGACTGGTGGGGTTAGATCTACTCTGCGCATCGTTGTTCGAAGTTGTTTTGATGATGAGCTTAGTTTCCATTTAGTTCATAAATTGTGGTGTGTAATTAAGATTGCCTGAGTTAGGCAGTGTTTGATCTACTTCAGATCGGTGCAAGTTGTTTCATGTTCCTTGCTCTGTATCTGCACCTTGCAGAATCTTCCTGGAACTATCTGATGTAATTTTCGATTGCAAGTTTTAGTAAGTGTTCATTTTAAAAAAAAAGGTTCATCAAAATCGTGTTGACGTGTTATCATTACAGGTTATAACTTTTATTATTTCTTTTCCTAACTATTTAACAGCTAGACGTGCGAAAGCTAGAAACTAAATTTCGAAAAATACATAAGAAGAGGTCGTGGCGTGGATGTCGTTGACAACAATCTAAATTATCAAACCTGGTTGAAATTCAAAGTTGAGTTGTGAAGCAGGATATCTTTAATTTAAGAACATAGAAATACTTTCCTTTCAATTTATCCCACATTACCTGACTAGAAAAAACAGCAAATAGGTGACAGGTTATAAAATGCGAGGCCCAACTGATTACAAAGCATACCTTTCTCGGCCTTTTGGCTAAGATCAAGTGTAGTATCTGTTCTTATCAGTTTAATATCTGATATGTGAGCCATCGGTTCACTCGATATTAATCTTATTTTTTATGGGGAAAGATCCACCACAGTAGCTTGCTATTGGGATCTTTAAGAGTCGCTTTGGCGTTGCACTACAGCCTTGGCTTGGCTCGCCCCTCCAACTTCAGTTGTAAAATTTCATCTGTTATATATTCTACGTTTTTAAGAGGTAAATGGTAACTTAATTAAAATATCAGAAAATGACTGCATACCAGTGTCTATCTTTTTTAAAATTTTTTGGTACAAAGTGAATTGTGACTTCTTTGAAATAGCATAAAGTGTCCAAGTATATTAAAATAAATTAAAAGCAGAGCGTGTGAGGGTCTGTACCAAGTGAGAAATCAAATAAATTATAGTCTGGAGTCTGGACCAAGTGACAAATCAAATAAATTATAAGGAATACGGCAACAGGACGATCCAAAAAGAGGCTGCAGTAAACATGAAAAAGAACACACCATTCAGCATAGTAAGTAGAAAACCAGAATGCATCCGACATTCCTAGAGCTTTGTTAAAACCAATTTGTTAGTGCCTATACCCAAGAAGTTAATAATATGCATACCTTTCTCGGCTTTTGGGTGTAGCATATATATGTCAGATATTGATAGGACATGGTGATGGGGGTAAATATTACATGTTTTTTCATTTTTATCTATAGAGTAATTTATCGTAAGATGAAAGTCTAGCACAGATTATGCGATTACGTAAGTAAACCACCTTTTAAGATAAAGTTAACTAATTGGATATGATCTATGCACAATTTATGGTGAAATTACAAGAAGGTATTTGAGTGGTTTGGCTATAAATTGTAGAATCAGAAACTTGAAGAAACTTGTGAATTTATCATTACTCATTTGTCGATTAATCCAACTTGTCAGGCGGAAGTCAAGTTATTACATTTGTAACATCCTAGAAATTTAATTACTGCATTTGTGGTTTATTAGTTTAAATTTTTAACTGAAGTTGGATTGCATTTGGAATAATTATAAAAGATGGTTGTTTGATTTAGAAATTGATAATTTCAATTTATGAAGTTAATATAATTATTATAAAGTGGTTGAAAGGGGTAAAATAAAGATTGAATCTTTATTTAAAGGAGTTTAAGAAGTTGGTTGCATGTTATGAAAATTTATAATTATTAAATTATTAAGGATAATAAATAAAAGATAAAATTCTTTTATTTCGTAAAATTAGTATTTTAATGGAATTGGATAAGTTGAGGGACTAAAAGTGCTAAAGTTGGAAATTTGGAATAAAAAGGGATGAAAGATTTGTATGTCTTTCATTTTCACCAAACATCATCTCTCTACCTTCTCTCTAAAAAAAAAAAAAGAAACCTACGGTTCTTCATTTCAATTAAGCCAGAAACATCAAAGGTTGAAATTAGAAGATAAAAATCTGGATTCAAGTTGTTTTGAAGGAGCTATAAACACTACAACCAACAATTTAAGGTAAATTTCACTGAAATTCTTGTATTTAAGGGTTTAAAATCTCGGTTTGTATGAAAACCGAAACTGAAATGTTGGGTTCAAAATGTATATGCATGTTACATATTTTGATGGGTTTGTGTAAATCAAGTGTTGAGGGAATTATATACAAGATTTCAAGTCTTGATTTTAGGTATAAGTATGATTTTCAAGAGTTAAAATCTGGGTTCTGGGTCTGTAGCATAAATACCGAAACCATATATATGGGTACCGAAACCTTGATGGTTTCGGTATAGCACCCAACTGAAACCCCCCTTATATATACTGAAACTATATGTGAGTGTGTGTAAAGATACCGAAACTCTATATATATACCGAAACCAAGGAAGGTTTCAGTATTGAAGGAAAACCACAGGCATGTACCGAGACTAGTGGGAAGTACCGAAACCATGAAGGTTTCGGTACTAACTACCGAAACCTCTCCCCTTCTACCGAAACTATATATACAAGTGTGAATACCGAAACCTTTACCCCCCTACTGAAACCTTGTATATATACTGAGACTTGCCTCCACCTACCGAAACCTTTTAAGGTTTCGGTATTGTTGATAAATACTGAAACCCACATACAGAGATTATATAAACTACAGAAACCAAGTATAAGAGAAATTTCGGTATTCCTTTCCTTTCAAAAACAGAAAACAATAAATATACATACATATAATTATATATGTATATCATCTCGGTTGGGTTTTATTTGTAAAAATAAAATGGAATCAGTTGGACATTTATATAAAAGGATTAATTCTGGACATGTCGGTAATCTCAGAAATAGGAGATTTAAAGTATAAATTTTGGATCACAATTTCGATGGATTTATGCATTAATTTGAGAAACTTGATGGAACTCATTATAAAACAAGAGATTGAGGATATCGATAAAGGGGTGGTTAATTGAGAATAATAAAGCCATCAAGTAAGAGGATTTAAATATGAGTTTCGGATGACGGATCCGACTGTTGTAATACATTTAATTGTACAACTTGATGTACATTTGTGGAGGATCATGTTTATGATATGTTTTACTTATGGAATGTAAACAGGTCCCTTGTGGTGTTGTTTAACCCACAGTGGGGTACGTTGTGAGTCCGGTTGAAATCCCGAGGTGAAATAGGACAAATTGAAGTTTATTTGTGCACCCACTGTGAGTACCTTTGATTTTAGCATGTTTACATCTGTTTTATGTTTGTTATGCCTACTGAGGCATGTTGTTTCATTTTTGTTTGGCACTCTACTAACTTGCGTATACATATTGATGCACATTCATACTTGTTGCATGTCCTTTCTTTTGTTGTGCATCCTGTTGATGGACCTGCGTGGTCGCATCTGTATTCTGATGTTACTGTGCTATATGAGCCAAGAGTTTGACACCTCTATGGTCAGGATAGACAGTATGACATCCCCGATGGTATGTTTGCCTCAGTATGGTGGGTTTCTTAATGCTGAGTGTCAACTCGAAGGGGCTGCGGGCTCAGGTTTGCGTACCTTGGGTACGTGTGGAGTATACGGTATGTGTTACCGCGGATACTCTGGGTGGCATCATAAAGATTTGTTGAATGTGTAAAATCATACGGTATTCACTAAGCAATTCGCTTACCCCTTTAGTTGTTGAATTTTTTTTCAGGAAAAAGGGAAATCGGCTGCGGGACCTTCTAGCTAGGGCGACTGCTGAAGTATTTGAAGATTTCTACTGTCTATTTTGGTATCTGATTTATGGAATGTTGTTGTAACGAATTTGGGATGATATAATATTTTTAAGTATGTAGACTTAGACATGGAACCGTTGTAGTATCGTAGAGTGATGGACAAATTTGTATTATTTTATTTTGTATTTTATTGTTTCCGCACTTTAAGCCTTCAGATCATTATGTAATTTGAACATTGATGATTAATCCTGGGTGTATTGTAATGGTGGTTTATTGTGGCAAGGGTGTCACAACGAATGGTATCAGAGCAGTAGTTTGAGATTCAAGTGTCCATCAGGTCTTGATCTCAAACATTAGGTGATGATATGTAGTGAATTTAGGAAATGATCTGAACTAAGATAGGCTATGATCTAGTATTCATAAGAGATTGACTATCATACGGGACAATTAGGTGGTGTATTTAAATAAATGACATGTTACTAAACAAGTTATATATTTTGTATTTCAGAACATGCCTGGAGGAGGAATGACACCAGAAGAGACGAGAGAAATGATGCTAGCCATGATGGCTGAGCAGAATCGAATGATTCAAGACCAGTTTCGGGCTCGAGATGAGGCCGAAGCTAAACGAAGAGAAGATAAGAGGAAGAATAAGGAAAGAGAGAGAAACAATGACGAACAAGATGACAATACTGGGTCATCTAATAAGCCCAGAAGTTGTCGGTTTAAGGATTTTAAGGGGAATGGAGCAGTCGAGTTTAAGGGACTGGGTGATGCTGTTGCTGCTCTGGAATGGATAACAGCCACAGAACGGACATTCCGAATCAGTGATTGTGCTGAGAAGGATATGGTCCGGTTCGCTACTGCTATGTTCACCAAAGACGCAGTACTGTGGTGGAATTCAATGGTGAATGCCTTAACAATGGAGAAGGTTTCTAGAATGACATGGGCTGAGTTTACTGAAATTTTCACTCAACAATACTGCCCGGCCGATGAACGCCGAAGACTAGAAGCTAAGTTCATGACACTAATTCAGGGGACTAAGTCTGTGTCCCAATATGCGGTAGAGTTCACGAGGTTAAGTTTATTTGCACCTCATCAGGTTGATACAGAAGAGAGAAAAGTTACCCGATTTGAGGTTGGTCTTTGATTTGGGTACATCGAAAGAGTGATGAGCAAGTACGTTACCCCCCGTTTGCTAGTCTGCTGGAAGCTGCCAGCAATGTTTAGTTATAACAGCATCCTGATTTTGTGCAGGATATGTGGCTGGGGTCTGCCTTTTGCCCTTTGCTGCCTGCTTCAACTAACCAATCAACCTTCAACCGCCGAAACGTCCACTGCAGGAGGCTACTCTTCGTTTCTGCCCAACGACATCGCAAGAGCAGTACTCGCCACAACAGTCTTATCGTCGGCAGTCTAGTTCTCCTGGTCATGCTCGTGCATACTCCATCAACACCGAGCCGCAGTACTGCAATAAATGCCATTTGGAACATTTCGGCAAATGTACTAAGGGGCGTGAATGTTTTTGCTGTGGAGAATTGGGCCACTACCAGAATGAGTGCCCACGGAAATCGGAGGCCTGCTATAAATGTGGTGTGTGGGGGCACTATAGTAGAAATTGTCAGAAGAACTCTCCAGCAGCTGCTGCTCCATCTTCAACTCGATCAATTGGAGGATCAAGTGGTGGTTCAGTCAACCGCCGGAACCAGCCAGAAAGGGGACAGGCTAGTGCATTCCAGATTATCGCGGAGGAATCTAGGGAAAACCCGGAGATGATTACGGGTACGTTTATAGTTAACTCTTTGCTTGCAATAGTGGTGTTTAATTCTGATGTCGATAGATCTTTTGGTGTCTACTGTTTTGTACAACGACTAGTCATGACATTGTTTAAGTTACTTGCTATATTTGACATAGAAACTGCTGGCAACACTCTAGTCAAATTAGAACACGTATATTGTAACTACACCTTGGAAAATGAAGATGTAGTCTTTAATTTAGGTCTTATTTCGATAGCGTTCAGTGAATGTAATGTGATAGATGTAGAAGATGTCGACATTATAAATAAGAATGACAAATGCCAAGAAGAATTGATGTTTGTTAAAATTGAGAAGAAATGGGCTAATTTTTAGAAGAGTACTTTAAGATTCTACGTGTAATTTCATCGAAGTTTTATGATTTTGAAGATAACACGAACTTAAGTATTATGAAATGTTGTTACTAAAATAGGCAAGATGATGATAGTGAATGAGAATACTCGAGTATATGAGTAGGCATTAAATGAATAA
>JAANYP010005580.1:0-172500 GCA_020465985.1 Centrapalus pauciflorus
GTTTAAAATAGTTTATAAATCATTTAGAACTGTTTTTTAGGCATTAAAACTGATAAAAATCGATTTTTGTCTATTCTGCCTTAGAAAATCGTAAAAACCTGCTGTATTTCGGATTATATACTGTAGCATTTCGGACCATATAGGCACCAAATTCGGACCCCACAACCATCCCAATTCGGACCACACTTAGGTGTATTTCGGACCCCCACTAAGCCAATTTCGGACCTTAATTCGGTCCTATCCGAACTTCGGACCATCCGAAGTTCAGGAAAGGCTTTCCATTTTTTACTTATTGGGACTTGTTCTACAAAATTTTTTCCAAATTCGGATCACACCATTTCGGACCATCCGAATCCGGTCCTTCGTCCCTATTTCGGATCATCATATTTCGGCCATCATCACTGTTCATCCGAATTCGGTTCATCCGAATTCGGTCCTTAGGTCCATCCGAACTTAGGTCATCCGAATTTGATACCCTAAGTCCAACTGTTCATCCGAATTAGGACCCACATCCGAATTAGGTCCATCATCCGGAATACAGTTCATCCGAAATTGTTCATCCGAAGTCTAGCCTTTCAAAATCAAACCATTCGACCCACTATTCAACCGAAATCACTCCATCCGAATTCGACCCATCCGAATTCGGTTCCTCCATCCGAATTACTATTCATCCGAACTCATCACCCGAATTCAGAACACTCTGTTTTCAGTCCAACCCATCTGTACTCAGTTTCCACCTCTAAGATCTCCATATTCTCAATCAGCACCAATACTCATAATGTCTCGTGAAGCTCTTGTACTCGGATCTGAGAACAGACCACCTGTTCTCTATCCTGATGAATACGAACAATGGAAAGCCCGGTTCCTGAAATTCGTCGGAATGCAACCTCTCGGGAATATGATGCTTCAATCAATATCCGAAGGGCCCGTCATCTACTACAGAGAAATTGCTGCCAGACCCGAGGCTGATCCTCCTGTCCTAGCCTCCAAAGTCGAAAGAGAGCCGGCAAATGACGCAGAAAGGGATCGCCAACATGCTGATAAGAGGGCCGAATATCTGATCTATCAAGCCCTCCCCACTGATATTCTGGTAGGTGTAGACAGTAAAATGTCTGCAAAAGAGATGTGGGACGAGCTGGAAATCCAAATGCTGGGGGCAGATCTTGATGACCGTGCCAAAATTGAAGAGGCAAAGGCAAAGTTTTCAGAATTCCGCGCCAAAGACGGGGAATCTCTGCAATCCACGTTTACCAGGTTTTGTGCAGTTCTTAACGAATTAAATAAACTGCACATCAAGAAGGATCGGGATGACATAAACATCCAATTCTTTGCCGCCTTAGCCCCCGAGTGGCAGCTTGCATGTAGGGCAACGAAGAGAGTCTTGAACATCCCTGAGGTATCTATAAATGTCGTCTTTAAGGAGCTTAAGAAATATCAAGGCGATGTGGATCAACAGAAGCTGATGGCAACTCAATTGGCCTCTCTACTGCTATCAGCCAACACCGGGTTGAAACCAAATGATTCCCTAGCCTTGATCACAAACACGCAGATTCCGACACCATCTTTTGCTCCTGGGTCTTCATCATCTCAGTACAGGTATGCTTCCCCTCCGCGTGAGGTCTATGATGAGGAGGAAGCCACGATTCAAGAACAGATTGCCTTGTGGACCAACCGTCTCCAACAACGACGGTTCTCCAACAAGACCAACAACCAACTCCGATATGACACTGGTCCTCGGAGGTACTCTGATGATAGAAGGGATGACAGACGCGATGACTATCGCAGGGACGACTACCGCAGAAATGATAGAGACGATCGCCGGTATGATGACAGACGCGACTATCGCGATGATCGCCGTTATGACAGGCGTGACGAAAGGCGAGATGACAGGAGAGAGGAAAGGAGAGAGGACAGGCGGGACGATTGTAGGGATGATCGTCGGGATGACCGCCGGGAAAGGAGGCGTGATGACAGCCGTGAGCACCGCCGGGCCGACAAGAGGCCGGCGGAAAGAAGAGAGGAGAAGCCAAGAGCAGACGAGCCAAAGGCTACTGATGAACGTCTCTGCTACAAATGTGGCAAACCGGGCCACTTTGCTAGGGAATGCAAGAACAATTTTGAGAGAGACGTTGCATATTACGAAAGAAAGCTCGAGGCTGCAAAGAAGAAGTCGGATGCATTGGCCCTCGTCGCCCAGGAGGATTACTGGGATGCTGAAGATTCTGACGACGAGGATGACAATGGCAAAAATTGCTATATGGTTGATCGTCAGGGGTTGGAGATTTGTGCTGATGTCACTGCTGCAAATTCAGACACTGCTGCTGAGGGGAAGACAATGAAACATCCACCAGCATGTCTGATGGCTACAACCGACGATCCCGAATGCTCCACATCCGGCTCAGAGTCCAGTGAGGTATATTCCTATTACATTCCTGCACATGTAAATAAATTATTTATAGATAATGAATGTACACTACACACACAAATACTTGATCTACAAGATAGATTAAAAGCTGAAACTGCAAAGTGTGTACAGGCTGAACATCAAGCTCATATTCTTAAAGAATCATCTGAATCATATCATGCAAAATGGTTAACTAATCATAATGTTATAAAACAGATGTTGATAGAAAAAGTAGATGTTCAGGATAGGAATATATACCTTGAATCTTGCATGGACACACTTTCAAAAGAAAAACTCTCTTTATAAGAAGAAATTTCTGTTCTTACAAAACAATTAGATGTGGTAAATATGGAAAATATAGACAGTTTAGAAAAATACAAAATGATTGAAGATGAAAGGATAAGTTTGTACTCAAGAATAAAGACCCTTGACGATGCATTTTTAAAAAGGGGTCAAACAGAACAAACTATCCATTTAAATCAGCCCAAAGAAACTAGGTTTTACCATTCTAAACAAGGAATTGGTTTAAAAAATCCTAAATATTTAGAAAAAGCACAAAATGTTTTACCTGTATTTTATGACATGAATTATATGGGAGCCGGTCTTAAATCTTTCTTTTTTGAGTCATCAAAAGAAGTTTTAAACCAAGAAAATGAGAAACGTGTCGCTCGTAAAGATAAAGAAATTTCTTTTCATTATGAAGAACTTAACGAGAGTTATTCTTCTAGAGTACCCACTTTAGAGGAAGATCTCTCGTCAACTTATTCAGAAACTGAATTGAACACTGAAACTGAAAAATCAAATCCTCAACTGTATATTCCTGCAAAGGTTCTTCAACAACAAATCACTGTTTTAGAAAAGGAATTGAAGTCATCTCAAGAGAAAGCACTTGATCTTCAAGATGCCCTTCTTAAGAGAGAAGAAGAATTGATAAATCAATCTTTTCAACAAACTGTGGAAGTCACTGTCTACAGAGAAAATTTTGAAATAGTTTCACAAAAATTGAAAGATCTTTCAAAACAACAAACACCTTCTCATTCTCCAAAAATTCCATGTATGTCATCAGATAAAGGTAAGGCTACAGCTGAAACTTCTTCTATCTTTGTCAAAGGTGAGTGCTCAAATGCTTTCAAGAATGAGGTTTCTAAAAAGACTCAGATAAAATCCAAGTCTTTTAAGAAATCCACTCACCACCAAAAAGAAAAATCTGTCAAGTCTAAATCTTCCATGCTAACTGACTCTAATCGTTTTGTTCCTACAGATCATGTAAGGAGAGTCCCAAAAACCACCATGCAGGATTTTTCAAGTTTTTTTGTGAAGAAGGCTTTAATGCCATGTGAATTTGTTACTAGAGATAGGATGTCTGTAATCTCTAAAGACAATTTGTGTAACAAAGTGTGTGACAATGTTTGTAATGATGTACCGAATTCTACTATTTCATTAAAGTACTCTTTCAAGAATTTGTTTAATCTATGTCCAACTAAATATAGACGACAGGTTCCTGAAATGAATGCTTTTGTACCTTATCCTGTTAAACGTATTCGGAAAAAGAAAACTAAAAATAGTGCATCATCGGCCACAAACAAAGTTGAGACATGTCCGTTGCCAAGGCCCAAAACCAAAGCAACGGTCAAGAAGGTCTCATCAAGACAAAAACCGAAGGCAATTTCAGCGCCTAAGGTTCCAAAACCCAATAAATCCAATCTTCAATGGATTCCAAAGGGTTGTGCATCCGGACCACACACAAATGCTAGTTGGGTTTCTAAATCTGTACACGTGCCATATAAATCTGGAAATCCTAACAAAAAGGGGCCCATATTGAGGTGGGTACCCAAGGTTGTGTGATCTTAATGCAGATGGTTCTTGGTTACTTCTGATCAAGACCCGTGCTTCAAAGAAATGGCTTCTACTTACCTTAGACTAGGACCCGTTATTTTGCTTGTCGGTTGTGCTTAAACCGACACGTTTGGCTTCTGTGCACACAGCCCAGGACCCGGTCTTAACTCATCATGTTTTCTGAACATCTCGGTTCAGAACACGGTTTGATTGTGAATTAAAATGGATGTGTTTGAATGCATATAGTTTTTCATTATATGAATTTATGTGTTTTTCAGGCTATGTCCATTTGGTATATGGATTCGGGTTGCTCCAAGCATATGACAGGAAGAAGAGAATTGCTGTCGAACGTTGTTGAACAGTACTGCGGAACTGTGAAATTCGGGAACAACCATCAGGCTCAAATAAAAGGATACGTGGACTTAGTTCTAAATAATCTAGTCATCAAGGACGTTGACTATGTTGAAGGGTTATCTCATAATCTTTTTAGCATAGGACAGCTCTGCGACAAAGGTCTAGAAGTAACATTTAGGGCTAAGAACTGCAGTGTTAAGAACATGGATGGAAAAGAAATCTTGACTGGTTCCCGAAAATCTAACCTTTACACCATTGACGTATCTAAGCTTGTGGTGAAGGATAACATTTGCCTACTATCAAAAGCCTCGTCAAAAGACTCTTGGTTGTGGCATCGAAGATTATCCCATTTGAATTTTGATAACATAAACAAGCTGGCTGCGAAGCAATTGGTCAAAGGACTTCCTGAGTTGCGCTACGAAAAGGACCATCTTTGCGGAGCATGTGAGAAAGGAAAAATGAAACGATCATCTCACAAACCAAAGCCCGAACCATCAACAAAAAGAGTTTTGGAGTTACTTCATATGGATTTATGCGGACCGATGAGAACTCAAAGCATAAATGGAAAACGATATGTGTTGGTTATCGTTGATGATTATTCTCGATATACCTGGGTCAGGTTCTTGCGTTCCAAGGACGAGACAGCTCAAGAAATCATTGATTTTATCAAAAGTGTCGAGACCCAACAGCAGCTGTCAGTACAATCAATCAGATCAGATAACGGCACGGAGTTCAAGAACTCGGTAGTAGAGGGCTTCCTTCGATCCAAGGGGATTCAGCATCAATACTCTGCTGCTAGAACACCTCAACAAAACGGGATCGTGGAAAGGCGTAACCGTACGCTAGTAGAAGCCGCTCGTACAATGCTCACATACTCAAAGCTACCTCCGTTCTTGTGGGCCGAAGCCGTATCAACAGCATGCTATACACAGAATCGCTCCATCATTCATAAGCGCTTTAACAAAACTCCATACCAACTCTTTTTGAATAAAGTACCATTTATCAAGTACTTACGTGTATTTGGTTGCAAGTGCTATGTGCTGAATGACAGAGACAACCTCGGGAAATTTAACGAAAAGGCGGATGAAGCGATCTTCATTGGATACTCATCTAACTCGAAGGCGTATCGCGCATTCAATACCCGAACCAGAACAGTCAACGAAAGTGTGCACGTCACATTTGATGAGTTGGCTGAACTGGCACCCGAAGTTGATCAATCAGGACCACGCATTACTCAAATGCCTGGAGACTCTTCGAATAACCCCATTTCTTTTTCTTCTTCTGATTTGGTTAATTTATTTGATCCTTTTTATGTTGAATTTTTCGGTCCTAACGCTAGTGTGTCTAATGTTGTTAATAATGTAGGTAATCCTTCCAGTTCAACTGCGCCGCAAAGTTTCTCCACTCCATCTTCATCAACATATCCTCATCCATCCACATCATCCACCGACACATCCGCAGTTGAATCTACTCCTGTAATACCCTCACATATAATACCAACGATTCTTCCTTCACCTGAACACTCGGAAGTTGAACCAGAACCTGTGGTACCATCATTTGAAACCATTGACCATGAATCCTCATCCATTCCCATATTAACCACAGAGGTTCCATCCCGAGCACCCCTTCCACACGAGATCAAATGGACCCGCAGTCACCCAACAGAACAAATCATTGGTGACGTAACAACAGGAGTCCAAACTCGTAGGGCTTCTGCTAATGAATGTCTCTACACTTCATTCTTAAGTATGATAGAGCCCGCTCGTGTGGATGAAGCCCTGACAGATCCGGATTGGATAGTTGCAATGCAAGAGGAACTCAACCAGTTTGAACAGCTAAGAGTATGGCGGTTAGTTCCCAAGCCAAAAGACCGTACAGTCATCGGAACGAAGTGGATCTTTAAGAACAAACGAGATGAAAACGACATTGTGATAAGGAACAAAGCAAGACTTGTTGCCAAAGGCTACCGACAACAAGAAGGGATAGATTATGACGAGACCTTTGCTCCAGTTGCACGGATCGAAGCAATCAGAATCTTCTTGGCGTACGCGGCACACAAAGACTTCAAAGTGTACCAAATGGACGTCAAGACTGCCTTTCTAAACGGTGAACTTAACGAGGAAGTGTATGTTGAACAACCACAAGGCTTTGTTGATGCACATAAACCTGACCATGTTTATGTGCTAGATAAGGCCCTCTATGGTTTAAAACAAGCACCTCGAGCATGGTATGATAGTCTTTCGAATTTCCTTATTTCTGCCGGTTTCTATAAAGGTGTGGTGGACACAACTCTGTTCACTAAAAGGGAAGGCCCACATATAATGCTAGTACAGATTTATGTTGACGATATTATATTTGGATCTACTGACAGTAATTTTTGTAAGGATTTTTCAGCCCTAATGGAGTCTCGGTTTGAGATGAGTATGATGGGGGAAATGAACTTTTTCCTCGGATTACAAGTCAAACAACTTGAGGATGGGATTTTTGTGAACCAGTCGAAATATACTCTTGACATTCTCAAGAAGTATAAGTTAGACTCTTGCACGAGTATCGCAACTCCCATGGCCTCCAACTGTAAGTTAGACACCGATCCTTCCGGGAAAAGTGTCGATAATACAACTTACAGAGGGATGATAGGATCCTTACTATACTTGACTGCCAGTAGACCGGATATAGTGTTTTCAACATGTCTTTGTGCTAGATTTCAGGCCGACCCAAAAGAATCACACCTAACTGCGGTAAAACGCATTTTTCGTTATCTTAAGGGTACACCCGAACTTGGTCTATGGTATCCAAAGGGAACCGATTTCGATCTTACCGCGTTTTCAGATGCTGATTTTGCAGGTTGTAGAGTGGACAGAAAAAGCACATCGGGAGGAATACAGTTCTTAGGCGATAGACCGGTGAGTTGGTCTTCCAAAAAGCAGAATTGTGTATCCACATCCACAGCTGAGGCTGAGTATGTAGCAGCTGCAAGCTGTTGCTCTCAAGTGCTGTGGATGAGAACACAATTACGCGATTATGGGTTCTCACTCACCAATATCCCGATTTACTGTGATTCTCGAAGTGCAATTGCCATCTCTTGCAATCCCGTGCAGCACTCTCGAACAAAACACATAGATATCAGGTATCATTTTATTAAAGATCATGTTGAAAAGGGAACCATTGAGTTATATTTTGTTGGCACGGAATACCAACTAGCGGATATATTTACTAAAGCTTTAGACGAACCTCGTTTTCGGTTTTTAGTATCTCATATCGGCATGTTGAATCCACCTTCAAATTAAATATCAGATATTGTCTTAAATAATTCTATTTCAATCTATCATGATTGAAATTCCTTTATTTTAGAAAATAACTGTTATTTAAATTTAAGGATTATGTCACAAGATTGAAATTCAATATTTCCTTATCTGCGTATATTTTTAATAATTAATGATCCTGATAAATTGTTGTGTGAATTGTTCATCAAGGAGTGGGATGCAAACAATATCCAGGTTTGTCGGTATTTGTAAGACTTAAAGAAGGGTTGTCGTGATTTAGATCTGGAAAGGTAAAGGAAAAAGGATCGGTATGTATTTGAGGGGGAGTAGAGTTAGGATTTTAAATGTTATAATGTTGCGTTTCTTTTTATTTCCTTTTTGGTTAAATTTTTTATTTTTAGGATAGTCTTAATTTTATTTTTTAGGTTAGTCTTAATTTTAATTTTAGGTTAGTCTCAACTTTAATTTAATTTTTAAGTTTTAAATTTAATTGGTCAGAAAATCACAAAAAGATTTTAAATTTCAAAATTATCAAAAAGCCAAAAAGATTTTAGGTTACTTAATTTCATTTTAATTTTAACTTCAAAACTAAAGAAAATACCAAAAATATTTTCATTTTTTATTGGGCCAAAATTTTTCTTTGTTTTGTTGAATTCCACAAAAGCCCATTTTAGGTTAAATTTATGTGTGTGTGTTTAGTCTAAACCGGCGGCCCATCTTCATTTGGGGCGCGGATCTTTAGACCCGACCCATGACCCGCGCGAGTTTATATAATGGGTCGGTCAACTGGTCAACCCATCTTCCTTCACTTTCAAGAAATATCTCATCTTCTTCTTTCTCTCTCGCCGAACACTCCACCGCCGAACCACCATTTTTGATTTTCAAGCTTTTGGAACATCCAGTTTCTTCATTTTTTCTTGCTTATTTCAACTTCTGCATCAACAGGTAACTTCTTTTTATCTTTATTTCCGCATTTAACATCCTAAATTGTGTGTTTGATTTTCAAATTTTTACTACTTTTTTCACTTCGGTTTTTGCTCATTTTAGATAGTTTAATGTGTTATTTCTTCTTAGTTGTAGTTAGATAAAATGTTCAGTAGGTTATTTCAGTTTAGGATCTGTAATTTCATGCATTTTTGTCACCATCACCACTGTTCACGTTTATATGTTGCATGAACATTAACTGCACTCATGCAGTTTCGGATGTCCGAATTCGGACCACCACCCGAATTCGGATCTCCGACTTAGTATATTTTCAAAATTCTTCAAAGTATAAAATCACACTTCGGACCATTGGTGATCCGAATTCGGTCACTGTTGATCCGAATTCGGACCATCACATAAGGGTCAAATTTTCAAAATTTTGTCTAAGTATGTTCAATCTATGCATCCGAATTCGGATGATACCCAGATTCGGTCCTCATCCGAATTCCAGGTACCATCCGAAGTTGGTCATTTCATTTCATTGCATGCATTTTTCACAAGTCATGATCCGAATTCGGACCAAGTTCACACCACCACCGAATTCGGACCACCTTCCAATCATTACATGAACTACACTTCGGACCACCATCCGAATTCGGTCCCCATATTCCACACCATCCGAATTCGGTCCCCACTCACATCATTCATGCATCATTCCATTTTGGATAGATCCGAATTCGCTGACACTGTTCATCCGAATTCGGACCATCCGAAATCCAACACTTAGGATTTCTTAAATTTTAAATTTTCATGTTTTTCATTTCAGCATTTTCATATAAATCAAAAATCACAAAAATAGTTCCATCCAAGTGCATCATTGATTAGAGTTAGGATCAGTGTTTGAGTGAAACTGTCTCATCTAACATCGGTCTCTTAACGATTGACTTTGGACTTTGTTAGTAGAATTGTATTCTACTAATAAAGAACTGATGATAAACAGATCAGACAATTTCTATTTCACACTCATCAAGACTTCACATCAATGCATTATCATATCGAGTCTTATGATTCTAACTATGTTGCACTTTGCAGGAAAATGGACCCCGCATTCGTCCTTACCATTCCCCATCCGCCAATCCCGAATAATAACGCTCAATTACCCGAAGAAGCCATCTTGCCGAGCGCCGAGTTTGTCGAGTTTATCCCCCATAACTGGCAACTCGACGTCTCTATACTTCCAAAAGAATCCCAAACCCTAGCCTTTGACATTCTCACCCGCCATCCCATATATTATGCCCTTTCCACAGCCATCGCCGTTCCCCAGATTTACTTACAGCAATTCTGGAACAGGCTTCAGTTCATAACCGACCCTGAACCTCATTTCACCTCCACAATTGACTGCGTTCCAGTCAAAGTCACAACCGCAGCCATCCGTCACATCCTTCGCCTTCCCATCCAGGACTATCTTCCCACCATTGACTCATTCGATCCAAACCCATCCGTCTCAGAAGCCCTTTCAGAAATTCAAACCATAGGGTATGACGGACCCCTTACCAAACCATCCGACTTCCGCACCAAGAACCTTCAGTCCCACTGGAGGATTCTCTTTGACGTGCTAAACAAGTGCATAACTGCCAAACACTCTGGCCATGACTCAGCATCGGCCCAGGTTTTAGCCATGTTCACTGGCTTTGCCTACGACCGACACGTGGACTATGCGGCCTTCATCTTTGAAGAACTAAGAAGAGTCCACGTGGAAAGGAGCACAAAGAAAGGTCGCAAGTATGTCCCCTATCAGCGGTTCCTTCAACTCATCATACAATACGCTATGGATCAGGACGAAGACATACATGAACGTCCAGAAGCTGATGTCTATCCAACCGTCGGTATCCAGAAACTGACTCTGCCAAAGGGGGCCCCGACGGTACAGGTGATGAGAATTCCGTTATCTACGATAACAAGGTCGAGGGGTACAAATCGGGTAAGGGAATATATGAGAGAATATTATCCGGATGAGTCTCAGTCTGAATCGACTGACACTAACCAGTCCGAAGGTGAGCAGCATGAGAGTGAGGACGAGGGAGAAAGGATGGAAATAGAACAAACACTGGGTTATGGTGAGAGGGAGGCTGAGAATGTAAGGGAGGGTGTTGTAGGTGAGGCGGCAGAGACGGCGGATTCTGAACGAACCGTCTCTGTCGTAAGGCCGAGGGATATATTATCTGAGGGTGAACCAAGCCCTATCAGCCGGACACCCCTCTATAAGACCGTTAGTCCAGCGGTCGCAATAACCCCAACCATCCACTTGGTTTCCCCTCAAAGGGAAACCACTTCATTCCATGGGGATCTTCCACATACACCATCGCCCTCTCATTCGGAGAGTGGCGGTGTTGAAAGAGGTCACACTCCTCCCCACGTGACCGACCTTCCTTCGCCCACGCTTCCATCCCCACGAATAGACACTGTGCACGATGCCTCTGTGGCATCCCCAAGAGCTGCCTCCGTGGCAGCTCCGGAAACTTCCAGATCTGAGCATCCCGTAGTGGAGCCAGAGATGACGGAAGGAAGACCGGGAGTGGCTCAATCTACGCCGTCCACTTCCGGCCATCTCCCCATCAACTTGGAGATGTTAACGGCAGCATTACGTGCTGCCGGCGTTATCACCCGGGCTGACCTGGACGCCCAAAGGGAGGCAGCCGAGGAACGACATACCGCCCTACTCTCACTCATAAAGGGTAAGGGTGTCGCCTCCGAAGCCGGCCCCTCACCAGGATCCCATTCAGTCCAACTACAAATGGCGGAGCTCTCTGACAAATTGGACGCACTGAATCGCCTTATCCTTCAGGTCCAGGAGCAGCTAAATTCCAGGATGGATCGCCTCGAGTCGGCAGTTATTGATCTCCAATGCCGCGCTCAGGCCGAAACCCTCAAAAGAAAACATGACGACCAGGACGACCCTGATCGTCATGTGGGGGGGTTGCGCCGAAAAGTACAATTCGAGGAGCCCATGCCGGGTATAGGGGGAGCAGAGACCGCCGAGGGGTCTGAGTTTCAGGGGTCGGGGGAAAAATCACAGGAGGCTCAGGAGTACATGCTTATAGAAGACGAGCCGATGGTCGAGGGTCCAGCTCCACTGGATCCAATGACAGCCATGGTAGAATTTGAGGAGCCACACGAGAAGGTTGAAATCATATTAGTTTCTGATTCAGATTCTGATACCGAGGACACCCAACCACTTTTAACTCCTAAACCTGAACCTGATTCTCCAACTAAAAAATCCTCATCCTCTTCTTTCGATTTCCTGAATTCACCACCCCGAGCCCATCAGGAAGATATACTCTCATCCATCCAAGCTCCCCTGTCATTAAAAGAATCCCACATTACTATCAGCCCTCCACGATCCCCAAGCCCACCTCCAGTCCAACAAACCCAACGTTCAGGTCCCTCCCCAACAAAGAGGGTCGATTGCTTCGACGAAACTCCGAAGGGCCCTGGCATATACAGAAAAGATGATTTATTTTGGGTAGATCACTACACAAAAGGCAAGGTTCATACACTGCCGCAGGAAGAAAAAGATCAAATGCGACAAGAACGGCGGGGGACTATTATAAAGCTTCTCGAAGCTAAAAAGGACGAAATCGAAGAACCCCCCGTTCAAGGCTTGAAAGAATTCCTGCAGAAATTCCCCCCGGAGCCGTTTCAGAACCCTTACCTTGAAGAAAGATTCAAAATGGTATTCAGAAAGAAGCCTGGATCCTTTAGCAGACGCCTACTCATGGAACTTACAAACGTTACCAAAGCTGAACAGGCAGAATACTACCAATTGATGCTCCGGGAAAGAAGGTCGAAAGTATCCAAATCGAAGATAAAGTCACTCATTTCTATCACCATGTGCAAAAGGGCAAAAGTATACTACCCCGCTTTTCAAGTAGAAAGAGAAGACGACACTATAGATGAGTTCTTCGAGAATGACTTAGACTTCATAAATGTGGACGATGTCGAATTTCTGCACGAACGATTGAAAAATCGCATTAAAGGACATATGTCTCGCATGACTGCTTTGGGTGCCTTAGTTCGAAGCATGAATCGCCGATCGATAATAATGTGCCTAAGAGATTTTCAGATGGCGATCGAAAGTGCTATGGTCAAGGTAGGGCTACGTGCACCGGAACAAGACAGTTTTCTCCTAGCCCACCACCCGGCCTACAGAGTTATACTTAAAGGAGATCCGGGTGTTATTTTTGTGAACTACAAGGGCTACAAAAGGTATATGCGCTTTGAGGATCTACCTTGTTATTCCGATGGTACACTTCGACTGGTTCGAGCTGCTCTTGCAAAGAAAGTACAAGATTACGATGCTCAACCAGATGCTGAACAGAGATGCTCACCAAAGGAAATTCAAGATACACTCAGCGGCATAGACTACCTGAACGAGCGGCTACATACAAGACAAGTAACCAGACGTTTCGATGTCATACTTGGTCTTCGTGAATCAACAGATCATGCGCGAGTTCCAGGACCTCCTAAGTGATCGAAAAGGGGGAGATTGTTAGATTAATTATTTCGATCCTAGGAGTTATTTTGTAATATTTATTATCATTGTAATGTGTCTTGTATTTATTTCTATGTAATTTCTTTCTTATGTAATAGTGTAGGGGCCATTGTTGCCAAGTCTTGTAAGTTAATTAAATGAGCCTATAAAGGCTCCTAGGGTTGCTTTTTGACAATACACGGTTGACAATTTGAAAACAAAGCAGCCGCCACTGTTCATAACTCTCCAAACATTCATATTGTCTTCTTCTTTATTATTACACATTTATTGAGCTTGATTCTTCATGTGTATGATAAGAAAAACGTCAAGGTGCTGAATATTTACGGGATTTCATATTAACATAAATGTTAGTATATATGAATAACAGTTTAGTAAACATTAGTAGTCCTTGTATCCAATATGTAGTCATTTAGTTGTTAATTATGGTCTTTAACCATATATTTTGTTTTCAATTTATTTCATACCTTGAGTGAAGGGTGATTCTTGATTTGGTTGAGATATTGAGCTCCTCGTGCTGATAACGTGTTATAATTAACAGAATTTAGATATCACTCAATCACCAAGACTTGCAAAGCTTTTTACATATATTTCTTTCTGCATAGAAGTGTATTCTAAAATTCATGTGTGTGTCCATCACTTTACATGTATGTAGTATATATAGTTGAACCAATCTTATACTTTTACCCAAATGGTAAATCTCATATAATTGAGGATAGTAGATGTTGAGTGGAAGAATTGGCTATCCATCATATCAACTACTACAACATATATATATATATATATATATATATATATATATATATATATATATATATATATATATATATATATATATAGGGAAAAGGGAATATATGGTTGTATTGTACCTAACATTGGGTATAGAACTCCTCCAAAACGACGTAGTTTTGTTAAATACAATTTATCTCTTTGTTTGCCTAACTGTTCGATTCCGGCGTGACAACAACTCTCACTGATCTCTTCCAGAAAAAAAAATCAGAAACATTTATTTCAGAAACAAAATCAGAATTCCTAGAATCAACACCAGCAAGCAAAACCAAAAGCATTTGAAACGAAATTGAAATCATCAAGCTACCGAAGCAAGAAATTCAACCGATTTTGAGGCTGAATTTTAAAGAACAAAAGGTATTATACTCTTCATTCTGATTTCTCTATCTTCTAACCGTTTTTTGTCTTCTAAAACTAAAACTGCAAACACGAGGTATGATCAATTTTAGTTTCTCAGAATGCTCATTGATGTTAAATCCCACTAAAAAGTAACAATGTTGCCATCTTTTGTGTACAAAGACATTGCTGTTTTTTTTTGTTGGAGTCAAAATATTATCAAAAGTAATTATTTATAATGTGTGGTGGCTTAGTATTCATTAACTGTTGGTGGCACTATATGTTCTTATTCATCAAGTAAATTGAGACATCCTTGTATTTGTGTCTTATATGTTAATAACTTGAAAATTCGAGTCTTTTTTTTGGTACAGGGGAATTATAATTCATCAATATGGATTTACAAAGTGAATCAATAGAAGAGCAGAATGAAGCACATATGATTGATGATATTGATTTAAATGGTTATTTGGTCAACGACATAGATTCAACAATTGGAAGTGAGAAACAAGATGGAGTCCATGTGCACCTTGGACGTGATAGTGATGAAAGTTATGATCCAAGTATTGTGGGAAAAGTTTTTGATACGCCTAATGATGTATATACTTTTAACAATCGATATGATTTTTTACATGGATTTGGTATGCACATACATTAGGAATATAAAAAACAAGGCAACGAATGAAACTTATCGGAAGACGTTTGTATGCAACAAAGAAGGTTTTAAAAGGCTGAAGAATAATAGTTCGTGTGAGGATGTGATGAAACGACGACAAGATTTAAGAATGGGCTGTCAAGCAATGCTTCGGATTTCTAAAAGAAAAGATGGAAAATGGTTTGTCGATATTTTTAGTGATGAACACAATCATGATTTGTGTATAACACCAACGAAAGTAATGAAGCATCGTTCTCAAGGGAATTTACACCGTTCAATGGCTTGTAAATCTCTTATGTTGGAACTTAGCCAATCTGGGTTGAAACCTTCTCAAATCAAAAAGGCTGTGAATGCAATGAAATCTCCGTATGAAGTTGATGTTACTTCAAAGCAATGTGTTGATATCTTAGCTAAGCAAAGAAAATAGTATAGATTTAAAAAGTTTTATAGTCCTATTAAACATTTTCAAGACAAAGCATTAGTTGATGTTAACCAATATTTTTACATAGACTTATTTGATGATGGGTCTCCTAGAAATGTTTTTTGGGCTGATGGGAGATCAAGAGATGCATACTTAAAGTTTGAAGACGTTGTAGTGTTTGATGTTACTTACATGACAAACAAATTTAAGATGCCATTTGTTCCATTTATCGGGGCGAATCATCATGGTCAATCCATACTTTTTGGTGGTGCTTTACTAGCAAATGAAAAGGAAGAGACTTTTCAATGGTTATTTGAGTAATTCTTAAAGTGTATGTTTAACAAGCATCCATTAGCAATGATAACCGATCAAGATAAAGCTATAGGGAATGCAATAAATAAAATTTCCCAGACACTCGACATCGTTATTGTGCATGGCATATAAAGAAGCACGAGTTAGAACATCTTTGTCCGTTTATAGCCCGCTATAGTGATTTTCAAGAATCTTATAGACGATGGGTAAAAACTGATACGATTGACGAATTAGAAACCCAATGGGAAGTACTTTATAAGTATCATCTTGAAAGTAGCAATTGGATGATGGAGATGTACAATCAACGGAAACATTGGGTTACAGCTTTCTTGAAAGATGTTTTTTTTTTTTTGCCGGCATGACAACAAGTGGGCGGAGTGAGAGTATCCATTCCTTTTTTGATGGATTTGTTCATTCAAAGACCATGTTGAATGAATTTGTTGTCCAATATGATAAAGCAGTTGATTCTCGAAGGGCTACCGAAGAAGATGAAGATTTTAAAACTATGAACTCGAGGCCTATTCTTTCGTCTGTCCATCCTATAGAAGCAAGAGCAGGTACCTTTTTATCTTTAGTTATATTTCTTGCTGTTTTTTCTACAAACAAGTTCAAATACATATTTATTTTACAGGTAAATGCTATGCAAGAAAGATATTTGAGATTTTCAAAAACGAATGGGATGAAGCAACCAATAATTTAACCAATGAGAGTTTGGAACATACTAGTTATATGGTTGAGAAAGTGAATGTTGAGAAAAAACATTGGAGGTTTGTTGACTTTCACTTCATAAATAAGGTGAATGCAACATGTTCATGTGCTAAATTCGAAACGTATGGGATATTATGTAAGCATATTCTATATGTGATGAAGAAGAAGCATGTTGAGACCCTTCCAGATCATTACATTTTATCTGGGTGGACACTTGAAGCTAGGTACAAGGTTGATAATGGAAGCATCGAGCTCGAAGATACGAGTAGTGAAAATAGAGTTAGTGCCTTCACTTTATGGTGTGTTCAAGGAAACTATACCAAAGCAATCGAACTTGCAAGAGACTCCCCTTTTGAGATTAAAAAACTTGACACTTTTCTAGTGAAGTTTTTAGAAGAACAATTGACTCGGAAAAAACAAAAAGAACTTGAGAATGCATATGAAGATTCCAGTATGGGAATTTCTAAAGTGGACACGATGCCTCAAATATGTGTACGAGACCCACTTGTTTCTAATAATACTAAAGGTCGTCCAAAGAATTCAACCAGAATCAAGTCTTGTTTAGAAGTGAAGAAAAAGAGAACGTGTTCTTACTGCAAGGAATTAGGCCACTACGTCACTGGTTATCTAAAACAGAAGGTAACTATAATATTTTATTCATGTGTGATAATTTTCATGGTCTAAAGTATTTATATTTATTGGTTTCAGATGGATGACACTTCACAGAATACATAATAAGAATGTGTGCAAACTTTGGTGGGGCTTAATAAAATGTAACTGTGATATTTATCTATTTTATGTATCACACTTTCCATAGTTTAAGAATATATTTTTCTTTGCATCAGGAGGATGAGATTAGAAGATTCTGTCATGTTATTGTTGTTATTATTGGTTTTTTTTGTATCATGATGATAGGGTTTATTATGAAAAAAACCAACATGTTTTCACGTTTTTTGCGTTTTCATCTCTTCATGTTATTTTTTTCTATAAAAAACCTCAAGTTATTCTTTTCTTATTGGTTTAGTGAAATTTGAACATTAGACCCCAGTTATAATTTGTGAACCAGGTTTTAAAAACTTGAAAAACCGAGGTCTAATGTCCAAATTTCACTAAACCAATAAGAAAATAATAACTTGAGGACTTTTATGGAAAAAAAAATAACATGGAGAGACGAAAACGCAAAAAACGTGAAAACATGTTGGTTTTTTTCATAATAAACCCCATGACGATAAACCAAAAGTTGTTTATATTTAAGTTATTACAGAATCTGTACCATCATTAATGGTCCTATAATTTGTGTTTACGACTATTATTCAATGGAAAGAATGTATTATTTTGGATGTAAATTGTACTTGCCTTTTGTTTTTCTTGGTTTGACATGTTCTTGCAATTGAGAAAATTAACCACCAGTTCCTATCATGGTTTGGTGGCTTTATATAGTTGTTACCAATATCAATATATTAGATCCAGGTGGAATCGAACTACCATCCTCCTATAAATGGGTGCTCTTACCAATCGAGATAATTGATCTATATGCTCCCTATAAATGCCAATGAAGAAGCCTAATTGATCAATTGATGGACATTTCAAGATGGTTGGAAAAAGGAGTGTTTGTGTTTCAGAGTTCGATTGCTAAATGATGAAGCCTAATTGATTCTTGTTTGCAATGGATAGTGAATGTTTATAGTGTCAAAGTTGTGGGGGACTGCTGATGCGATATTTCAGTCCTTTTAAGGTTATTTTAGGCTTGATGTTGTCAAGGATTATGGGTATGTGTTTTGTAATGTTTTAATTGTGGGGTTGTGTTTTTATAATTGTTGGCTCTTCATAGTGGTTTAGGTGTATCAACAGTATATAACAAGACTTGATTTATGTAACTTCAAAACTGAAGTAGGAGGTGTCTTCAAGACTTGGTGTGACTTGATTTCTGTAACTTTAAAACATACTAAAAATGCTAGCATTTTGTCAAACACTTGGCGGGCAGAAATGAAAGTATTCAAAATAAACTGAAACTAGTTCCCATCATATCGAGTTACAAATTTATATACATATATGTATCAACAGTCAATAACAAACAAATCCAAGAATTATTCCCTAATAAAATTAAAAGTCCAAATCATATTGTTAAACAAATGTAGCAAATGAAGCACTTCAAATTCAAATGACATATGGAAAACGTAAGCATTTATTGTAAATTTGAAAGAAACCCATATGTAAGAACGACAATTTGAATAACGTATGGAAATTTTTCCATAATAAATTTTTTAAAATGTGAAAGAAACTTACCGAATGGGTCGTCAAATTACAGAGTGTTATGGTAGTTGGAGTCATCGAATGCAGATTGAAGCATTAGATGGTGTAATGCTTAAGGGACGATGCTATAATTGAGAGTACGAAACGAAAAAAGGTAGTTGGAGTCATCAAATAGCATATTGAAGAATTAGATGGTGTAATGTTTAAGGGACGATGCTATAATCGAGAGTACGTAAACGAAAAAAAAGTATACAAAATTACGAATCGAAGAATTAATTGATGATAATGGAGAGTGAAGAAGAAAAATAGAAGATACGGGCCGATTTAAATGAAACGGTGTAGTTTAAAACATTCTATACCTAATGTTGGGTACAATACAACCACATTCCCCATATATATATATATATATATATATATATATATATATATATGTATCTATATATATATGTATCTATATATATATGTATCTATATATATATGTATCTATATATATATGTATCTATATATATATATATCTATGTATATATATATATGTATATATATATATGTATGTATATATATATATATGTATAGATATATATATATATGTATATATATATATATGTATATATATATATATATATGTATATATATATATATATATGGGTTAAATGGAAAACTAACATGCATCGGAAAACCTCCATGCACCACCACAAATGCATCACAATTCCCGCGTGATGCATGAAATTTCATGCGTGATGCATCAAATTTCCACGTGATGCATCGACTTTCTGTGTGACGCATCCTGATCCAATGACTATAAAGTGGTTCCAGGGTTTTCCGATGCATATAGGTATTCCATTGAACCCACCCGTATACACACACACACATATATATTTGTATATATATATATATATATATATATATATATATATATATATATATATATATATATATATATATATATATATATATATATCGCACGTGTATTTCTTGTTCAACATTATAGTTTTTTATTTTGAGTAATTTTAGAATGTTGTATCATCTAAATAAGATTAAGTATATTTTTGAAGTTAAACTTGTATTTAAGTGTTAAGTTTCACAATTCATTATAATTACAAATAATACACATCTAATATACGTAGGAAATTCACATTAATATACTAATTAATTTAATGTTAATTAATTTGATTTTTTTTGTAGGAACTTTATTACATTAATAGTATTTGGAGTTTTATGTTTTCTTTTTGACATTGTAGTTACATTTAATTTTATATATAAATATTGCATCGTTATAACAATTTTTATTATGTGATCGATCAATTAATATTTTTTTGTGTCTAGTTATTAATCTAGTATTATATTAATTAAATACATAAATATAATATTTTATGTCCAATTTTTTATATTTAATAAACATTAATTATAAAATACATAACGTAAAATTAAGCAGGTAAAATCCCCGAATACCCGTCGGGGACGGCGATGGGGTTGCAAAGTAATTACTCGTCGGCGATGGGACGGGTTTTCAAAGTCGGGGTCGGGGATGGGGAAAGGGGTCCCCGGTAATGCCCGTCCCCGTTGCCATCTCTAGTTCAGCCATGTCCGACGAACAAAGAAGACCTGCACATCCGTGGTCGCGGTCGCGACTCCCTCATCGCGACCGCGATGGGTGTAACGCGGGCGGGAAGGTTTCGACAACGATTGGGAACGCGGCGAAGATTAAGCACGACCACAATGGCCTAACCGCGAGCCCTAGCGTGGCCGCGATGACCCCTGAGTGCGGGCCACGATCCGGTAGTTTACGCCGGGTTGGTTTTGGGCTTTGCGGTCCGTTTGGGTTGCTTGTCAGGTCCAATTCAGTTACAGAGTTTGTGTTTGGGTCTGTTTTAAAATATAGTTAGGTTTGTATTAATATTCTGGGATCGATTATGTGTATAGGATGTAGCCGACAGCAATCCGAGCCGCAATAGGTTTCTGTTCAGAAGGTGATTCAGTGGATAGGTGAGCCCTCGAGTCCTTTTCAACACACGCATTTATTCTACGAGTTGTTTATATGTGTTCTATTGCGGTGTATTGAGTATGAGACAGATATCAGGTATGATTCTATCTACCTTATTATACGTGCTATGTGTATATGAGTTCCCAAAGTATCCGCGATGGGCGATCGCGCACGCTGACGGTTCCTAACCAGGCATGCAGTATGAGACTATATATATACAGCAGTGTTATTTCCAGGTCGCTCCTGTGCTTATTGAGTAGCTAACCACTGCTGCGCGCGGTCTGTTAGCTGGGGAACGACATCCCCTTGAGTTGAGATGTGCTTTGAGTTATGAGCTCTCAACGAGATCTCGAGGCGTACTTGAGTTGCGATATTCTGTGTGCTATGTGTTGTGTTATATGTGTTTATTTCTGCAGGGTCTAACCCTTGCATACTCACGAGCTTCCCAGCTTACGTTTTCGAGTCTAACGTGTCTCAGGTAGTTAGAAAGTGGGGTCACAACCAAAGCAGCCTCAGAAGTAGGAGTTGGGATTGGTCAGAGTTTTATATATGTGTATTTGCCATGTGCTGATGTTATCTTTTGGGAAACCGTTGTACCAGATTAGTATGTGTATGATACTTAGTAACCAGAGTTTGTATGAATCATCTGTATCAATCATGTGATCTGTTGTGAAGACGTTTGTATTAAAAGTGTTTTAATTATCAGTGATTTGTGTTATCCCCTGACTTGTATATTATGAGATACTTGCGATAATACCACTTATGCTATCATTTTGACGTGGCTTTTATGAAGAATAGAGGGTGTTACATTGATGGTATAAGAGCCTATGGTTTGAAGCTGAGTATCATTAATGGATGCTTAACTTAAACCGTGTTCAAATCCGTGGGAATCTTCCCTGAGATTGATTCTAGTGGAATTAATTGACCTAGCTTATTGTATAACATTGGGTGGTCTATCTATTATCTTAACTATTTTTGTTTGTGCAGTATATTATGGCAAATCGGGGTGAGGGTTCAGGCACAGGTAGACCGGAGGGCGACGAGTTTGTCCGCAAGTCAAAACTTCTAGAGATTTTGACCCAGTTTTATAGTCTGCATGGTCTAGGTCAGGGTATGGGTGCTGCGCCGGTGACGGGTGCAGAGTCAGGGGCAGGTGCCTCATCCTCCCCTACCCAGAGGGGTGGATCCTTTAAGGATTTCTTGACAGGAGCCCCGCCAGAGTTTTGAGGTGGGGGTGAGTCGGGCGTAGCTATGGCTTGGGAGTGAGACATCGAGGCGGCTTTCCGAGTCGCTCACGTAGACCCCAGAGACATGGTGCGTTATGCTACTTATCTGTTGAGAGGAGGGGCTTCACAGTGGTGGAAATCCATTGAGTCTTCTATGACATTATCTGCGGCGTATGCGATGACCTGGGATTAGTTCCGGGCAGTGTTCGAGCTCCAGTATATTCCCCGTGATGAGCGCAAAGGGATGGAGCGCAAGTTTCTCCATTTACAGCAGGGTGATATGACTGTTCAGCAGTATGTGGATAAGTTCAACGAGTATTCCCAGTTCGCGATGCGACACATTGATACAGAGGGCCCAAAGGCAGATGTTTTTTATCGACGGGTTGAGATCAGATATCCGTGAGTTCGTCGGGCTACATGATACTCCCACTTTTGTTAGGGCCTTAGAGATGGCTCGTATGAGAGAGAGAGAGAGAGAGAGATAGAGATAGAGAGAGAGAGAGAAGTAGAGAGAGGAACCACTGACACAGAGAAAGAGGACAGGGAAATTAGAGCAGTCCTCTAGAAACTGGCAAGATCCCCGAGATACGCAGAGCGAGAGCCAGTCTGATCAGCGGCGTTTCCGGGGACAGAGTTTTGTGTCCCGTAGAGACAGAGACAGAGATAGAGGTAGGGATCAGAGGTCGAGGAGATCAGGCCAAAGTCAGAGTCAGATGTCGCGATTCAGTGCTTTTAGTCAGAGTCAGAACAGTGTAGGACAGGGGTCCTAGCCATCAGGGAGCCGTTCTGAGAGCTCATATGAAGAAAGAGACTGCCAGTGGTGCCGACGCCGTCATGCCGAGTTGTGTATGCCCGATCAGCCACGATGCTAACGTTGTGGTCAGTATGGTCATACTACTGTGACTTGTACTTCGAGGGACTTCTTATGCTTCCGTTGTGGGAAGCCGGACCACATTGTGAGAGATTGTGCAGAGTTAGGAGCAGCGGTGCAGGAGCGAGCACTAGTGGGACCAGAGCTAAGCCCGCATCATCGAGTCGCCGTGAGATAGTTCCCAGAGGCCGTGGCAGAGTGTTTCAGGCGACTGCAGAGGAGGCACGAGATTCTACATACGTGGTTTCTGGTACGTACATCCTGAATGGGCTTAATGCTCGTATTTTGTTTGATTCTGGAGCAAACCACTCGTATGTGTCTGTTGTGTTTTGTGCGTACTTTTCTGTTTCTCCTAATGCTTTATCTGTTCCATTGGTTGTTGAGAGAGTTGATGGGAGTACGTCGTTAGTGAGCGGGGTATACAGAGACTGTGTATTAGAGATTGATGCGCAAAATTTTTGATTGGTCTGCTACCGATCGACATCTGCAGTTTTGATGTGATAGTGGGTATGGATTGGATGACAGGCAGGAAGGCCGATATATTGTGTGCAAAAATGATGATCCAAATACCCATTTTAGACAGTGAGAGTGTTACTATGTATGGTGAGCAACGCATAGGTGAGATCGGTATAGTTTCTATGGCCAAAGCTCAGAGATATGTTTCTAACGGGTGCGAGACCTTCTTGGCTTATGTTGTTGATGCCCGGAAGGAGAACAAGACCATAGAGGATATACTGGTGATCAGAGATTTCCCCGAGGTATTCTCAGAGGAGTTGCCTGGGTTATCGCCAGATCGGCAGGTTGAGTTTCGTATTGACCTTATCCCTAAAGTGGTGTCGATAGCTAAGACGCCTTATAGGCTGTCACCTACTGAGATGCGAGAGATGATGTCACAGCTGCAGGAGTTGTTAGATCGTGGATTTATCTGTCCGAGTTCATCCTCGTGGGGAGCGCCTGTAATGTTTGTGAAGAAGAAGGATGATACTATGCGGATGTGTATTAATTATCGAGAGTATGGTGACAGTGAAGAACATAAATCCGCTTCCCTGAATCGAAGATTTGTTTGATCAGCTGCAGGGTTTGAGCTATTTCTCGAGGATTGATTTGCGACCATGTTATCACCAGTTGAGAGTTAAATATGAGGATGTTCCGAAGACTGCGTTCGGACACGATACGACCACTATGAGTTTCTTGTGATGCCCTTCGGATTGACTAACGCACCCGCACCTTTCATGGATTTGATGAACAAGGTATGTAGATCTATGTTGGATTGGTTCATAATCGTGTTTATCGGCGATATCCTGATTTATTTAAGGAATGCCGAGGACCACGAGCAGCACTTACGAGAGGTTTTAACCGTGCTGCGAAAGGAGAGACTGTATGCGAAGTTCTCCAAGTGCGAATTTTGGTTGCGCGAGGTTCATTTTTTGGGGCATGTTGTAAGTGCTAAGGGGATTAAAGTGGATCCTGCTAAGATAGAGGCCGTGATGAGTTGGGAGCCGCCCAAGACAGTGTTTGAGGTTCACAGTTTTATGGGTCTAGGTGGGTATTACAGGCATTTCATTCTTTCGAGTATTGTCATGCCGTTAACGAGATTCACACGGCAGTCCATACCTGTTATGTGGTCCGATGAGTAGGAGCTTGCGTTTAGAGAGTTGAAGACCTGGTTATGTCAGGCTTAAGTATTAGCATTGCCAGAAGGCACCGAGGACTTTGTTGTGAATTGAGATGCGTCCGGTACTGGGTTGGGTTGTGTACGGATGCAACTAGGCAAAGTGATTGCGTATGCGTCGCAACAGCTGAAGACCTACGAGGAGAACCATAATGTGCACGATCTTGAGTTAGATGTTATTGTGTTTGCGTTGAAGATATGGTGGCATTACTTGTATGGGTCTCGATTTGTTGTATATACCGACCATAAGAGTCTTCAGTATCTGTTTAGTCAGAAAGAGCTGAATATGAGGCAGCGACGCAACTTAGAGTTGTTGAAGGATTATGATTGCGAGATTCAGTACGACCCGGGTAGAGCGAACATGGTGGCTGATGTGTTGAGCCGCAAAGCGTGCGGCCAGACTGTGACTTCCCGAGCTATGAGACTTGAGATCACTTCGACCCTAATGAAGAGTTTGAGATTCGCGCAACAGGAGGGTCTTCGAGCTGACAAAGTAAAGAGAGACTGACGTACTGGTAGAGTGAGACTCTGATAAGAGACGGCAGAGGGTTGTTCACGTTCCACGGCCGAGTATGCGTTTCGAGAGTTGGGGATCTTCGCCAGCTCATACTTGATGAATCGCACCGGGCGAGATTGTATAACACCCCGGGAGAACCAAAATGTATAAAGATCTGCATGAGTTCTATTGGTGGCCTGGGATGAAGAGAGGTGGGGTTTGCTATGTCGAAGAATGTATGACCTGTCTGCGTGTGAAAGTCGAGCATCAAAAGCCTCACGATCATCTCCAGCCTTAAGAGATCCTCGAGTGGAAGTGGTATCATATTACGATGAACTTTATCGTTAGACTTCCACACACGGTTAGAGGAAACAATATGATTTGCGTGATTGTGGATCGACTCACGAAGAGTGCTCATTTTCTGGCAGTCCACAGCACCATTACGATGGATTAATTGGCACGACTGTATATTAATGAGATTGTATCGAGGCGTGGGATTCCGAAGTCGATTACGTCTGATAGAGATACTCGGTTTACTTCACGATTCTGGTAAGTTTTCAGCAGGTGCTGGGCACGAGAGTTCAGTTGAGTATGGCGTACAGACCTCAGACAGACGTGTAGACAGAGCGTACGAATCAGACTGTCGAGGATATGATGCGAGCTTGCGCGCTTGATTTCAGTGGTAGTTGGGACGTTCACTTGCCTTTAGTAGAGTTTGCGTATAACAACAGCTACCACGCCACCATCAAAATGGCTCCATTTGAGGCGTTATCTGCGCGTAAGTGTTTAACCCCATTGTGTTGGGGTGAGGTCGGCGAACGACCTATCAGCGGGCCTGAGTTGTTACAAGAGACGAGCGATAACGTGACAGTGATTCGAGAGCATATGATAGTTGCGGAAGAGTTATGTCGACCGTCGTTTGACTAAGCTTAAGTTCCGAGTGCGAGACCGTGTTACGCTGAAAGTATCGCCGTGGAAGGGAGTTATCAGATTCTGGCATCGAGGTAAGCTGTGTCCGCAGTATATTGGTCCATTTGATATCATTGTTAGATTATGGAAATAGGCGTATAGATTTAGACTGCCTCCAGAGTTGGCCGGTTTGCACAATACGTTTCATGTGAGTCATCTCAGAAAGTGTCTGCCCAAAGATGATCAGTATGTGTCGTTATCTGAGATCTCCATTGACGATTACGTTGAGCAGCCCGAGGCCATTACTGAACTCAAAGTGAAAAGGCTGAGGAATAAAGAGATCGCGTTAGTACTCGTTCAGTAGAGACATCACAAGGGTACTAGAGCCACCTGGGAGCCCGAGTCCGAGATAAGGAGCGGGTATCCGCACCTATTCTAGACTCTGAGTTAGATTCCAGGACGGAATATTATTAAGAGGGGAGAATTTGTAACATCCCGATATTTGACCTGGTACGTTGATTTATTTTAGTGGATGTTTGATTTATTATGATTGCGTTGGTCAAATAATACCTCGATTAGTAGATTATACGTGTCGGGATTGAGATATACATGGTGCTGGATTATTATTTTAGTGGATTAATTATAATTGTGAGATCTTGGATTTAAATGGGTTAAATTGATACTAATATTGAAATTGCGATATCGTGTTTGGGTTGTTGGGTCAGATCCTGCTAAAAATGGAAATATATATAAAAGCTTCCTTTAAACTTATTTCCTTTCTTCCCTTGCTAAAACCAGAAAGTGAGAGTGTGTGTGCAACTGGAATCAGAAGAAAACATCAAGGATTGAATTGAGTTGTTGAAATTATCCCTTCTTTTGTGTTCTTGAGGTGCAAGAGGTAAGAAGCTTTTGATTTTGTAGTTTAAATTGTGTTAGATGTTGTTGAAATCATGGATATGGCTTGAAAGCCTGTATGATAGTTACATATGAGTTTTGTGTGTATATTGGTGCTGAAAGTCGAGTTTGGGGGTGTTAAAATCCCCTGGTTCAGCCATGTCCGACGAAAAGAGAAGACCTGCACGTCCATGGTCGCGGTCGCGACCCCCTAAGCGCGGCCGCGATGAGTGTAACATGGCCGGGAAGGTTTCGACAATGATTAAGAACGCGAACAAGGTTGAGCGCGGCCGCGATGGCCAAACCGCGATCCCTAGCGCGGCCGTGATGACCCCCTAGTGCGGGCCGCGATCCGGTAGTTTGGGCCGGGTTGGTTTTGGGCTATAAGGTCCGTTTGGGTTGCTTGTCGGGTCTAGTTCAGTAACAGAGTTTGTGTTTAGGTCTGTTTTGTATATCAGTTGGGTTTGTATTATTATTCGAAGATCGATTATGTGTATAGGGTCGAGCCGACAGCGATCTGAGCCGCGATAGGATTCCGTTCAGCTGGTGATTCAGTGGATAGGTGAGTACTCGAGTCCTTTTCAACACGTGCGTTTATTCTATAAGTTGTTTATATGTGTTCTATTGTGGTGTATTGAGTATGATAGCGAGATATGGCGCCTCAGGTATGATTTTATCTACCTTATTATATGTGTTATGTGTATATGAGTTCCCAGAGTATCCGCGATGGGCGATTGCGCAAGCTGGCTGTCCCTAACCAGTCATGAAGTATGAGACTGTATATATATACAACAGTGTTATTGTCAGGTCGCTCCTGTGCTTATTGAGTAGCTAACCTTTGCTGCATGTGGTCTGTTAGCTGGGGAAGGACGTCCCCTTGAGTTGAGATGTGCTTTGAGTTCTGAGCTCTCACAGAGATCTCGAGGCATACTTGAGTTGTGATATTCTATGTGGTATGTTTTGTGCTATATGTGTTTATTTCTGTAGAGTCTAACCATCGCGTACTCACGAGCTTCTCAGCTTACGTTTTCGAGTCTAACGTGTCTCAAGCAGTCAGAAAGTGGGGTCACAGACGCAACAGCCTCATAAGTAGGAGCTGGGATTGGTCAGAGTTTTGTATATGTGTATTTGCCATGTGTTGATGTTATCTTTTGGGAAACCGTTGTACCAGATTAGAATGTGTATGATAGTTAGTAGCCAGAGTTTGTATGAATTATCTGTATCAGAAATGTGATCCGTTGTGAAGACGTTTGTATTAAAATTGTTTTAATTATCAGTGATTTGTGTTATTCTCTAACTCGTGTATTATGAGATATTTGCGAAAATGCCACTTATGATATCATATTGACGTGCCTTTTATGAGAGAATTGAGGGTGTTACCATTCCTCCACACAAGGTCAAGACTCGGACTCTTGCAAAAACTCACAGCTAATGTGTGTTTCGGGCCTGCACACACAGACACACGCACACACACACACACACACACACACAAGGACAACACCGTTGAGACTTGCAACTTGGCCAAGTCCAGGCCAAGTCTCGGAGCCCTTAGGCTACATCACATACCCACATCACAACTCAGAGACTTATAAAAAAACTAAGGGCTGAGTTTAGGAGTAAAATACCCAGAGATTTGCAACCACACTAAGGAAAATCATTTCCAGTCTGTGACTTATGTCTCTCTGGACCGTTCAGTCTTCAACACATTCTAACAGCCAAGCTTAATAGTAAAACACAAATTAAACAGCCAACGATTGCTTATATATGTTTGTGTTAGGCACAAAAAGGCCTCAGTCAAACCTGTTCTGCATCTGAGGGGGAGATTATTAATCAAACCTGTTGATGCCTTTGAAGGTTGAATTTAAGGCCTGTTATATGCCTTATTGAAACCTGAAAATGATTTGCAATATCAGCCTAAAGTTGTTCTATATGTTGCATGTGTTGCAACAAAGGCAGTTTTGCCCAAGCTGTTCAGTCTGCTGAACAGGCTGGACATAAACTGTCTACGCTGCTCTATACTGATGAGCAGCTTGGGTAGTTTTCAAGTGTTCTGTTCTTTGTGAAGAGAACCTGTTCTTTGTGAACAGGCTAAACACTTTATGTAATGTGTTTCCAAGTCCTCATGTATTGTTTTTTACTACAAGATCAGTTTATAAAGTCGAAGACAAAGTGTAAATCAGAACTGCTCAGCCTGGCCAAGCTGTTCTGCTACATGAAGACAAAAGGTTATTTGAAAAAGGGTGACAGACCTTTTTCTTATATCAAAATAGGCCTTTACAAGGAAGAAAAACACAAAGTTGACATTCCTTATTTGGTTAAAGGCAATGCAACAGTAGACAAAGTGAAAAGACAAAAGTTCTGCCCATATGAAGACAAGTCTGCTTCTCAGAAAAGTGCAGAAAAGGTTATGTTGTCTCTTCAACAAGACTTCTCCTTTTTCATTCCGTCCAATGAAGAAGCTTCACTTAGATCCTCTGAGTGAGTATAAAAAGAAACTTCCAAGGATTGAAAGAATAAGCAGAATAAGCTAAGTGCTGAATCCAAGAGTGAACGTGCATTCAAAGTGTGTCTTTCATGCATGCAAGTCAGCTTGAATAAAACAGTGCTCAGTGTATAAGCTGTTCTTGTTCAAGCTGTTCCTCAGAGTCTTGTAAACACAGTGAGTGATTCTTAGTGAGTGCATTCATTGTAACTAGTTTTGAGCCTGTCTTAGACTAGTAATCATACTGTTGTATCTGTCATCTCAGCTTGAACCTTTCCGCATTCAAGCTTGTTTTTAATTAACATTTGTTAATAATACATACAAACATTGAGAAAATTGTGTGTAGTTTTTAAAGAGTTGTATTCACCCCCCTCTACAGCTTGAAGCTATATACTTGGGATATCTTTTGGGACCTACAACTGGTATCAGAGCAGTTTAGAGTGTGTTTCATTCTAGATATCTCAGTCTCCCAGAGTTTCCATGGACAACAGTGCTGCAAGTTGCTCATACTATGACAATGGTTCAATGGGCAAACCTCCAAAGTTCAATCATCAGAACTTTTCTGGTTGGAAGTGCAGAATGATGCTCTACTTAGAGAATCTGGATGTACAACTACCAGAGATTGTAATGGAGGGTCCCTATGTGCCAACTTCTGTTACAACAATAACTCCTGCTGTTGAAGGAGCTGCTCCTGAAATCAGAACATTTGAGAAAGCAAAAGCTCAATGGTCTGATGAAGACAAAAGACTGGTGGCTCTTGATGCAAAGGCCAGAAACAATCTGGTCATATCTCTACCTGATGATGTGTTCAAACAGGTTGAGAAGATGAAGACTGCAAAGGAGATGTGGGATACTTTGTGTACTGTCTATGATGGACCCATAATCACACTTGACAACAGGATTAATAATCTTGTTAGACAGTATGAACTCTTCTTTGCAAAACCAAAGGAGACTCTCACTGAAACCTACACCAGGTTTACTGCTCTTGTAAATGATCTCAAAGCTGTTGGGATCACCAAGGACAGTCTGACTTTGGTAAACAAGTTCTTAGATGTTCTGCCTGAAGAATGGAATTATTTCTCTACAATTTTAAGGAATTCAGGTACCATCAGAAGTATGGATCTTGTTAATCTGTATGGATCTTTACTGAATGATGAGCAGTCAAGGCAACAGAAGAGAAATGCCTTGGAAATATCTAAGAAAGGTGCAGCCTTTGTGGCCAGTGTGAGACAACCTGTAAATCAAGTGAGTGATGTGTTCACTCAACCTGATCAACAGGCTGATGATAAGGAGGAAATGTCTGATGAGGAAGATAATGCAGATAGTGCTGAATTGGATGATGAGATGATAGCCATGCTTGTCAAAAAGTTCAACAAGAAAAGGTTTGGAAGAAACCTGCTACAGGGAAGCTCAAATGCTGTAAAAAAGAAAGCATTTGACAAGACGAAAGCTGAGTGCTTCAAATGTGGCAAAATTGGCAATATAGCTGCTGACTGTGTGTCAAAAGCTGTTGGTCAGACATCCAAACCACACAAGACAAACAGGGATGATGGCTATAGGGCTAAGTAACTTATGGCCATGGCCAAGCTGAGGAAGTTAGAAAACTCAGTGGTTTCTAACCGGCAAAAGGGACTAATGGCAGAAACTTGTGACTGGGAGGAGTCTGATTCATCATCTGATGAAGAAGACAATAACTGTCTGATGGCCAACACTGATGTCCCATCAACAAGCAACTTAAAACAGGATCTGGCTGAAGCTGAAGCTTTCAGCAGCTTGGAAAACTGGAATCCTACAATGATGTATAAGGTACAAAATTTTATGGATTACAGTTCTGAAGAAAAAGTTAAAATGTTTGAATATATGCTTGTTGATCTGAAAGCTGCTGTTGAGAAGCATGCTGTTTTATTATCTGAAATCTCTAAGCTTAAAACTGATATTGAAACAAAATCCAGTAAACTGGACAGCTTCCATAAGTTGGAAGCTGAGCTTGTTGAATTAAAACACATCAATTCCATTTTACTGGAAGAAAAGAGAGAAACAGATATAAAACATGCTAAGCTTCAAAAGATAGTTGACTCTTGGTGCCAATCTGCACAAAAAGTCAGCCACTACATAAGTCAGCAGATTCCTGCACAAATCCAAGCCTATATTGGAGGGGATCTTGACACAGCAGCTTCCATTGTTGAGGTTAATAATTTAAAAGAAGACTTGTCCACTCTTGGTGAGCTTCCAAACACTTTTATTCAAAAAGTGAATGGTAAATTAATCTCAACAAACAGGTTTGTCAGGCCTCAAAACACTGACAGCTCGTGTGAACCTAGCTCAAAAGCTGTTGATGAAATAAGTTTTCCATCAAATAAGCTTGCTAAATGTTCTGCTGATTCACACAAGCAAAAGAAAGGAAAGCATGTCCAAACTGCAGCTGTGGACACCAAACCTGGTGACAAAACAGGCTTTGAGTCTAAAGCTGGTGTAAAGAGGCATACTCATCCTTTTAATGCTGAACATTTTGAAAATAAGTTTTCAAAAGGTAAGTAGTCTGCCTTTAACAAGAGTAAGTCTCAGGTTGAAGGCAAACCTGCTGTGATTTCAAATAAGTTTTCTAATCATAATGGTAAACTGGTTTTAAATGAGAATAAATATTTAAAAACCAGAAATAATGATTATGTTGATAGGCAACATCAATCACATCTCAGGAAGAGCAAAGGCAAAGCCATTGCTCAGCCTGAGAGATCTGGGAATAAGTTTCCTAAACCTGTGGAAGTTCAAAAGCCAATTAAGCTTCCTATCTTTGACATCTGTCCTCCTAAAAAGAGGAAAGAAGAAACAGGCAAAGCTGTGTCTATTGAACTTTCCAGTCAAGCTGTTGATTCATCAAAAAGTAATAAATTTGCTAAACCTGCTGATGGAATCAACAGAATTAACCCAGAATGTGTTTCTGAAAGGTCTTCTTCCAAAAATGCTAAAAGGAGAAAGTGTTATAAATTTGGAATGAAGACACATCTGGCCAAAGACTGTCGTGAAACTGAGGACATGAGGCCTGCTGACTCTGATGGTTCCCTCACTACCAACATAAACAGTGTTGGAAACATCTCAGTCAATGAGAGTGGTATTCAAACTGATACCATTCAAATAGGGAATAATATTGTTGGCATCACAAGTCCATCAACAAATGTTGATGAAGTAGGAGAACTCATCTCTGTGATGAGTTCCCCTAAAAGTATCTAATATTCTTCTTATCACTCTGCAGGAAAAACAACCATCCCAGGTTTGGTACTTGGACAGTGGCTGCTCAGGGCACATGACAGGTTGTAAGGACCTGCTGAGTGATCTCAGGCCTGAAAAAGGGCCAAAAGTCACATTTGGTGACAATGTACAGGGATCCACTGAGGGATATGGAACTCTTAAAGCTGGTGCTGCAGTGTTCAAAAGAGTAGCCTATGTGGTTGGGCTAAAACATAACCTTGTTAGCATAAGTCAACT
The DNA here is from genome assembly GCA_020465985.1 of Centrapalus pauciflorus. Classification (NCBI taxonomy): domain Eukaryota; kingdom Viridiplantae; phylum Streptophyta; class Magnoliopsida; order Asterales; family Asteraceae; genus Centrapalus; species Centrapalus pauciflorus. The sequence continues at coordinate 32,816 of JAANYP010005580.1, forward strand.
GTGTGATGCTGGCTATAAGGTTAACTTTGATGAGCACCTGGGTTACATATTGGATTCCCAAGGTAAAGTTGTGCTGTGTGCTCAACGAAAGAAAGGTGTATATGTTGTGGACATGCAATCTGCTGATCCCACAACTGAAACCTGTTTTCTCACAAGAACAAATGCAGACTTAAACTGGTTATGGCACAAAAGGCTCTCACACCTAAACTTCAAGAACATCAACAAACTCTATAAGAAAGAGTTGGTGACAGGTTTGCCTTCTATAACCTTTGTTAAAGATAAACTCTACACAGCTTGTGAGAAAGGCAAGCAGAGGAAATCATCATTTAAATCCAAACATAACTTCTCTATTGATACTCCTCTCTTCTTAATCCATATGGACTTGTTTGGACCCGTTAATGTCCAAAGTCTAGGAGGAAGAAGATACACTCTAGTAATGGTTGATGAGTTCTCCAGGTATACATGGGTTATCTTCTTGAAGAGCAAAGAAGAGGCTGCTAGAGAAATTATTGGATTTGTGAAAAAGATGGAAATGCTGAACTCTGCCCAAGTGAAGCTGCTTAGAAGTGATCATGGTACTGAATTCAGAAACAGTACTCTTGAAGACTTCTGTGAAGAGAAAGGAATCACTCAAAACTTTTCAGCTATAAGAACTCCACAACAAAATGGAGTTGCTGAAAGGAGAAACAAAACTCTTATTGAAGCTGCCAGAACCATGCTGTGTGCATCTGGTTTACCATCATCATTCTGGGCTGAAGCTGTTAACACTGCCTGCTTCATCCAAAACAGATCCTTAGTGGTGAAAAGGTTCAACCAAACTCCCTATGAGCTGCTCAAAGGGAGAAAGCCAAATGTCAGTTACTTCCATGTGTTTGGTTGTCCCTGTTTCATACTGAATCAAAGGGACCAACTGGCAAAGTTTGAACCAAAAGCTGATGAAGGTGTGTTTGTTGGTTACTCTGCTATCTCTAAAGCCTTCAGAGTGTACAACAACAAAAGAAAGGTGATATTAGAATCTATCAATGTCACCTTTGAAGAGTCCAAGAATGCTTCCACCAAAGCTGTTCATGAATCAGTTTCAGGAGAATTAAACTTTGATGATCTGATGCATTCAAACAGTGAAGAGGAGTCAAAAGCTTCCACTACACCCAGTGTGGAACCTATTAATCATGATGGGCATGATGATGATTATGTCAATACACCCTGTGTGAATAAGTGTACTGATCTAATTACAACTGCATGTCCTGAACCTATCAATGCTGATTTTCCTAGTTCCTCTGCTGATATGTTCAACAGTGGTCAGTCATGTTCAACAAATGAACAGGCTCAAGACAACAGTGTGTCTGAAAATCATGAGAGCTGTTCAACAGGACCTGCTGAAGCTGCTGATAACTCAGGAGAATCATCATTGAAGAATGATCCTAAGTGGATCAGATGTCACCCTAATGATCAAATAATTGGTGATATCAGTAAAGGGGTACAAACAAGGTGGGACAGCTTAGGGATCTTCTGTATGTTTTCTAGTTTTGTTTCACTAATGGAGCCAAAGAAAGTGGATGAAGCATTAAAAGATGCTAATTGGAACACTGCCATGCAAGAAGAGCTCAATCAGTTTGAGAGAAAGAAGGTATGGAAGCTGGTCCCTGCTCCTAAAGGTAAAACTATAATTGGCACTAAATGGGTTTTCAGGAATAAAATGGATGAGCAAGGTCATGTCATTAGAAATAAGGCAAGACTTGTTGCTCAGGGTTATAGACAGGAGGAAGTAATTGACTATGATGAAACATTTGCTCCTGTGGCCAGGCTAGAAGCAATTCGTTTGTATCTAGCCTATGCTGCTCATAAGAGCATTAAGGTATTTCAAATGGATGTGAAGAGTGCATTTTTGAATGGGAAGCTGCAAGAAGAAGTTTATGTCAAGCAGCCTCCAGGTTTTGAAAATGAACAACATCCAGCTTTTGTCTATAACTTGGACAAAGCTCTCTATGGTCTCAAACAAGCTTCTAGAGCCTGGTATGACACTCTTACTGAATTTCTTATGAGCAATGGGTATTCCAGAGGTAAAGTGGATACCACACTATTCATGAAGAAGGTGAAATCTGATATCATGCTTGTTCAAATATATGTGGATGATATAATATTTGGTTCTACCAATGAGCAATTATGCAAGAATTTTTCATTACTCATGAAATCCAAATATGAAATGAGTATGATGGGAGAACTTACTTTATTTTTAGGATTACAGGTTAAACAAACCTCAACAAGAATTTTCATAAATCAAAGAAAGTATACTTTAGATCTCTTGAAAAAATTTAAATTTGATCAAAGTTCTCCTATTAAAACCCCAATGGCAACCAATGTAAAATTAGATGCTGATGCCAGTGGCAAAGCTGTTTCAGTAACAGCTTACAGAGGTATGATTGGGAGCTTCCTGTATTTAACTGCTAGTAGACCTGATATTATGTTTGCCACCTGTCTGTGTGCTAGGTTCCAAGTTGATCCAAAGTAATCTCATCTAGCTGCTATTAAAAGAATCTTCAGATACCTGAAGGGTACACCAGGTTTGGGTCTTTGGTATCCCAAAGACTCAAGTCTTGAACTAACAGGTTATTCAGATTCTGATTTTGCAGGCTGCTGGCTAGATAGGAAAAGCACAACAGGTGGATGTCAACTCCTTGCTGGTAAGTTGATAAGTTGGTGTAGCAAGAAGCAGAACTCAGTGTCTACTTCTACTGCTGAAGCTGAATACATTGCTGCTGGAAGCTGCTGTGGGCAGATTCGGTGGATGCAACATCAGCTTGAACATTATGGGCTTGTGTATAGGAAAAATCCTATTCTGTGTGATAACACAAGTGCCATAGACATTTCCAACAATCCAGTATTTCATTCAAGAACAAAGCATATTTAAGTCAAACATCACTTCATCAGGGATCACATTCAGAAAGGTAATGTGGAGGTAAGTTTTATTTCCACAAATGAACAGCTTGTAGACATTTTCACCAAACCTCTTGATGAAACAAGGTTCAATTACCTTGTCAGCAAGCTGGGCATGTTAAACAAAAGTGACTAAGTGTCCTCAAAGGTCTAATACCTTGTATGTCTCACACTGCTCAAGTCTCTTAGAACAGCTTACGCAGAACAGGTTATACATGTTCAGTACTTAGCCATTTTACTGAAATCTTTGAACAGCTTGAACATACAACAGGCTGAAAAAACACAGTTTACTCGTTCAGCCTGGTCTGATGGTCCATTCTTCACTCTCCTCATTCTCTCACACTAATTTACAAGACATTGTCTTGTAACCTGCTCAGCTATTGAACACAACCTGTTCCTACATAGTTGAACAGGCTGAGGGAACAGCTTAAAGAATGAACATCTTGTGATGACCCTGCTCATCACAGGTTTGACCAACAGCTTAGACCAACAATTTTTAATTACCTTTCTTCACAATTAAGTTACTTAAATTCTGTTTTTATTTAACTTAATTACTACGGATAATGTGGGTTACGTGTGTTAGTGATTAAAAAGGGCTCAAGTGATCTGACAAACGGTCTGACATGGACAACCGTTCCGTTTTCCGTTAACGACTTTTTCAAATCAACCGCCCAAATGTTTCTCTCTCATACCCACTCACATTCAAATCCTATAAATACCTCATACTGTTACATCTTCGTCTTCCTCACTACTACCATAAACCTTCTAAGAACCCTAAAAATTTCGACTAAGTGTCTTGTGCTTCTGCTACTTTCTCTACTCTCAAAATGGCTCACAGAAACAACCCCTGCCTACCAGTATTCGTTGGTGATGATGTGCAGAAACATTCATCAGTCACCACAATGCTCACCCTCAAACCCACAAACTACATTGCAAACCTCACAATCCCCAAAAACTATGTGGGGAAAGGTTATGATCAAATGATGGAATTTTTGACAGTTCATCCGTTGAACTATGCTATGACTGCTTCTCCTGGTGTCCTGTACCAGGAGATGGTGTACGAGTTTTGGTACACTTGTGCCTACAACCCCAACACCAAAGTCATCAAGGGGACTATTCTTAATGGGACTCAGATCATTGAGATTACTATTGATCTTCTCAGGGAGGTTCTTCATCTACCCATTGTTGATTCATATGACATGCCCCAACCTGAAAATGAGCAAATGGGAAATTTGCTACGCTTCTGTGGTGTAGCAGACAAAATTGGAGCAACGCTGTACAGGAAGGACTTGTCTCCTACCTACAGCTTTCTGTTTGCCTCAGTGATGATGAGCTTCAGCAGCAAAGTTGGTTCATTTGACCAAGTCAGCCGTGATGAAATCCCAATATACCTACAGCTGGTGGATGGGACTACAATCGACATGGCTAAGTGGATATATTCTGAACTTGAGGAACATGGTGCAACAAGAGCCAAGACCAGCTGCTGTTCGATACCCCAGGTTTCTGAGCCTCATATTCAGACACATTTGTGGTGAGCACCTATACAACTCTCAGCCTTTACTTCATTCTGCTGCATTCCCTGTAATAGGGAATAGAGTTTTCTACACTGCTGTTCTTCCAAATGAACCTCCTCTGTCCACACCAATGAGGAGGTTGTTAGGATTGGTGGAAGGACCCTCTACTGTGAGGGTGGATCCAGAAGCTGCTGCTCCCAAGAGAAAATCCAAAGCCGGGTCCAAACTTGTTAAGAGGACCATGGCAACCACTGAAGTTGGGCCTGTGCAAAAGAAGGCCAAAACAGCTCAGTCTGAGCCTGAACCCTTAGCCTCTGTGGCTGAGGGGGAGCAGGCTCCTCACCCTGGTTCATTTGTTGAACCTGAAGCCTATGTGGCTGGTGCCTCTGTGGCACCTGAGACTATGGAACAGGCCAACCCACCTGTTTCTGACCCAGTCTCAAAACCTGTCCAGTCTGAACCTCTCATCTCCTCTCCACAATCACCCACTTCATCCATCCAATACCAACGAAAATTACTCACCAAAAAGAAACCAGTCCAAACAACTACCTCCTCTGTTCCCTCCCAACAGGGTTCAGTTGTAAGAGAAGCCACCCCTGCTGCCTCTCCTATTTTGGGAGAAGGCTCAGCACAATTGGAGCCTGCTTCACTCCAACCTGAGTCCACCCAGAGTCAGCCTAGACCCTCTGGTTCCTCCCAATAGGAACCAGTTGTACAAAAGGAGATAACCACATCAACTATTCCAGCCTCTCAACAGGCTGAGAATATTGAAAGACAGGAGCCCTCTCCACTCCATACTGAGCCCACACTGTCCCCCACTCAAACTTCTTTACACCCTGAGTCTGCACGAGATGCCCACACTGCTGGTATAGACCAATCAGCAGCGCAGCCTCAAACTTCTGCTCCCCATGATACAGCTGTTCTACACCAAACAGCTGCTGAGGGACCAACAACCCAAGCTGATGAACCTCAGGGATCATACCATCCCTTTGGTGAGGCTGCTCCCTCTATGCAAACTCCTTCAGCAGGTTTCACCACTGCTGATGTTGAAATGCATATCCCATCTCCCCATGATGAGGTGCTTTTACACCAAGGCACTGCAAAGGGAACACCCACTGGCCTTCATGAAGGTGTTGCAACACAAGCAGCATCTGAAAGGCCCCCAACATCAACCCCTTCTCCTGATGATGCAGCTTTAGCCGCTGCTGAGGGACCCTTTGACCCCTCCAAGCTGGGCCACATTACTTTTGCCCAGGCTATGGAGCTTCTCTCAAATGTTCCTCTTCCCTCTCCATCACATCCTCATACACCAGCCTCCTCATCATCTTCTCCATCAACCCACTATAAACAGTCCACCAATACACCTCCATCTCCTAAAGACTTGCCTTTGAAGGATCAGCTTTCACTGCTGACCACCAAAATTGGTTCTTTAGAAACTACTATGACCTCTCTACCATCTCTTATTTCAGACTCTGTGTCTGAACAGCTTAAGGGGTTCTTTGATTTGTTCAAGGATTCCTTCCCTGCCACTCCACAACAAGATAATTCTCCACAGCTGCTTGCACTCACTACACAGCTGCAACATGTGTCCACAACCCTATCCTCAATTCTTTCACTCCAACAGGACTCTGTGTCCTCAATGACAGCTATTTCTCAACAGCTGTCATCTCTCCTAACTTCTTGCAACTCTACCCTTCCTGATACTCTGGCCAGCTTGCACACACTAATTGGCTCCCTATCAAATTCTGTGTCATCCAACCTTGCTGATGTGCAAGACTCTCTAGAATTACATCTTGCACAGCTTCAAAGTTTGCTGTTCACAGCTTCTGATAGGGAAACTATTGTTAAGCTGACCTCTCTTGCTGATACCCACTCCTCTTCTCTTCAAACCTATCTTTCACAGCTTGCAAAGGTGAAGGACAACTTGGCATTCTTAGTGAATAGCCTTGTTGGCCCAAGGCCTGCTGCCAAAACTGCTGGCAAGCATGATGACTTCGTGTCTTCAGGCAGACCAGGTGTTGAAGGTGCTGGAATATCTCCTTCAAAGGGGGAGAAGTCATCTGCCTCGAAGACTAACTCTAAGGGGGAGAAAACTTCTTCTCCTAAGGAGAAATCAGTACCTGCAATACTCACTGGTCAACCAGCAGGTGCTTCAACAGGTACACTAGAGGGTGTCTCTCACGCTGCTAAGCCTACTCAGGTTGAATCTCCAATCCTTGCTCAGTCTAAGGGGGAGGAAAGTATTCCTGAGGCCAGGCCAAGCAGCAGAAGGAAGCATCTCATTTTAGAAGAAGAAGAAGAGGAGGAGGAATAAAGTCCTGAAGCTGCTGTCACTACAGCAGCTAAAGGAAAAGTGTGACACCCTTGCCACATTAACCACCAATTACCATTCACCCAGGATTAATCACCAACAAACACATAACATAATGATCTGATAGCTTAATAATAGCGCGGAAGCATTAAAGTACATAAATTTAAAGTATTACAACTGAATCTAACACCCTACGGTGCTACAAGGTTACATGTCTAAGTCTACATACTCAAACATTTTACATTAACCCAAATTTATTACAACAATAATTCCATAATCCAAATACCAAAGAAAACGGTAGAAATCTTCAATCACTTCAATAGATTTCCTAGCTAGATGGTCCCGCAGCGGATTTCCCTTTTCCTGTAAAAATATAACAACTAAAAGGGTAAGCTAAAGCTTAGTGAATACCAGATGATTTTCACACATTCTACAAATCTTTATGATGCCCCCAGAGTATCCGCGGTAACACATACCGTATACTCCACACGTATCCCAGATACGCAAACCTGAGCCGCAGCTCCTTCGAGCTGACACTCGGCATAAGAACAACCAACCATCTGAGGCAGACATTACATCGGGGATGACCTACTGTCTATCCTGACCACAGAGGTGTCAAACTCTTGGTCATATAGCACAGTAACATCAGAGTACAGATGCGACCACGCAGGTCCATCGAAAGGATGCACAACAAATGAACGGACATGCAACAAATATGAATGTGCATCAACATAAACGCATGTTAGTAGAATGCCAAACGAACATGAAACAACAGGCCTCAGCAGGCAATGCATACATAAAGCAGATGCAGACATGTTAAAAATCAAAGGTACTCACAGTGGGTGCGTTTTTTATCTTTAATCCAATTTTATTTCTCCTCGGAATTTCAACCGGATCAACCAAGTACCCCACTGTGGGTTAAACAACACCACAAGGGACCTGTAAGTCATTTGTAACAACACATTGTGTTAATATCTTGTTTAATTCCATATAACCAAATTTTATAAGTTTTTACCATATTTGATCCCAATTTCGGATCCATGTCCGAATTCGGACCCCACCCGAATTCGGACCCCCAATTCAGTTCTCATATGAACCCTAATTCGGTCCCAATATCTGCCCTATTTCGGACCAATGTCAATTTCGGACCACATCTTAATTCGGTCCATATCCGAATTCGATCAGCAACCGAATTCGGACCCTCATCCGAATTCCAACACTTAGAATTTATTTTCTTTCAGTTTTGATAAATCAACTTTTCAGGATACATCCGAATTCGGGCCATATCCGAATTCGGATTCCTACTGAAGTATAACACTTATAAATATTTCTATATTAAATACCCAGAAGTTCGGGCCTCATCCGAATTCGGACCTGATCCGAGTTCATCTCGGATCCGAATTCGGATCCCACTGTGTTCATACTTGTGCAGTTTTTCTTTGAATATTATTTTCCAGATTTAATCTAAGTTATTTTTGCACTTACTCAATACATGAAATAACTTGTACCAACTAAAATATGCTTGTTTTCAACCATTTCAACACTAATATTAACACATTTAAGTACTAATTTGAACACTTTTTTTGTTCCTTTTCATCCTCATCGACGAACTCACACACTAACACACACTAAATCCTCAAATCCATACTTTTATTGCGAATCAGAAGCTGAAATTTAACATATAGCATCTCATACACTAGATTTAGATAAATCCATAACAATATATTACATGCATCAACATCTTCAACTCCAAATCTAATTTTCGGTTTTTATCAAAACCGAACCCAAAAACCATCAAAATCGTAGTGTTGATGAAATGTTTACCTTAATTCGATGATTGCAGATGTTTTAGTTCCTTGAATGCAATCTTATTCCAGATTTTCAGCTTCAAAATCCAATCTTTGATGATCTTCAAATTTTTAGAGAGAGAGAGAGAGAGAGCCGAGAGAGTATAGTTGTAGAGAGAGAGTGAGTTAGTTCAAAATGAAAGACTAAGGGCCTTTTATTCCATAATTTCAACTTTTGACACTTTTAGCCCCTTAACTTATCCGGTTCCAATAAATACTGAGTTTGTCTTAGTTTTACCCTTACTAACAATTATAAATCATAATAATAATTCAAAATTCCAAAGCTTCATAATTTCTCAAAATAGCAACCAACTTTCATAAATCAACTTAACTTACAAATTTAAACTTAATAAACTTCAATTATAATAATTTTAATCCGAGGATGTTACAGCATGGGCTCCACCACGCTCAACTTCGTCCTCGAAGTTACTCGGATATGAAAAGTTGCGGATATTTCTTTAACATCTCAGACTTAGGCTCCCAGGTATGATTCGCTCCTTTGTGATGCTTCCAACGTACAAGCACCATCTCAATTTCTTTACTTCTTAATTTCCTCACTTTCGTGTCCAACACACACTCCGGCTCTTCAACATACCGGAGCCTTTCATCAATCTGCAGCTCAGTGTGGTCAGCCCAATCTTCGTTTTCAGTTGTGAATGACTTCCTGAGATTTCCCACATGGAACACCGGATGTATGCCCGACATTTCTTCGGGCAATTCTAGACGATATGACTGGTTTCCAACTTTTTCTATTATCTTAAATGGCCCAACAAATCTCGGAGCCAGCTTTCCTCTTTTTACAAAACGTGTAACACCCCTCATAGGTGACACCTTCAGATAAACCCAATCATTTACATCGAAACTGATTGGCTTGTGCCTCCTGTCGTAATAACTTTTCTGGCGATCCTGGGCCGCCTTCATATTCTGTCGCACCAACTGAATCTTTTCATTCGTTTCTTGTAGTAATGCCGGCCCAGCAATCGGCGTTTCTCCGGTTTCCCTCCAACATGTAGGAGTCCTACATCTTCTCCCATACAATGCCTCAAACGGCGCCTTCTTGATTGTCGCATGGTAACTGTTGTTATACGAAAATTCTATCAATGGTAAATGGTCATCCCAATTACCACCAAGGTCCAATACACACGACCGCATCATATCTTCAAGTGTCAGGATAGTCCTTTCACTTTGACCATCGGTTTGCGGACGGTAAGCCGTACTCATAGCAATCCTTGATCCTAACCCTTCTTGCAATGCCGACCAAAAGTTAGAAGTAAATCGGCTGTCCCGGTCCGATACTATGGACTTAGGCACTCCATGCCTAGAAACAATCTCAGCCACATAAATCTGTGCTAACTTTTCCAGAGAATATCCTTCCCGAATCGGAATAAAGTGTGCGGACTTAGTTAACCGATCCACTATGACCCAAACTGCATCATGTTGACGCCTAGTTTTCGGCAACTTTGTGACAAAGTCCATCGTTATGTGTTCCCACTTCCATTCCGGAACGGGAAGCGGTTGCAAACTACCGTATGGTTGCTGGTGTTCGGCTTTCACTAACCGACAAGTTCTGCATCTCTCCACGTATTGTCCGATATCTTTCTTTAATCCGGGCCACCAGAAGTCTGCTTTCAGCTCGTTGTACATCTTTGTGCTCCCGGGATGTACAGAAAACTTAGACTGGTGAGCTTCTTCTATTATCACACTTCTCATGCCTCCATACTTTGGCACCCAGATTCTCCCATATATACCTTTCAAACCTGATTCACTTGTTTCCATATCCTTAATCTGTGCTCTTATATCTTCAGCACCAACATTCTCGTCTTTCAAGGCTTCCTCTTGAGCGGCCTTGACATCATCAATAATAGTGGATGTTAACATAGTAGATGTCAACATGTAACAGCAATCCTTGGCATATGCTTTGCGACTCAAAGCATCGGCTACCACGTTAGCCTTTCCGGGATGATAAAGGATTTCACAATCGTAATCCTTTATAAGTTCCATCGAACGTCTCTGCCTCATATTGAGCTCCTTCTGACTAAATATGTATTTTAAACTCTTATGGTCAGTGTATAACTGACACTTAGTTCCATACAGATAGTGTCTCCACAATTTCAGTGCAAAAGTGACTGCAGTCAACTCCAAGTCATGAGTCGAGTAGTTCTTTTCGTGCTGCTTTAACTGTCTCGAAGCATAAGCTATAACTTTTCCACGTTGCATCAATACCGCACCAAGTCCCAACTTCGAAGCATCCGTATATACCACAAAGTCCTCATTACCCTCTGGTAGGGCAAGTATCGGTGCTTCACTTAACGTCTTTTTCAAAATATCAAACGCCTCCTGCTGCACAGTTTCCCATACAAACGGTGCATTCTTCTTTGTTAACATCGTTAAAGGGACTGCAATCTTTGAAAAGTCCTTAATGAATCTCCTATAATAGCCTGCCAGCCCAAGGAAACTTCTGACTTCCGTAGCTGAGCGAGGCGGCTCCCAATTCCTTACCGCTTCTACCTTAGCCGGATCTACAGAAATTCCGGCCCCCGATATCACATGCCCCAAAAATTGAATCTGTTGCAGCCAAAACTCACATTTTGAGAACTTGGCATACAACCTTTCCTTTCTTAACAATTCCAATAACTCTTTTAGATGATCAGCGTGTTCGGCTTCAGACTTTGAATACACCAAAATGTCATCTATAAAAACAATTACCGACTTGTCCAACATCGGTCTGCAAACTCGGTTCATCAAATCCATAAAAACAGCCGGGGCATTGGTTAACCCGAAAGGCATAACCAAGAACTCGTAATGCCCGTAACGTGTCCTAAAAGCTGTTTTAGGCACATCTTCCTCTCTAACTTTTAACTGATGATATCCCGACCTCAAGTCAATCTTAGAAAACACACAAGCTCCATGTAACTGGTCAAACAAGTCATCTATCCGCGGCAGCGGATACTTGTTCTTGATTGTCAATTTATTCAGCTCCCGGTAATCGATGCACATCCTCATGGTGCCATCTTTCTTCTTAACAAATAACACCGGAGCTCCCCACGGCGATGAACTTGGTCGAATAAAGCCCTTGTCCAACAACTCCTGGAGTTGTGTCATCATCTCTTTCATCTCGGTTGGGGCAAGGCGATAAGGAGAACGAGCTACCGGTGCAGCTCCAGGGATCAGATCAATTCTAAATTCCACTTGTCTCTCAGGCGGCACGCCAGACAAGTCTTCCGGAAACACATCCGGGAATTGTGAAACAACAGGCACATCGGCCAACATCTTCTTCTCAGCCTTGGCATCTATAGCATATGCCAGGTAGGCGTCACATCCCTTTGCAACAAGCTTTCGAGCTTTTGCAATAGTCAACAAACACAGATCCCCACTTCTCCTATCCCCATAAATACAGATCTCACGCCCCTCCGGAGTAGTTATCTTGATCATACGCTTCTTACACACTATATGGGCTTCATTCTCTATCAACCAATCCATCCCGATAATCACATCAAATTCACTGAACTCGATCGGAATCAAGTCCAAATTGAAGACTACATCTTCAATCACTAAAGTGCAGTTACGGTATACGTGGTCTACCTTGACTAAAGTATTACTAGCAGTTTCAATATCTAGTACAGCAGATAGCTTAGACAAAGGCATGGCAAGTTGTTGTGCAAACATAGTAGATACAAACGATCTATTGGCACCCGAGTCAAATAATACTCTTGCAGGTAAAGAGTTTACAATAAACATACCCGTGACCACCTCCGGGTTTTCCCTAGCCTCTTCTGCAGTAATCTGAAATGCACGAGCCGGTGCCCTTTGCGACTGACCCCGACCTCGATTAACTGACCCACCGCTTGAACCTCCTGAAGATCGTGTTGATGTTGGAGCAGCAACTGCTGGAGTATTCTTTCGACAATTCCGACTATAGTGCCCCCATACTCCACACTTATGGCAAGCATCAGATCTCCGTGGGCATTCATTTTGAAAGTGGCCCAATTCTCCACAGCAAAAACACGCACGCCCATTGGTGCACTTACCGAAGTGTTCCAGATGACACTTGTTACAATACTGCGGCTCGGTGTTGATAGAGTAAGCACGTGCGCGACCAGAAGAACTAGACTGTCGGCGATAAGACTGTTGCGGCGAGTACTGTGATGATCGTGAAGAACCAGAGTAGCCTCCTTCGCGTTGGCGTTTCGGTGGTGAAGGTTGAGTTGGGTTGACTGAAGCAGCAGCGGACCCCATCACGTATCCCGACATACCCAAGATCTGTTCCACATTCCTGGCGGCTTCCAGTAAACCAGCAAATGTGGGGTAGCGTACGTTGCTCATCACCCTTCGAATCTCCAAATCAAGACCAGCCTCAAACCTGGTCACTTTCCTTTCCTCGGTATCCACTTGATGAGGCGCGAACAAACTCAGCCTCGTAAACTCTACAGCATACTGGGACACAGACTTAGTCCCCTGTACCAACGTCATGAACTTTGCTTCAATTCTTCGGCGCTCATCGGCCGGGCAATATTGCTGAGTGAAGATTTCAGTAAACTCAGCCCATGTCATAACAGATACTTTCTCCATAGTTAACGCATTCACCATCGAGTTCCACCACATTACTGCATCCTTGGTGAACATTGCAGTAGCGAACCGGACCATATCCTTCTCAGCACAATCGCTGATTCGGAATGTCCGTTCAGTGGCTGTTATCCATTCCAGAGCGGCAACAGCATCACCCAGTCCATTGAACTCAACCGCTCCGTTTCCCTTGAAATCCTTGAAACGACAACCCCTGGGCTTACTAGATGACCCAGTGTTGTCATCTTGCTCATCATTATTTCCCACCCTTTCCTTATTCCTTCTCTTATCCTCTCTTCGTTTAGCTTCGGCCTCATCTCGAGCCCGAAACTGGTCTTGAATCATCCGATTTTGCTCAGCCATCATGGCTAGCATCATTTCTCTCGTCTCTTCTGGTGTCATTCCTCCTCCAGACATGTTCTGAAATATGAAACATATAACTTATTTAGTAACATGTCATTTATTTATAGACACCACCCAATTGTCCCGTATGATAGTCAATATTCTTAGGATTACTAGATCGCAACCTATCTTGGTTCAGATCATTACTTAGTATCACTACATGTCAACACTTAATGTTTGAGACCAAGACCTCACGGACACTTGAATCTCAAACTACTGCTCTGATACCATACGCTGTGACACCCTTGCCACATTAACCACCAATTACCATTCACCTAGGATTAATCACCAACAAACACATAACATAATGATCTGATAGCTTAATAATAGCGCGGAAGCATTAAAGTACATAAATTTAAAGTATTACAACTGAATCTAACACCCTACGGTGCTACAAGGTTACATGTCTAAGTCTACATACTCAAACATTTTACATTAACCCAAATTTATTACAACAATAATTCCATAATCCAAATACCAAAGAAAACGGTAGAAATCTTCAATCACTTCAATAGATTTCCTAGCTAGATGGTCCCGCAGCGGATTTCCCTTTTCTTGTAAAAATATAACAACTAAAAGGGTAAGCTAAAGCTTAGTGAATACCAGATGATTTTCACACATTCTACAAATCTTTATGATGCCCCCAGAGTATCCGCGGTAACACATACCGTATACTCCACACGTATCCCAGATACGCAAACCTGAGCCGCAGCTCCTTCGAGCTGACACTCGGCATAAGAACAACCAACCATCTGAGGCAGACATTACATCGGGGATGACCTACTGTCTATCCTGACCACAGAGGTGTCAAACTCTTGGTCATATAGCACAGTAACATCAGAGTACAGATGCGACCACGCAGGTCCATCGAAAGGATGCACAACAAATGAACGGACATGCAACAAATATGAATGTGCATCAACATAAACGCATGTTAGTAGAATGCCAAACGAACATGAAACAACAGGCCTCAGCAGGCAATGCATACATAAAGCAGATGCAGACATGTTAAAAATCAAAGGTACTCACAGTGGGTGCGTTTTTTATCTTTAATCCAATTTTATTTCTCCTCGGAATTTCAACCGGATCAACCAAGTACCCCACTGTGGGTTAAACAACACCACAAGGGACCTGTAAGTCATTTGTAACAACACATTGTGTTAATATCTTGTTTAATTCCATATAACCAAATTTTATAAGTTTTTACCATATTTGATCCCAATTTCGGATCCATGTCCGAATTCGGACCCCACCCGAATTCGGACCCCCAATTCAGTTCTCATATGAACCCTAATTCGGTCCCAATATCTGCCCTATTTCGGACCAATGTCAATTTCGGACCACATCTTAATTCGGTCCATATCCGAATTCGATCAGCAACCGAATTCGGACCCTCATCCGAATTCCAACACTTAGAATTTATTTTCTTTCAGTTTTGATAAATCAACTTTTCAGGATACATCCGAATTCGGGCCATATCCGAATTCGGATTCCTACTGAAGTATAACACTTATAAATATTTCTATATTAAATACCCAGAAGTTCGGGCCTCATCCGAATTCGGACCTGATCCGAGTTCATCTCGGATCCGAATTCGGATCCCACTGTGTTCATACTTGTGCAGTTTTTCTTTGAATATTATTTTCCAGATTTAATCTAAGTTATTTTTGCACTTACTCAATACATGAAATAACTTGTACCAACTAAAATATGCTTGTTTTCAACCATTTCAACACTAATATTAACACATTTAAGTACTAATTTGAACACTTTTTTTGTTCCTTTTCATCCTCATCGACGAACTCACACACTAACACACACTAAATCCTCAAATCCATACTTTTATTGCGAATCAGAAGCTGAAATTTAACATATAGCATCTCATACACTAGATTTAGATAAATCCATAACAATATATTACATGCATCAACATCTTCAACTCCAAATCTAATTTTCGGTTTTTATCAAAACCGAACCCAAAAACCATCAAAATCGTAGTGTTGATGAAATGTTTACCTTAATTCGATGATTGCAGATGTTTTAGTTCCTTGAATGCAATCTTATTCCAGATTTTCAGCTTCAAAATCCAATCTTTGATGATCTTCAAATTTTTAGAGAGAGAGAGAGAGAGAGCCGAGAGAGTATAGTTGTAGAGAGAGAGTGAGTTAGTTCAAAATGAAAGACTAAGGGCCTTTTATTCCATAATTTCAACTTTTGACACTTTTAGCCCATCAACTTATCCGGTTCCAATAAATACTGAGTTTTGTCTTAGTTTTACCCTTACTAACAATTATAAATCATAATAATAATTCAAAATTCCAAAGCTTCATAATTTCTCAAAATAGCAACCAACTTTCATAAATCAACTTAACTTACAAATTTAACTTACAAATTTAAACTTAATAAACTTCAATTATAATAATTTTAAATCCGAGGATGTTACAAAAAGAAAAAGCAGCAACTCATCCCCAACAGCAGAAAGCAGCAGAGCTTAAATTTCACAAAGCCAGGGCCAAAGAAATGGGTCTTCCTATGCACAAATATTTTGAGTTTAATGAAGAACAACTTCAAGCCCTGGAAGCCTTAAGAAAAGAAGAAGAATCTGCAAAAGCTGCTAAGTCTTTTGCACTTCAAGAGGCAAGGAAAGTTAAAATGTCCTCTCTTGTTGTGCAAAAGAAAATTTTGGAAGCTGCTAAGGGATCAGCAGAAGAGAAGGAAGCAGAAAAAGAAAAAGGTGCTCTGGTCTCAGTGACCAAAACTTTAGTGCCTTCTGCAAGAGCTCAATTTCACTTTGACAACCTGGCAAAAAGAAAATTTCAAGATGTTGCTGATAGAAGGCTTGCTAAGGAAGCAATTGTCAAAGCTGTGCCCATATCAAGAAAAGGCAGTCAGTGGAAGTTGAAAATAACCAGAATGGGTGCAACTGGACCAGAACTAGAAACATATGACTACACTGACGTTGCACAAATGGGGTACAGAGAATGGATTGATCTGGCAGTTGCTATGAGTGAGTCTAAGTCTGAAACTGCTAAGACTATCAGAGCATATGTAAAGAAGCAGATGGAGAGAGTGAAGAATCTTGGACTGATCTCCAAAGAAGTTAGTGAAGGTGTCTATGTGACACAACCTAAAATAAAGGCCAGGAGAACAAGGAAGGACACTGAGATGGAACAACTCCTCACCCTGATAGAACAAGGTGATTATGCTATTAAGATGAAAGGAGTTGATCATAGCCTGCCTAGTGGAATTGAGTTTGAAGATGGAAAGATCATTGAAGAGCCTGAGCTGGGGGCATTTTTTGTAGATCCCTTAACTCAGAAGAAATTCTTTCAGAGAGCATCAGATCTATACAAAGTGGATCTGAGACATCTTGTAGCCTTCAGACTTGCAGTTTCATTCAGGCAGTCAAGCAGGTGGAGAGCAGCTATCTGGGATCAGCTCAGAGGCTGTTTTGAAAGAGGTGAACTTGAGGATCCCAAGTTTATGATAATAAGAAGTGAAATTCAAGAACTTGAGGATACTAGAGAGCAACTTGAGAAGATGTTTGAACGTCCCCCTCCATTGTGATGAAGTCCATCTACCATCTGGGTAGGTGAAGAATGGAAGCTGTCCATCAGTTGGACAGGCTTACCATTATCTGTTCCCAACAAAAACAGTCCACTGTACATTAGTTGTACTTTAGTTACATTTGTTGTAATTTTCTCTTTTACATTAGTTGTAATATACATCAGTACATCAGTTGTACTTTTGTAAGAACATGTGTTGTTCTAATGTAATCAAAAATCAGTGTATATATAAACTGATCTTTTACTTTATGTTGATGTTGTAATTTTATTTCAACAAATGTACTGTAAAAATATATAGTAACTTTTGATAAGGCCAGCTTAGACTGGTTATTGCAAATAGGGGGAGATTGTTAGGCACAAAAAGGCCTCAGTCAAACCTGTTCTGCATCTGAGGGGGAGATTATTAATCAAACCTGTTGATGCTTCTGAAGGTTGAATTTAAGGCCTGTTATATGCCTTATTGAAACCTGAAAATGATTTGCAATATCAGCCAAAAGTTGTTCTATATGTTGCATGTGTTGCAACAAAGGCAGTTTTGCCCAAGCTGTTCAGTCTGCTGCACAGGATGGACATAAACTGTCTACGCTTCTCTATACTGATGAGCAGTTTGGGCAATTTTCAAGTGTTCTGTTCTTTGTGAACATAACCTGTTCTTTGTGAACAGGCTAAACACTTTATGGAATGTGTTTCCAAGTCCTCATGTATTGTTTTTGACTACAAGATCAGTTTATAAAGTCGAAGACAAAGTGGAAATCAGAACTGCTCAGCCTGGCCAAGCTGTTCTGCTACATGAAGACAAAAGGTTATTTGAAAAAGGGTGACAGACCTTTTTCTTATATCAAAATAGGCCTTTACAAGGAAGAAAAACACAAAGTTGACATTCCTTATTTGGTTAAAGGCAATGCAACAGTAGACAAAGTGAAAAGACAAAAGTTCTGCCCATATGAAGACAAGTCTGCTTTTCAGAAAAGTGCAGAAAAGGTTATGTTGTCTTTTCAACAAGACATCTCCTTTTTCATTCCGTCCAATGAAGAAGCTTCACTTAGATCCTCTGAGTGAGTATAAAAAGAAACTTCCAAGGATTGAAAGAATAAGCAGAAAAAGCTAGGTGCTGAATCCAAGAGTGAACGTGCATTCAAAGTGTGTCTTTCATGCATGCAAGTCAGCTTGAATAAAACAGTGCTCAGTGTATAAGCTGTTCTTGTTCAAGCTGTTCCTCAGAGTCTTGTAAACACAGTGAGTGATTCTTAGTGAGTGCATTCTTTGTAACTAGTTTTGAGCCTGTCTTAGACTAGTAACCATACTGTTGTATCAGTCATCTCAGCTTGAACATTTCCGCATTCAAGCTTGTTTGTAATTAACATTTGTTAATAATACATACAAACATTGAGAAAATTGTGTGTAGTTTTTGAAGAGCTGTATTCACCCCCCCCTCTACAGCTTGAAGCTATATACTTGGGATATCTTTTGGGACCTACAGTTTGATTTCACATTTTCTATAAGGTTCAAACATCAATTTGATGTGTTTGCTAGAATTTTGCTTCGGTGTTGGCTCCAGAACTGTAACTCAGCGCAACACACACAACACATAAAACTTGAAATTAAGTTGAAATTACCTTACGAACTTGCTAATACTTGTTTCTTGTTGCTTGCTTGTGTAAGGTCTGCTCTCTACGGATCTTATCTTGACGCGACACCTTCCAACGAGTGCGGAATCCTTGTTAGTGGCTTGACGGTAAGACCACGCACACCGGAACACGGAGACTACCACGGTGATAGACAAACAAACGGAATGTCCCAACACGATGATTCTCTCCACACGAAACTCTCTGATTGCAATCAAGTTCGAGATCGCCTTCTGCTTAATCAATCTCGAATTCTGCAAAAGTCTCTTAATTAATCGAATTAACCTTTAATTATACTGATAGATTCGACTTTGTCTAGGACAAACTCGAATCTGGCCCAAGGCCTATTCGATCTTGTCCTCCTAGACAAATTCGAATAACTAAACTCGAACCTTAACATTCATATTTATGTTTGAACTTACATTTTATCTTATGTTTGAACTTATCTTTGAACTTTATGTTTGAACTTCTTGTAATACATTACACCAAGTTCAAACATACAAACAATCAATATCAAACATACTTAATCAAACATATATCAAACACTTGTAAATATTCAATATCAAGTAAATTGACTTACACAAAATGCTATCTATACTTAGACTGCTATCGTCACACAGGATGTACTAACAGACTCCCCCTTGACAATAGCTTCTAACTATTTACATTATGCTTAACTACTTGAACTATATACGCTAGTACTTGCATATAAGCCTATATCTATACATATATCTTCTGGAATTTCCTAGCTTCAGATCTCCATCCTTCGTGAAAGAAGATAGGCTGATCGTGTAGCTTCTTTAGGTCGTCCTTAGATAGGTTTATTAGGTGCAACGAATCATACACTCGCAAAATAACTTTGTCTTTTGTATCTTCCATCACAGCTTCAGCAGTATCATTATCTAAGTACCACCACTTCATGTTACTCAGAACATCTTGTGGCATTGACTTCATTGGCACCTTCTTCAAACACTTGACGGGCTTGTACACCATTGTAGCCCATGGCCTTCCCGTATGGGGATCTATCCTTGATTCATCCTTCACTCTTTTTCCCGACCTTGGCTTGAGTCTTTCAAACTTTCCGGATCGGCCCTCCTTTCTGATTATCTTGGCTATAACCTCAGCATAAGGATCCTCACCGATATTGATTAACTCTCTCCACGCTAACTCCTTCACTTCTACCTTCGGCAATGTGTTAAACACTTTAAGCGTATGCCTCAGGTATTGGAGTCCATCTCTTCCTTTCAGGATAAAGAGTTGTAGTTCTCTGTCGAAGAACCAGCTAATAATTCCACCAGAAAGATTTTCGGAGCCAGGTACTCTCATCCTCTTTTTCCTCTTCGGCTCTCCCTTCTTCTCTTCCTTTCTGAACCATAGATTTAGCGATTCATCTCTTGTTAGTTCATTCTCAGCTTCCTCCAGCTCTGAGTCTTCTACTCAGGCCAGCTTAATCTCGTCGATATCAATCACATTTTGTTTGCTCTGTACGTATAATTCTGTGATGGGTTGTGAGTTAATGATCACTTCATCAAAATTATCGTCTTCATCTTCTACCACCTCATCATCAGACTTCCAATCTACTACGTCTTCAGGAACAAACTCTCCTTCTTCCAATTCTCCTACATCATCTTCAAAATCAAAGTCAAAAAGTGTTTCTTCTTCTTCTATATCCATGAGCGCATCAAACATCTGGCTCTCTACAATCTTAGAAGAACTAGCTTCACCTCCTTCGACTCCAGATATACTAGGCTCCCCCTGAACTGTTGAATGCTGAGCAGTTGGAAAATTTTCTGGCTCACTTTCTTTTCTCCCTTCGGGATCATTGCCATCGTCATCTTCTCTCCTAATCTCTTCACCTTCTCTGCAGCTGGTCTCCCCCTGAGCCTGAATATTTTTCATTAGCTGCTCGAGGAGGGACTTCATGGTCTTGATCTCAGCAGCTTGATCAGCAACAAATGTTTTCAGTTCAATATTTTCTTGATCAATTTTTGCATTATGTGCTTGAAGCTCGTTGACTGGTTTTGAAAGTTGGAAGATTTGGACTGTCTGGAAATCTACTTTGCTTCTTAGCTCTGAGAATCGCTGGTAATCTGTGAATGTGGACGATGTGGATGGAATGGATGTTATTGGAGATGGCGTAATTGATGGTTGAACAGATGGTTGAACAGATGGTTGAACGGATGGTTAAACAACAGGAATCTCAGGCTCTGAAGCAGAAGTAGATGAATCTCCCTGCATGAACCTGTGCCTTTTTGCCCTTTGCCTTGGCACTAGAGGGGTAGGATCTTCAGCTTCAAAATCAGAATCGTCGTCATCTGAATCTCTAGCTGCTCTTTTTCCTTCCTCTTCTCTGAGACTTACCACTATTCTTGAACCATATTGCCTAATACGTACAAATGGGTCAACAGATTCAACGGCTGCTTCTTCAACTTCTATCTCTTCAGCGTCCTCAGACTCCGACTCTGAGGTGGTCACTGCTTGACCCTCTACCTCAGGTTGATATTCATCGATGTCGCGCATAAGATCATCGAGAGTAGCTGGAGGCTCAAAGATTGTATCAACTAGCTCGGCAGTAATCTCTTCTTGTGCCTGAGTCTCATGTACCCAGATTTCTTTCCAGAGTTTCCACTCGAGGATCTATTTCTGGGGCAACACTTGAGGGGCCCGCACCATCCACTGATGGACCTGCTGCCGATGGCTGGACTCTGCTTGTCGAAGGCCTTGATGCCTGAGTCGGTCTTTCTGGAGCTCTTTGCCTCCTGCGAGGTTGTTGTGGAGGGCGTTGTTGTTGTTGGTGTTGCTGTACTTGCTGCGGCTGAGGCTGAGGCCCTTCTCCAGCCCAGTTCTCCCCCTCTGGGCTACAAACTCTGGATTTACCACTCCACCAAAGAGAGGTGCATCCAGTGGTCTAATCACCTCAGCCCTACGGGCGTTATGTGATTGGCAATCAGCAAAAATGCGCTTATCTATCACTGCAACGCTTTGAATATCTGGCAGCTGCGGCAGATTGGGCAAAACGTGTCGAATCAACATCATGACAAAGCGCGGACACATTAGGAATCTCTCGCACGCTGGAGCAGTTATTTGATGAACAAACTCCGCAAAAAACATTTCGGAGTAGCTGAAATTCTTATTATACACCAATGCAATCATCGCCGACTGCATTTTGGATACTATATAATCAAAACCGGCCTTTTTAGGTGCAAAGCACACCATAATGACGTGTGCCAGGTACCTCCATTGGCCTATCAGACCGCTCTTCATATACGAAGCTTTAGCTATATCCAGTCCATAACCCATGCATACAACGGCCGCTTGCCTTATGTCTAACGATAAATCTATCGGCCCTGCCTCTTGCTCTACTGTTCCGAGCTGCAACACTCTACGAAGCATATCAGCAGAAAACACAATAGGATGCCCAGCAACTCTAGTCCTTAACACTGTAGGTGTCACGGTATAGTCGACTTGCAAGTGATCCCAGAATTGCATAACATACGGCAATATGATCTGTACATTATGTGAAAGTGCATATGACACCCTGGAATGTGCCAAGAAATCCACCATTGGTCTAAAAGCCTGAGCTTCAGGAAGCTCCCGATCTGGCGATATGACCATATTATGCTTCTGAAAGAAAGCTCTTTCTCCCATATCTGCACATTAAACAATAACATATATTAGAAGTGAAAAATAAAATTGAAACTTGTTTAAACTCAAATTTGCTTTATTTTGAACTTATGTAAGTTCAAAATCCAACACATTTGGATTTCTACAAGTTTGAATTTAAAATTATAGAAATATTTCGACTTTAATACTAAATTCGAAGGACATGTTCGTATTTGACTTGAATTCGAGTTTGTACACACATTCGACTTTCCTGACAAGTTCGAAGATGATGAACAAATTCAAATCCGGTCACTTTCGAACACAAACCCATGATTTAAACCCCATTTGACTTAGAAATTTGTATCATCTAGTCCTATAAGGTTCTAATCGAAGATGTATGTGATTAATTTGAAGTTTTACCGGTTAAAACTTGTGATTTTGAATCACTAAGTTTAAAACCTTAAAACTTCAAATTCCGTTGATTTTTTTGCAATAAATGAGTCCTAGACTACCTAAATCTTGTATAACACTTGTGTTTATACCTAGATTAACAAGTAGATTCGAACACAAGTGGACAAAACTTCGAGTAATAGTGAAAGAATCGAAACGCCAAAGTCGAAGAATAAGTTCGAAATCGCACAGAGCAAGTTCGAAGATGCAAATTCGAATGTAGGTGACATTAATGAGTCACTGTTGACCTTTGTATACTAACCATATTCGAACTTGTCTATAAATTCGATTTTCCTGACATTTTCGAACGTTAATTCGACTTTTTCTTAAATTCGAATGTAAATGAAAATTTTGAAAATCTTTAAACAAAAATCAACTTTTTCAACTTTTTCCAACTTTTTCGTGTAACGGAACAAACGCTGCAAAATTTATTTACACTAAGCACAAGATTTTCACGCAATGTTTGTTTATTCAACTACAAATGCATCCTTAGTAACTTTGACCTTTTTCCTAAATAAAAGAAAATGAAATAAAGATAAAATAAAATAAAGTAAAATTTTGAATAAAAATTAACTTTAAACTGCTCAAAAATACTTTTAAAATTTACATTCTATACTAATACTAACAGAATATTTTTGGCGAGAAAGTCAGAGAAAGGTTCAATCAGATAGCGGTGTCAAATACGCACTTTCAGTATTGTACTCTCACACTTAGGAATTTTTGATTCCTTGATTGTTTGTCGTGACACACATTTTTAGGCGATTGTTGGTATTATTTTCCCTTTAAACATGTTACACTTTGGAATATCCCTTGGCATTTTTATTTATCAAGAAACTACCTTACGTGTCTCATACTTAGACATACTTTTATGATCAAGGCATACATACAATGATTATAACTTTTCGGTGTTTGCAAATTTTCTTTAAAAGGCAAACGTCGGACACAGTTCTGTATTTACATATATCAGAGTGTCTTAGTTTGTCTTAAAGTTTATTTTAAACCTAGCATGACAGCGGTGACAGGTCTGTACTGACGTACAACAAAGCGACTTATCTTGCTAACTCGAGTCAAACCAAAGGCACAGGTATGTACTTACGTACAACAAAGTGACTTGTTTTGACTCTATCCTCACTATCAAAATTTGCATTTCTTTTCTTTTCTTTAAGATGAATCTGATGTTGCTATCCATCCCCCAGAAAATTTGCATACCTCATTTATAATCAATGTCTGTATGTCTCTAACATAAAAATTAAGACCCTTTGGTCATACATCTTATTTAGTTACACCTAAGATTTTTCCTTGAATATTTTATTAGCTTTGAGATTCCCTTTGTGCATTATGCCTACCAACACATCAAACTAGAAAATGTATAACACTTAGAGTTTAAGGTGCATTATGTGTGAAAGCTTAACACTTAGAGATTGTATCGACTGTGCTAATTTTCATCACTTTGAACCTATGTATCTAAGACTTAACTCATTTTCTAATATTCTCTTTTTTTTTTAGCTTTTTGAGGTTTTTCTCTCTTTTTTCTTTTGTTTTTCATAAATAAGATTAAGTTAATAAAATAACCTACTAACTTACTATAAAAGGAAAGAAATTTTATGAAGCTACTTAACTTACTATAAAAAGAAAGAAAAATTATTGCTATAAAAAGAAATAAAATCTACTAAGGTAATGCTACTCTGGATTACGCATGCCATTTAGTTGAACTAACAACTCAAAACATGACTTATCAAAAACTTTGATAAATAGATCAACATTATTATCTTCCGTTGCCACTTTTACCAATTTTATTAAATTCTTTTTCAGCACAATCACGTATAAAATGGTGTCTTATGTCTATGTGCTTGGTTTTACTGTGTTTAACTGGATAATTTCTTATAGCAATAGTTGACTGGTTATCTATCCTAATAGGAGTATGAGTATAAGTCAAACCGTAATCCCGCAATTGTTGTTGTATCCACAAAACCTGTGAACAGCAACTACCAGTAGCAACATATTCGGCCTCGCACATTGACACGACTACCGAAGTCTGTTTCTTGCATTGCCAGGAAACGAGCCTCCCTCCAAGGAACTGACAACCTCCAGTTGTTGACTTTTGATTCAAGCTGCAACCTCCATAATTAGAATCCGTGAAAGCTTCCAATTCCAGATCACCATCTGCGTGATACCAAAGTCCCAGCTTCGGTTTCGACTTGAGGTATCTCAGAATCCGCTTCACAGCTTTCATGTGCATCTCCTTTGGATTAGCTTGAAACCTAGCACAAATACACACAACAAACATAATCTCAGGTCTAGAAGCAGTTAAATACATGAGTGATCCAATCATGGCCCGATATAACGTCAGATCCACATTGGTATCACTTTCTGTACCCGGTCCAAGATTATGATTCACTTGAATCGGCGTGCTGAAGTGAGCCGTTAGTTTTGTTCCTTCCATCCCGAAGCGCTCTAGAATATCGTAGACATACTTTGTCTGATGGATAAACATCCCCTCCTTCCTCTGTTCTACTTGCAAACCCAGAAAGAAGTTTAACTCACCCATCACACTCATCTCAAACTTCGACTTCATTACCTTCTCAAAGTCTTTGCACATCTGCACGTCTGACGACCCAAAAATGATATCATCGACGTACACTTGTACCAAGATGAAATGTTCACCTTTCCTCTTCACAAACAAAGTACTATCAATCCTCCCTCTTTCAAATTCGTTGTCTAAAATATGAGCCGATAGCGTCTCATACCACGCCCTTGGTGCTTGATGTAATCCATATAGAGCCTTATCTAGACGATACACTCTATCTGGATACTTCGGACCTGTAAACCCGGGTGGTTGTTCCACGTACACCAGTTCCTTCACTTTGCCGTATAAAAAGGCACTCTTTACGTCCAATTGATAGACCTTAAAGCCTTTGAAGGAAGCAAAAGCTAGAAACAAACGAATTGTCTCAAGCCTTGCTACTGGCGCAATTACTTCATTGTAATCGATTCCTTCCTCTTGGTTGAAACCCTTTACCACAAGTCTTGCCTTGTTGCGAGTCACTATACCCCGATCATCCCTCTTGCACTTAAAAACCCACTTGGTTCTTATGGCAACTTCTCCTCGAGGTAACGGAACTAACTCCCACACTTCAAGTTTCCTGAATTGTGACAGTTCTTCCTGCATCGCTTCAATCCAAGAGTTGTCTTTCAGTGCCATTTACACATTCTTTGGTTCTACTTGCGAGATGAAACACGAATAGAGGCAAGTGTGAAAGGCCTCGGAGTCATTTATCATCGACAACAACACTGTGTTGTTATTCAAACAACTCCTAGTCCTCAAACCAGCATTAGGATTCCCTATGATACTCTCAACTGGATGATCCTTATTAATCCTCGATGTTTCTATCTCGTTAACCCTAAGATTATCTCCTAAATTTGATCCTATCTCGCCTAACGGGGGAACGACTTCAGACTCTACATTTTCTTCCTCTTGAACACTGTCCTCAGAGTTAGAATTTGGAGTCTGATTTTCGTCTGTAGGCAACTCAGAATCATTCTGTTCTGGAGATCTTTCTTCTGTCGTTGTAGGCTCGGAGTTTGATGGAAAAGTTGTCCTTGGAAAACTTTGACTCTCGTCATTCAGATTTAATGACGAGAAGTCCTGTTCGAGTGTACCTGCATTTCCATCCAAAGGAATGTTAAATGATTCAAACAATTTTTCATAATCAAAAATCCATTCCGGACCAGTTTGGGGTTCATGTGTATAACTTGTTACGTCAATATTATACACAATCTCTACTGTACCATTTGATTTATTAAAAACCCTTTTATTTGGTAAATTAGGCACATAACCTAGGAAATAACCTTCGTCGGCCTTTTCACCAAACTTAGGTTGATGTTTTGTTATCATTAAAGTGCATGGTACCCCAAATGATTTATTAAAAACCCTTTTATTTGGTGACAGTAAGGACCCGATTTAAAACATGACAAGCGGTATTCACTGCCTCCCCCCAAAACATGGTAGGAAGCTTTGAATCCGAAAGCATGGTCCTTGCTGCCTCAATCAAAGTCCTGTTTTTCCGTTCTGCTACTCCATTTTGATGTGGCTCATACGGTGCACTAAATTGATGCACTATGTCCTTTGATAGACAGTATACACCAATAATCGTGTTTTTAAATTCCGTTCCGTTATCACTTCTGATACGTTTTACCCGCGTTCCGTAGGAGTTTTCCACTTGATCTAAGAACCCGATTAGCTTGGTAGTCGTCTCGTCCTTCGTACCTAAAACGAAAACCCAAGAAAACCGTGAGTAATCATCAGTAGTAACCAAAACAGTACCAACTACCACCTATACTCCTTTTGTTGATTGGTCCGAACAGGTCCATATGCAACAAATCGAACGTGGCAGCGATAGAGTTCTGAGTCTTGGACTTGTGTGCCTTCTTATGTTGTTTTCCTTTCTTGCACGGCAGGCACTTGTCTTCAAACTGAAAACTCTTCAATGGAACACCTTGCACCAATCCATTTGTAGTAATGTAATTCATTTTTCTCAGGTGCAAGTGTGCCATGCGTCTGTGCCACAAAACCGATTTAGTCTCTGAAGCTTTTGATAGTAGACATATTGGCCCATCGAAGATTCCAGTTTGTTCATGTCTAGCATGTACAAGTCATTCTTCCTTGGAGCCCTCATCATCCACTCTTCAGGTACTTTGAATCCCGGTTTTAGCACTAACGCCTCAGTGTCAGTGAAAACCACTGAATTCTTCTTATTACAGATTTGAGATACACTAATGCGATTGTGAACCAGTTTATCAACATGATAAACTTGATCCAGCTTGATAGTCCCATTAGTGACCACTCCAGTACCGGTGATATTTCCTCATTTATTACCAGCGAATGATACAAACCCCATGTTCCCTCCCTTGAACTCTGCGAGTAGACTTCTTTCCCCAGTCATGTTATTCGAGCAACCACTGTCGACAACCCATTTGTTGTTTAGACCTGTAGTTATCTCCTGCACATGAAAGAAAAAAGGTTAGTTATCACAGGGAACCCAAGCCATAACTGACTTGGTAATACCATTCTCGTCCACATACTTGAACTCTTTTAAATACGCATCTCTCCTTTCAGGTGACTTGGGTGTTTGATTTAGAGCCTGTTGTGGTGAAGAGTGATTTAAGTTCACTCTCGGCCTTTGTGTAGGCATTTGCTGTGGAGCTCTTGAATAATTTCTATTATAAGGCATTTCCGATTTATATCCCTGAGCTCTACCTGGTGTTTGATGTATTATAGGAGTGTGTGACCTAACCGGAGTGTAAGCTCTTCTAGGTGTAGTACGCCTATAATGTTGTTGAGGTACTGACCTAGTTTGATTAGGGACTCTATTCGGAGAATTTGTCCTAATCACATCATTGGGTCGACCTGACACAGGTGTTTGTTTCACAGCACTTTTTGGTGTGGCTTGCACAATTTTCTCGGTACTTTGAGAACCACTTGTGCTTGCTACACTTGAAGGTTTATGTTGTTCCGGCTTTCCAGTCTTAGGTGTAGAGTCTACCTTCCTATGTGGACAACTAGAAGCAACATGTCCCTTTTCATGACATCTAAAGCAAGACATTTTGTCAATCGACTTCTTATGCGTGCCCTTTGACTTAGGTGTCTCACTAGTGTCTTGTTCTTTCGTCTCAACTATAGTGATTGTGTCCTCCTCTAGATCATTAAAGTCAATTTTGGCTTCTCCTAAAGGTTTATCACTAGAATATTGCACAAATTTGACCTTCTTAATCTTGACATTATTACTAGTCCCTTAGTTTCTATATCCTTAACAGTTTCAGACATAGGTTCAGGTGTTACCTCTGATTCAACTGATTTGTCTGTTTTTCCTGAGGCTGAGGCAGATAGTTATCATTGAAAGGTGGAGGACTCTCATTATACCCTAGACCTACAGGTTTCTTAGACTGACGTTGTGCATCTAAGATCTTCCCTAGGTTCAGTGATGAGTTCCTAAACTTTTCCAGTTTACTATTTACCTCGGCTACCTTAACCTTAGAGTCAGCTAGCTCTACCTATTTGATCTTAAGCTCTTTGGTCAATGCCTCAACATGTTCATACATCAGTTGTATTCTAACACACTGCTCACTCAGCTTGTCTTTTAGAACTATGACATCTTGTGCATCTGCCTTAAGCTTATTTCTAAGGTCTTCCTTTATATCTAAGAGGCTAGCGTTGTCTGATTTTAAGGATTCATTTAGAGCAGTTAGAATTTGATGTGATTCTAGCACTAAGTTTAATCTATCATTAGACGTAGCACATAAAACACATAAATCATGGAAATTAGAGAATTTCATAAGTACCTTTGCGTGATCTGATTCCACGTTGGCCATCTGTGCGGCGAACTCCAGAATCGTCTGATCTTCTGACTTTTCCACCAATATAGGACTGATATCATCCTGATTGCGGTCCTCTGCCTCTTCCTCTGCTCCGACACTTCCAGTCTCCGTTACTTCAGCCATAAAGGCTCTAGCGTTGGACTCTGGATGTGTACTCCAGTCATATGTTCCACCAAGTTGTCTGTCTGATGTGATTTTGGTTAACAGACCAGCTATGTTTGCCTGATTGCTTGAACTACCCGGCTGATATCTCCCTTGAGATTGATTCTAATACTAGTTCTGGTAGTTCTCGATTTTAGGTCTTTGACATTCTCTAGTGAAATGTCCTAACCGTTTGCAGTTGTAACACTTAACTTTGGATTTATCAAACCCAATCTTATTGTTACTGACGTTGAGATTTCTGCCCGTCCTCTTAATGAATCTCTTGACTCGCTGAGTCACCATGGCCAGTTGCCACTGCAGATCCATCTCCTCTAGATCATCAGGATCTACCTGATCATAATCCTCATCCCATAGCGCAGGATCGTTGATTTTCCCTTGAACGCAGTTGCCATAGGCGGCCACAAATGAAGCCAATAGATTTAGATGTTCTTCAGCTGATTTTGCGCTCATCGGCATCTTTGAATATCCTTGTGATGAAGATGTAGACTGAGTTTGCTTTTCTTCCGGTCTAGAAAACCCTAAGAAAGCCCGGCTCACTGAGTCTTCAGCATCAACCGGTGTCGATGTTTCACCCGAAAAGAATGCTGTAGCCGTCTTCAAGTCACTTGCCCCTGAAGGTTTGGACTTACCAAAGTACATATCCGGATCCTGTACTTGTTCATAATCCCTTTCCTTCTTCAGCAATTCAAAGTTATAGGCCCTCAGCGTTCCTATGACATTTTCTAGAGTTAGAGTATAGAACTTGTCTTCATCATGCTTTATCAGTGCCACATACATCTCCCATTTGGTTGGTAAAGCATCTAGAATTTTAACAATCTTCTCTGACTCACTATACTCTACATCCTGGTTGTCTAACTCAGTCAACATATGATAGAATCTGGTAATGGTCTCATCCAGCTTTTCGTTTTTCAAAGCCTTGAAAATCGCGAACTGCTGCTTGAGCATTTCCATTCTATTTTTCCTTACCCTCGGATTACCTTCACACCATTTCTCCAAAGCATCCCACAGCTCTTTTGCTGTTTTTTGATTGCGGAAAGTGTGCAAGATCTCCTGATGTAAAGACATTCTAATGATCGAGAATGCTCGGTTCTCGACCTCATAAAGCTTCTTATCATCATCCTTCATCTTTGAATATGACAAGACTCTTTGACGTCCTTCAACCTCTGCCGTAGGTGGAATGTATCCCTCGTCTATACAAATCCACATCCTCATATCATTAAATCTAGCAAAGTCGGCGAACCTATCCTTCCACCAATAATAATCCTCCAATTTCATCAACTTTGGTGGAGAATTTGCTTTTCCAACCTCATGATCCATCTAAATAAACCTTTGTAGACTTGTCATTGTTTCAAAAACTTTTGAATTTAAACTTAATGAATTTAATTCGAAATTAATTTAAATTAATTCTTTCGAATTTGAGTAAATTCGAATTCAATTAATTTTAAACTTGTTTGGAATTAAATTCGAAATTAAGTTTGAAGTCCAACTAAAATCGAAATATATGACAAACTCGAAGGTGTGACTAAAATCGAAGCCTTAATTTCGAATTTAGTGATAATTCGAATTTGAGCAAACTCGAATTCAGTAAACTCGAATCAAACCCTAAGGAACTTCGAAAGGAGCGTATTTTGCTGACAAACTCGAATTTAGAGTAAACCCTAATACCCCCTTGATGTTCGAGCGACGCAAGTTCGAAAAACGGCTAATAATTCGATTCTTTTCAAGGTTTCAGATTAAACCAATATTTTTAAGCGTAAAAATATTGATTTCGACCAAAAACATGAACTAATGCAAATTATTTTCCGATATCTTACTTGATAAACTCGAAATCCTCCAAAAACGTGATTTTAACCGTCCAAAACGTCAAGAAACCAAGGATGTTGATTATGAACAAGAAGAACACCAAGAACACCCAATGGCTCTGATACCACTTGTAAGGTCTGCTCTCTACGGATCTTATCTTGACGCGACACCTTCCAACGAGTGCGGAATCCTCGTTAGTGGCTTGACGGTAAGACCACGCACACCGGAACACGATGACTACCACGGTGATAGACGAACAAACGGAACGTCCCAACACGATGATTCTCTCCACACGAAACTCCCTGATTGCAATCAAGTTCGAGATCGCCTTCTGCTTAATCACTCTCGAATTCTGCAAAAGTCTCTTAATTAATCGAATTAACCCTTAATTATACTGACACATTCGACTTTGTCTAGGACAACTTCGAATCTGGCCCAAGGCCTATTCGAACTTGTCCTCCTAGACAAATTCGAATCTAACTAAACTCGAACCTTAACATTAAAATTTATGTTTGAACTTATGTTTTATCTTATGTTTGAATTTATCTTTGAACTTTATGTTTGAACTTCTTGTAATACATTACACCAAGTTCAAACATACAAACAATCAATATCAAACATACATAATCAAACATATATCAAACACTTGTAAATATTCAATATCAAGTAATTTGACTTACACAAAATGCTATCTATACTTAGACTGCTATCGTCACACAGGATGTACTAACAGCTTGATCACTTTTATACGGCTTCCTATTGATCTAATGATGAATTCCTCAAGAATTGTTAGAAAGTAGTCATATGGTCAAGCATGTGCGTTTGGTTTGTGTGATTAAGAGAAAATGCAGGGGGCTTCCAAATATATACCTGTTCAATTTACATGAGTCTAGATGAATTGCTTTTTGCACCCTCTAACCTTATCTTTATTCAATTAGCTCAATTAACCTTCAAGTATGCTTTGATTCATTTATGCAAAACAATTGGAAAATTTAATAAATTTACGTAAAGTATATTGTTAGGTTTAGAATAATAGTTACACTAGACATCAAAATTACACTAAACTAAGTTCGGGATATTCCAGAATGAACTCCCAAGTCTGACATGAATCACATTGGTGTTTATGCAGGATGAGAGCCATCTGTAAACTATATCACTGGCTTCATTGTCTTTAGAACCAGCTATTCAACACTCTTAAGAATTTTATTGATCTTATGAAATAGTTTAGTTCCCAATCCATCAATTATTTTCCTCCTGAGATGGATAGACTTGAAATACAAGATGCATTTCAGCCAACTCACGACGCAATTCAAGATATAATGCTGGTCATTTATCTTTTAACAATCTTGAATATGTTTCGGCATCTTGGAATTAGGCACCTGCTCATAACGTGACAGATCACATCTCATTGATGATAATATGACCATCAATCACCTATCAAGTCATTCATTGAACTGACTTGTGTCAATAACCAGAACAGGTCAATCATGGATTGATACAAGATCTATTTGATTAACAAAGTCTTCTCACTGAGTGCTCTAAGGAATACTGAATCAATTATTGGTTATCTTATGTGTCTTATGTCGAATATTAAGAGTCCAACACTTTATTCATATCGAATTATGATTAGCTCTTCGTTGATCATGTTGTGATAACTTGTTAGTGTTCGAGAATTCCACTTGTGGTAAGTGATTGTCTCAGATATCACTAAGTCAAAGATATAGCTTCAAGCATTTACTTAAAAATTAGAGTAATGATTTATTGCACATTACCTATAACAATCACCACACTCGATAATCTGAGTGTAACAGCCTTTTGCAATTAATCATCTGGGATTTGAAATGGAATACATTACCTATGGGCTTTACAACTCTTAACACATTAGACTGTTTAACCATTCTTTTAGTTAAGCCTAAGCCAGTTTTTTTAACTTCTGTTTATACCAGTCTTTATGTTTTGTCTTTAGTAATTAAAGTTATATTGTCATTGGGCCTTTGACAATTTGATCAATGATTGTATATAATATTTTAACTTTGGAGGCTCTTTCTTATACCTTCAACTTATTTTACAAAACCTTACAATTACGAAGTATAATTTCCCACTTCTAGTTGCTCTAACATCATAATAGATTTTAAAGTAACTACACATTTATCTGATGAAGGCATCCAATACTAGTCTCCATTGAGACATTGAATCCCACTTTATGCAAGGACAGATATACTATTGTATGTCCAGATTTTCTTAAAAAGAACTTCTCTTTCGTTTTGCTTCAACCAATGCAGATTGGATATAATCCATATAGAAGATAGTTCAATGATGAATAATGACTTAACATTATAGATTAGATTAAGGCTTTTACTCACAATTCTCTCAGCAATGTACACTTGCCAAGATAATCAAGATCTTACATTCATAGTCTCTAATGGGGTTTAGAGACTGTTTATGTTTTCATTAAGATCCTTTTGAGTAACTAGACGATTGGGATGCTTATGGTCAAATGTATACTAAGATCTTATCTTGTATAAATTATGGCATCAATCGCTTTTTTATGATCACAGCTAATCTCAAATCATGAGTAGGTGTTTTTATTCATGATTTCCTTAGCAATCCCATTTTTAAAATAGGGTCTGTCTCTTAGCATAAAATGGGTTTTAAATCAAATCCAAGGACACCGTTATGGATAGTGATATTGTGTTTGTCTTTTGATTTAATTTGCTTTATGCTTCAGAATTAAAACAACATAGCTGTCTATTATAGTCACACGACTAATATAGTATCATCTATAAAAGTTGTAAAAAGCTAAGCATATCTTTGGTAATCTTGTCGTGATTCTGAAATTAACTACACAACAGGTGCTTTTGTGTCAGTTACCTGGTTAACCAAGAAGTAGAATATCATGAATAGGCACAAAATGGAATTTCAATTTAGAGATTCTAGCTTTGAGTCATTCTCACTATCATAACTCTTACCGTTTCTCTGAGATCAATATGTTAATCACTTCCAACTTGAAAAAAATTAACATAACACTTAATGAACTGATCAAGTATGGATCTATTAACATAGTTCATGAGTTTTCATGAATCTTACTAAAGTGTTAACCAGATCACATGACTTTTCCGAGGACTCCTAGAATTCTGACTCCGTGCGGAAATTGTCCTACGAATTTCTTTTTCACATCATTTTAGGTTTATCACATGCACAAACATTTTTCTTTATCTCCGACTGACAGTGATTTTCTAGATCATAAGTAATAAATTGAACTCAATATTCAAGTATATGTTCTAATTAACTGAATTGTCCCGGGTTTCCACAACTGGAGCACTCTGCCGTAGCTTACACTGATAACTGAATTGTCCCGGGTTTCCACAACTGGAGCATCCTCTAGCCTTCTTCAGGCACTCTTCACTACCATGTCCTATCTTTTTGCATATGTAGCACATTACATCATCGGGATTACAACGGCCCACATGCAGCTTCTTGCAACGGCGACACTGTCGTGGTTCTATTTCTATTCCTCTTTGTTGGTTCTTAAACTTTCTTGTTCGATGGGCTTGCATATACTTCTGTCTTTTTATTGGTGGAGGATCGGTAAGGTCCATCCTTGACAATTTAGCTTCAGGGTTAACAGTCACGCTTTCGCGTCCTTTCTTGCAAGCAACTTCTCAAATGTCCAGATAGACGACGAAATTGCAGTCGTTCAGTTGTTGTTGGTAAATGATCTCCAACGTCTACCTTAATTGATCCACTTTCTTTTCTTCATCTACCCTTCGTTGATGAGGGAGCTCACCTAGTCTTTATGTATTTTCATCACTCTCACTCGTCTGAGCTTGTGTTACATGTTTATCCTTTTGCTTGTTTTCTTTGTCATTTTCCCACTTAGCTCTTATCTCATCATAAATTTGAAATTGTTCTAGTGTCATCTTGTGTTGTTGCTCATTATGTTGAGCTATCATTTGCATTTGTTGTTCATGGTTCTGAGCTAACCGTTGTTACATTATCTCAAACATCTGTCAAGGTGTAAGGTCACCTGAAGGTCCTTCTTGTCCTGACATAATTCAGAAATATAAAGTACATATTATTTAGTATTTAGACATAGCATTGATGTACCCTTAATGACTCGTCTTACTAGTCTCTGATGCTTATCGTAGTTCAAGCCATCCTATCATGATTGATTTTATAACACTGTCTAAATTTGAGATCATGTATTACACATAATACACTAATTCACTCAAACTCTTGCTCTGATACCCAACTGTAAGACCCAAATTTCTTTAAGGTCTTAACATCAAGGTCCCAACTAACAGTATAAAATCAACCATGGACTAAGATAGATTAAACTAAATTAAACAGTTATTACATTACAGAATTTGAATTTAAAGTTACAAAGGTACAATCTAACAGTTCTTCAACTAAACATCATAGATACAGGCTAATCCCAGCAAATGCAAGTCTTCAAATCTTCATGTAAATACCACAAGGTCGAGTTGGGAATCTGGGCACTTCAGTCTTGAATGAAATATGAACTTAAGATGTAGGTTCAATTGTTGTTTTTCCTTTACCTGAAATAAGATTAAACAACAACGGTAACCTTATTCGCTTAGTGAGTTCATAGATATTTAAAATAAACATGCAATTATGTACGCAACGTGCTGCATTATTTAACACACGAAGGGGTCGGGCACGTCTTTAAAGGTATAATGCGCGTATAAGCTTGTGTAGGTCAATGGGCCAAAGTCGTTGATGCTATTGAGACAATAGCAAAATCCAGAATAAGGAAGATGATGGCGCCAAGCCGCACATAATGGTGGGGATTAGCCACGTCTAAGTACTGGGCTAGACCCCAGTATTTCTTGGGTATCATTAGAATAGTCATGGTCTCGCAGCACTATTATGCTTTCATCATGTAAGTTAGCATAATTCTGCCTCAACTTAGTTTATATTCAACACTAAGAAATTGTGTTGATACTAAGCCAATCAACTGAATTATCAGTCAGGTCTAAGTCTAAAGTCATGAGTCAAGTATATCAAGGTATATTATAGAAAGATGCTAGCAACAATATGGTAATAGAAGTCTGTAGTGTAACAACCTAACTTTTGACCCAGTCATAAATTCAGTATTTTGAACCAATAATGTAATAATGTTACATTATTTGAATTATAATTTAATTAAGTTATGAAATATTTAATTAAATTATATAAATATTTATATTATGAATTAATAAATTATTAAAGATAATTAAATAAAAGAGATATAATATACAAAAATGAAAGTGGATTAACTAGCAAATATAACTAGATGAAGTATATAAACGTGATTTATATTTCAAAATTCAGATTCTCTCTCTCTCTACTCTCTCTCTCTCTAAACTTTCTCTCTCTCTACTCTCTCTCTACATTCTCTCTAAATTATCTCCCAAACCGACCGTCCGATTAACAAGTTATATATATCGTTAGAAAGATCTCGGAGAATACTATACGAATCTACTATCTCCTGCGTGATTTCATACGAATTTGAGGTAAGAATTGATATTTTTACGTTTTTATATATTTCGGTTTTTTCGAATTTATTAGTTTTATGAAATTTAAAGCTATTTTTATGGAGTTTAACTAGAATTTGTATAATATAATCGAACATAGGTTTGTTACGTAACATATTCGTGATTTTAGGCCTAAAAATGAATGTTTTAAAGCTGTAAATATGAACAAATTCGAGAATGCCAAAAACAAACTTGAAAATACATAGAACAAACTTGAAATTGAATTAAATTCGAAATATATTCGAATTTAATCATTAAATTCGAAGATACATAATTCGAATTTATCTATATATTTCGAATATGTCCATAGATTCGAATAAGGAATTCAAAGTTAGGTAAGGTCTTCGATTTTGACCACTAGATTCGAGAGATGAATTTTAATTGGACACTAAACTCGAAATGGAGAAATTGAAATTGGCCAAGGTGTTTGAATTTGAGTATAAAAAAAATCAATACAAGAATTTTTGACTTTAATTATATAAACTGAATGTAAGTTTAGCTACATATATATATATATTTTGATTTTAACTTCAATCACATAATTGACATTGATGTTTTCGAATTTAACATCATGTTCGAATTTAAGTATTAAATTCGAACCCCACTCCCTAAACTCGAATATATTGAATAAAATACATGAATGACATATAAAATAACAAGATAATTAGCAAAATAATTATATATTAATATATATAATATATTGATATATAATTATTTAATATGAACGAAAGAAAAATAGATGAATAAACAAGTTATCAGAATCAGATAAAATAAAGATTTTAACGACTAAAGAGATGACGATAATGATATAATATTGATATGATATGATATAATAAATTTGGACAGGTTCAGTGAAATTCTGAACAAAAGATTTAAAGATTTTTAAAGTGGGTCAAAGATTTGATTTGACAAGAGAACAGATTGAGATAAAATCCTGAGATAATTCAGGTGGCAGATTTTACATCTGTTTGATAAAGACCCAACACTGTGAGTTTTAGATATTCAGATTTAACATGCTTGAATTTCCGGTTGAGACATATTGTTGATGCTAGATTTATTTGACATTCATATTATCAGCTGGATTGTGGCCTGTGCACACCATGGTTGGGTGTTGCCCAGTGGATCATGATAGCTATTTGACTTATCATTTCATATGATATTGATTTTACTGTTCATTTCAGAAATTGCTTTAAGATTTCTGCTATCATGACTTGATTACATATGCTTCATCATTGCATATACTTGACATATTGATTCAGCTTGATTAGCCTTGATTGGTCTATTGTTCTAGACCTGGCTTTTTCACCAGTTCTATTGAACTTGGTAATGACCTCCGATGTTCCGCCACGTTGATTTACTGGTAGCTAGCCCAGTATGTGGCTGATCCCCACGATTTAAGCGTGAGCGTGGCCTGAGCATCATCCGACTCTATGACTTCTATGTCTCAATCATGAGGGCTGTAGCGGCAGCCAAGACATATCACGCTAGATTGATGATCCGCTTGACATGCATGTTAATTTGAAACTCTATTTACTCACTAAGCATTGCTTACGGTTGCTACATTAACATTTTTACAGGAAAAGATAGAGGAAAGTCACCTGCCGGACCTAGTTCTTAGGTCTTACACGCTCAAGACAGAAGTTTCATAGACCTCTACTCAGCGACCCCATTTTGGTACTAATTGGATGACGATATTATGGTGCTCTGGGTAGATTTATTTTGATAATATGATGGCATGAATTAGATTAGACTTGTGCCCTTTATAAGTTTAATTTAAAAACCGTAAACTGTATTAAACTTAAATCCTAATATTTTGTACTGTATTTTAATATTCCGCAATTAATTACTCTATCTTAGTATGATTGATATCGTATTGCATGATGTGGGACCTAGACTGGTGAGAACTGCCCCGTAAGTGGTGGTCTTCACAGGATGGTATCAGAGCCCATAGTTTGAGTGAATCAAGTATTACGTGAGTATACTTGGTCTCAAACTGAAGCAATACATATGTATCAATCATTTAGGTGGTTTGAACTGAGATAGGATGTACAGACTATTAGGATGGGAAAAAGGGTACATAGATCTAAGTCTATAAACTGATAGTTCAATGATTTTAATTTTCAGCTAAGATGTCAGGATCAGGATCAGGTGACATACCAAACATCACCCCACAACAAATGTTTGAAATGATGCAACAATTACTAGCCCAACACTCAGAACAACAGAATAAGATTATGCAAGAACAGTTTCAGGCCAGAGATGAGGCCGAAGCTAAGAGACGTGAAGATAAAAAGAATAAAAGAAAAGAAAAGCAAATCCAGAATGAAGAATCTGATTTTGATAACTCTACTCCTGAAACCCAAATTGCTCATCCAAAAGGCTGCAAATTTAAAGATTTCAAAGCGAGCGATGCCCTGAACTTTGAGGGTACAGTGAATCCAATTCAGGCGATGGATTGGATCAGCCATACCGAAGAGATTTTCAGAATCTCTGACTGCTTAGATTCAAAGAAAGTGAGTTATGCTTCTGCGTTGTTTGTTGGAGCTGCCCGTGCTTGGTGGAAGACTCAGAGGAGCATATATGGAGAAGAGGTGATACAGACTTTAGAGTGGAATCAATTCCTAGATATGTTTAACGCGAAGTATTGCCCGATCAACCAACAAGATAAGATGGAAGTCCAATTGATGCAGCTAACTCAGGGAACAAAGACTGTTGACGAATACGAGCACGAATTCTCTCGGCTTTGCGGTTAGTCCTCATATCAAGTAGCCACTGAAGAAAGGAAGATGAATAGATTCCGCGGAGGACTCAACCCGAGATACCGACATCCGATGAGTGCGATAAAGTATAAGAGTTATCTGGAAATGGTAGAGGCGGCAAGACAGATCGAGAGAGGATATCTAGAGTATGGCGATCAGCTTTACGCTCCATCAGCGAATCCGACATGTCCATCTCCTCCGAAGAAACAGCGATTTGGCAGATTCTTTAAGCCAAATAAGTCTCAGTCCCAGCAATCTCAGCAGTATAGTTCACAGCCGAAAGCCCAAGCGTATTCACTAAAGAATGAGCCACGAGTCTGCAAGTGATGCCGAAAGTCACACATGGGGCTGTGTAACCCAGATGATGTTACTTGTTTTGCGTGTAACCGAATTGGTCATAGCAGTGAAGAGTGCCCACAGCAAGGA
The DNA here is from genome assembly GCA_020465985.1 of Centrapalus pauciflorus. NCBI lineage: Eukaryota > Viridiplantae > Streptophyta > Magnoliopsida > Asterales > Asteraceae > Centrapalus > Centrapalus pauciflorus. The sequence goes on from JAANYP010005580.1 coordinate 72,693, forward strand.
CGCGGATGTGCGAAATGCGGGAACAGAGAACACTTCATGTATCAGTGTCGCAGCGGGCAACGAGGACAGTCACAGTCATCAGCGGGAGGATCTACGATAAAGAGTTCAGCTGCTACTCCGACCGCAAGGACTCGAGCTTTTCAAATAACAGCCGAGGAAGCAAAAGAAACACCTGACGTGGTTACCGGTACGTTCCTGCTTAACTCAATCCCTGCTCGCGTATTATTCAATTCCGGTGCTAGTCGTTCTTTCATATCAACCTCTTTTGCTCAAAGATTATATAAGTCCCCATCAAAGCTTCCCGTAGTACTTGACATTGAGACAGCCAATAACAACTATGTTATGGCTGATTCTGTATATCGAAACTGCACTCTACTCGTCGATAATATCGTATTCAACCTTGATCTCATTCCTATTCCGTTGAAAGAGTTCGACGTCATTATCGGCATGGACTGGCTAATGAATAACGAGGCTACGATCGTATGCAATCGCCGAATTATCAGAATTAAGTCTTCAGACGGCCGAGTATGGGAAATTAAAGGCGAAAAGCGAAAAGGTGCTCACTGCTTCATTTCTGTTGAAAAAGCGCATAAGTACCTATCTAAGGGTCACGAATCTTACGTATGCTATGTCTCATCTGAATCTAACTCTGAAGCCCAAAAGAAATCTTTATCTGATATCCCTATCGTCAGTGAGTTCCCAGACGTATTCCATGAAGATATTTATGGAGTGCCACCAGAACGTCAAGTCGAATTCGGCATTGACTTAGTTCCTGGTGCGGCTCCCATTGCAAAAGCTCCTTACAGACTTGCACCTGCAGAAATGCAGGAAATGTCAAAACAGTTGCAAGAGCTGTTAGAGAAGGGTTTTATCCGACCGAGTTCATCTCCATGGGGTGCACCTGTCTTATTCGTTAAGAAGAAAGACAGAACTTTTCGAATGTGCATCGATTATCGGGAGTTGAACAAAGTCACAATAAAGAATAAGTATCCGCTGCCCAGAATCGATGATCTATTTGATCAGCTACAAGGAGCCAGCTACTTCTCGAAAATCGATCTTCGTTCTGGGTATCATCAATTAAAGGTCAGAGATGAGGATGTTCCAAAGACAGCCTTCCGAACAAGATACGGTCATTACGAATTTCTCGTGATGCCGTTCGGTTTAACGAATGCACCAGCGGCGTTCATGGATCTCAGGAATCGCGTGTGCAGACCGATGCTGGATAAGTCAGTAATCGTATTCATAGACGATATTCTGATTTACTCCAAAACGGAGGCTGATCATGCTATTCATTTGCGGCAATTGCTAGAGTTACTGAGAAAAGAAAGACTCTACGCAAAATTCTCTAAGTGCGAATTCTGGCTCAGACAGGTATAACTTTACATTGACTTGAGCTATCCCTTAAGCGTTCTTTGATTAAACAAAAACTTGACATTCTACTTTGGTTCTTATAGATTCAGTTCCTTGGCCATGTTGTATCTGGCGAAGGGATTTCCGTTGATCCTTCTAAAGTCGAGGCCGTTCAAAAATGGCAAACGCCTCGCAATGCCTCCGAAATAAGAAGTTTCCTTGGATTGGCCGGTTACTATCGGCGATTCATAAAGGACTTCTCAAAGATTGTTGTGACACTTACGATGTTAACACGAAAGAATACACCTTTCGTGTGGGCTGATAAACAGCAAGAGGCATTTGAAACTCTGAAGCAAAAGCTTATTCAAGCGCCGATCCTAGCCTTACCAGAAGGCAATGATGATTTTTTCGTTTACAGCGACGCATCTGGTACTGGCTTAGCATGTGTTCTCATGCAAAGAGGAAAGGTAATTGCCTACGCTTCAAGGCAATTAAAGGATTACGAGAAAAGTGCACCAACTCATGATCTTGAATTGGCTGCCGTTACCTTTGCTTTAAAAATCTGGCGTCACTATCTTTATGGGACTCGGTGTCAGCTTTACACCGATCACAAAAGTCTCAAACATCTTTTCACTCAAAAGGATCTAAATATGAAACAGCGACGGTCCTTGGAGCTTATCAAGGACTATGATTGCGAGATCCTATATCATCCCGACAAAGCTAATGTTGTCGCGGATGCTTTGAGTTGAAAAGTTTATCCAGAAAAGTGTTGCTATGCCCTGACTCCTGTCGTATTCTCTTCCGATCTTATTGAAGATATCAGATCTGCTCAAGCCGAAGCATTGAAAGAAGAGAATCTTTGTTCTGACAATCTTAAAGGGCAACTTCATTTCTTATCTCTGAACCATTTGGGACTTCACTGTCTCCAGGGAAACCGAATCTGGATTCCTAAATATGGTTCTATTCGCAACACTCTTCTATCCGAAGCCCATCAGTCCAAGTTATCTTTTCATCCTGGCAGCTCAAAGATGTATTTCGATCTGAAAGCTGAATACTGGTGGCCAGGAATGAAGAAAGACATCGGTCAATATGTTGAAAGCTGCAGAGTATGTCAAATGGTTAAGGCAGAACATCAGAAACCCTTCGGGGATATGCAACCACTGCCAGTTCCTGAATGGAAGTGGGAGCATATAACTATGGATTTCATCACAAAGCTGCCGAAAACCAAAAGACAGCACGACTCTATCTGGGTAGTCATGGACAGATTAACGAAGCCAGCTCATTTCATACCGATGAAAGAAACATATTCCCTTGATAGATTGGCACAGATATACATCACAGAAGTAATTTCTCGACATGATGTGCCGAAGTCTATCGTATCTGATCGTGATAGTCGTTTCACATCTAGATTCTTGCAAGCTCTACAAGACGGGATGGGTACTCGGATTTCTATGAGTACTGCTTATCATCCAAGTGCAGATGGTCAGAGTGAGCATACTATCCTAACTCTGGAAGATATGCTTCGTGCCTGCATTCTTGATCTAGGTGGTAACTAGGATGACCACTTGCCGTTGGTCGAATTCTCATATAATAACAGTTATCATTCAACGATCAAGATGGCTCCTTTTGAAGCTTTATATGGAAGAAAGTGCAGAACTCCTACCTGTTGGCGCGAAACAAGCGAATCGCCAATAGCGGGTCCTGCCCTTCTACAGTTGACTCATGAGAAGATTCAACTTGTCAGAAGGAATATTCTTGAAGCTCAAAGCAGGCAGAAGTCATACTATGATAATCGGCATAGATCTATCAGCTTTGCAGTTAACGATTGGGTGATGCTGAAAGTATCCCCAATGAAGAATGTGGTAAGATTCATAAAGAGAAACAAGCTAGCTCTGAGATTCATCGGTCCGTTCAAGATTGTTGAAAAGATAGGAAATCAATCTTATCGTCTTAAACTGCCAGCGGATTTATCTGGAATACATCCTGTATTTCATGTCAGTCATCTGAGATAGAGCTTAGCAGACGACAGAGAAGTTCAAATACCACACGTTAACTTGCAGATTGATGAAAAGCTTAGAGTGGTTGAAGAGCCAGAACGTATTCTGGACTTGAAGACCAAAAAGCTTCGGAATAAAGAGATACAGATGTTGCTCGTCCAGTGGAAACAACACAAAGGTTCGCATCAGTCTTGGGAATCCAGAGATGTCATGAAAGCTACTTATCCCAGTCTGTTCGAACATAGCTAACTTCGAGGACGAAGTTTGTGCGTGGTGGAGCCCATTCTGTAACAACCTAACTTTTGACCCAGTCATAAATTCAGTATTTTGAACCAATAATGTAATAATGTTACATTATTTGAATTATAATTTAATTAAGTTATGAAATATTTAATTAAGTTATATAAATATTTATATTATGAATTAATAAATTATCAAAGATAATTAAATAAAAGAGATATAATATACAAAAATGAAAGTGGGTTAACTAGCAAATATAACTAGATGAAGTATATAAACGTGATTTATATTTCAAAATTCATCTTCTCTCTCTCTCTACTCTCTCTCTCTACACTTTCTCTCTCTACTCTCTCTCTACATTATCTCTAAATTATCTCCCAAACCGACCGTCCGATTATCAAGTTATATATATCGTTAGAAAGATCTCGGAGAATACTATACGAATCTACTATCTCCTGCGTGATTTCATACGAATTTGAGGTAAGAATTGATATTTTTACGTGTTTATATATTTCGGTTTTTTCGAATTTATTAGTTTTATGAAATTTAAAGCTATTTTTATGGAGTTAACCTAGAATTTGTATAATATAATCGAACATAGGTTTGTTACGTAACATATTCGTGATTTTAGGCCTAAAAATGAATGTTTTAAAGCTGTAAATATGAACAAATTCGAGAATGCCAAGAACAAACTCGAAAATACATAGAACAAACTCGAAATTGAATTAAATTCGAAATATATTCGAATTTAATCATTAAATTCGAAGATACATAATTCGAATTTATCTATATATTTCGAATATGTCCATAGATTCGAATAAGGAATTCAAAGTTAGGTAAGGTCTTCGATTTTGACCACTAGATTCAAGAGATGAATTTTAATTGGACACTAAACTCGAAATGGAGAAATTGAAATTGGCCAAGGTGTTTGAATTTGAGTATAAAAAAAATCAATACAAGAATTTTTGACTTTAATTATATAAATTGAATGTAAGTTTAGCTACATATATATATATATTTTGATTTTAACTTCAATCACATAATTGACATTGATGTTTTCGAATTTAACATCATGTTCGAATTTAAGTATTAAATTCGAACCCCACTCCCTAAACTCGAATATATTGAATAAAATACATGAATGACATATAAAATAACAAGATAATTAGCAAAATAATGATATATTAATATATATAATATATTGATATATAATTATTTAATATGAACGAAAGAAAAATAGATGAATAAACAAGTTATCAGAATCAGATAAAATAAAGATTTTAACGACTAAAGAGATGACGATAATGATATGATATTGACATGATATGATATAATAATTTTGGACAGGTTCAGTGAAATTCTGAACAAAAGATTTAAAGATTTATAAAGTGGGTCAAAGATTTGATTTGACAAGAGAACAGATTGAGATAAAATCCTGAGATAATTCAGGTGGCAGATTTTACATCTGTTTGATAAAGACCCAACACTGTGAGTTTTAGATATTCAGATTTAACATGCTTGAATTTCCGGTTGAGACATATTGTTGATGCTAGATTTATTTGACATTCATATTATCAGCTGGATTGTGACCTGTGCACACCATGGTTGGGTGTTGCCCAGTGGATCATGATAGCTATTTGACTTATCATTTCATATGATATTGATTTTACTGTTCATTTCAGAAATTGCTTTAAGATTTCTGCTATCATGACTTGATTACATATGCTTCATCATTGCATATACTTGACATATTGATTCAGCTTGATTAGCCTTGATTGGTCTATTGTTCTAGACCTGGCTTTTTCACCAGTTCTATTGAACTTGGTAATGACCTCCGATGTTCCGCCACGTTGATTTACTGGTAGCTAGCCCAGTATGTGGCTGATCCCCACGATTTAAGCGTGAGCGTAGCCTGAGCATCATCCGACTCTATGACTTCTATGTCTCAATCATGAGGGCTGTAGCGGCAGCCAAGACATATCACGCTAGATTGATGATCCGCTTGACATGCATGTTAATTTGAAACTCTATTTACTCACTAAGCATTGCTTACGGTTGCTACATTAACATTTTTACAAGAAAAGACAAAGGAAAGTCACCTGCCGGACCTAGTTCTTAGGTCTTACACGCTCAAGACAGAAGTTTCATAGACCTCTACTCAGCGACCCCATTTTGGTACTAATTGGATGACGATATTATGGTGATCTGGGTAGATTTATTTTGATAATATGATGGCATGAGTTAGATTAGAATTGTGCCCTTTATAAGTTTAATTTAAAAACCGTAAACTGTATTAAACTTAAATCCTAATATTTTGTACTGTAATTTAATATTCCACAATTAATTACTCTATCTTAGTATGATTGATATCGTATTGCATGATGTGGGACCTACACTGGTGAGAACTGCCCCGTAAGGGGTGGTCTTCACATGTAGTCATGATCCCAGCAATGATCTATGCACTCAGAATGATTTTTCTTACAATAATCGACTAAATAAAGAGGAACAAAGAGAATGTAACGCACTCAATCAATGTGACTTTTCTAGCCGCCACTTTTGCAATAGAATATTCAGATAATGACAAACGATGCATACGCTTACAAAACCCTAGATCAAAGTTGTCTTTTATACCTAGGACTAAGTTTGAGGGGTTTACATAAAATACCCCTCAATTTTCTATCTAAAAATAAAATTATATTGGAAATAAAAGACAATTACATAGAAAATAAATGAGATTCTTTCTGAATCATTCGAAATTCACTCTAGGGGTTTCGAATTTCGCTTTAAGTGATGAAAATTTTGATTACTTCACTCTGTTTTCCATACAACATCTTGGAAAATCAGAATCAATCAATCAATATGTCTAAAGAATCATTAGCAATGGGTTTTGAGACCAAACCTCCAATCCTATACAGAGGAGAATATGTTTAATGAAGAGAGAGATTTTTGGAATTCATAAGTTTTTATGATTTAGCAAATGACATGCTTAAGTCATTGGGAGAAGGTCCAACCCAATTCTTTATCACAATCCTTGTTGTCCCTAATGGAAACCCTCCAGTTCCAGAAAGCGTTCAAGAATTTACTGATGCAAACTTAAATGAGGCTCAGAAGAAGAACCAGCAAGGAGATAAGACAACAAGGAAATCTATGTTGTTGTCAATTCCGAATGACATATACATCAGTGTAACAAACAACAAAACTGCCAAATCCATATGGGATGAGGTATGCAAACTGATGAGAGGATCAGATAAAGCAGCAACGAACATAGCGAGAAACAGTCTCATGACATTTGAGAACTTCAAGGCAAGGGAAGGGGAGCTCTTAGAAAATACCTTCTATAGGTTTGTAAACCTTGTCAGTGAGATAAAGCGGAATGGAGGTTCAAAGTCAAACTTAGACATCAATGTCAAGTTTTTTAATGTGCTGAACCCAGAATGGGAAATATACTCCATGATTATACAGCAGACCAAAGACATAGACAAGATGGACATTCATATGGTCTTTGAAAACCCCAACAACTATCAAGAGGTTGTTCTGAGAAAGATGTCTGATAAGAAACAAGCAGAGAAATCTACAGCTGATCCTTTGTCACTTTTGGCGGAAAAGAAATACAAGAACATGTCAAAGAAGGAAAAGCTTGTTCTATTAAGTAGCTCGTCAGGTGTTGAATCATCTGACTCCTTAAGAGATTCTGACATAGAAGGGATGAAGAAGCAGATGGCTCTACTGACAAAGGAGAAGTTTCATCAAAAGCCAACGAACAACAAGCTTCAATACAAAATTGGATCATGAAAGTATGAGAAGCGTGACAAGTATGACACATATGAGAAAGCTGGGGAACGCAGTGGCAAGAAATATGAGAAGTATGATAAAAAGGGAAAGTCTGTGGAAGAGAAGAAGAGAAAAATGTTACAACTACAGAAAACCGGGCCACTTTTCCAGAGAGTGCAAAAACCAGTGGTGAAGAATTTTGAATACTATACAACAAATGCACTGCTGGCAAAGAAAAAGGAAGCCAGAAAAGCTCTTATGGCAAGGGATGAGCACTGGCTTCAGCTTTCAGATGATGAAGATATACTTGATATGACCGCACACATATGCTTTCGTTCAGAGACATTTCAAAATTGTGTCAGAATCTGAGAAGACTGAAATAGTCATGCTTGATGAGATGAGATCTGGGTAGGCTAACAGATCAAAAAGATGATGATGTGAAAGCTGTGGAAGCTGATTTTGATGATGAGGAGAGAGAGAACATTGCATTAATGGCTATCGGAAGCGAAGGATGCAGCATAGTTAATGACGATGAAGGTTCGGAGTATGAAAATTTTGAGATTTCCGAGACACCTGAGGTAGACTCTAATCCTGAATCTAATAAAGATACTTCATTTGTGCTAGAAGATAGATTAATGAAAATGGCTTGTATGCTTAAACGTCTTGAAAAATCATAAAAATCTGAGAAATAGAATGCACATTCTTTGGAAAGTAAGTTAAAAAGTGAGCATGAACTTGTACTAGATATTTCCAAAGATAAGGCATTGGCTCTACAATCTGTTTCTGTAATGGAAGAAATTTAAACAAGGTTAAAATTTAAACGATAAACTTAGTAACACAATAATTGACATAAATGAGATCCTTAAATTAGCAGACTTAGAGTATGCTAATTGTTTTGTACGATAAAATTCTATCTTTGAGGAACGAACTAAACCTTAGGAAGTGATTAAAACCTTAAAGGATGAGTTTTTAAAAAGCGGTCAAATAAATCAAACAATTCATTTAAACCAACCAAGAGAAACTAAAATTTATAGCTTAAAAGATGGAATTGGTTGTGAAAATCCTAAGTACCTCACAAAAGCAATTTCATGTTCTCCAACATCGTATGATGATGAGTCATTAATTTATATGGTTTCAGAGTCATTTTATGTTCATTTGAAGCACCGATACTTCGTAAAATCCATACTATTACTCCAAGTTTGTGTTTCAGGGCCAAGATATTAAAAGAAAGCATCTTGAGAAAATTCAGAGCAAACCGAGTCGAAGGGGGTGCAGGCCTGCGCCACCCTGCGCTCCGCAACAGAAGAATTCTAGCAGTCCAGATGCATTCCAGTGTATACCAGGTAACCCTAGCCGCACCAGGGCGCAGGGGGGCGCAGGCCTGCGCCTGGCCTGCGCTTGGACGACGCAAAAACGCGTTTTCCAGCCTATTAAACCCTAATCTTGACTCCTCTATAAATATAGGTCGAGGGCAACTTTGGAGAAGGGCTCGACGTGCGTGAAAGAGTTGGCGAAGCCCTGCTGGAGTGGATCTACGATACGAGAACGAAGATGGTGATTCGCAAGCTACGAGATGTCTCAGATCTACAATTGTGAAGAGCGTACGATGAGCGGCTAATCCCATTAGCCGTTTGCGGATGATCTATGGATAAGTTTACTCTACTTTAATTTGTCATGCTTTGATGTATTTGTATTGATTGAGATCTATTATGTGTATGCAAATGATAAGTATTCGGCTATGATTATGACTGTATGTTTTGATTGGTAAAAGCAAGATAGTTTATCGTGGTATTATTATTTGTGTCGAGTCTATCAGATTAGGGATTAAGACAAGTAATGAATATTTCATACGCTATGCCGAGATTTATAGGTAAAAACATGTTTGAGTAATTTAGTCGCGCAATTAATTAGGTCTGTGTGATTATTGCATGAAATTAAAGTCAGTATACTTATGCCGTGGTGATCCCGTGAATGGTTATTCGTCTCCTGATTGTTTATTTACTACGTTAGTTATTTTGCCATTAATTTTAGTTACAAAGCAATAGCAAATCATTGATCTAAACAAATCATTCAAATCCACATTTCACAATTTACAGAGCTTTCAATAAAACTTATAAGGCCAATTGCCTAACCCTAATTACAAACTCACTCCCTGTGGATTCGACCCTTACTTCTCTAAGCTAAATAGTGGATATAAGGATCAATTCTGCGGGTCACGACGACAACCCGTCAGAATTTGGCGTCGTTGTCGGGGAGTGTAACGGTTGTTAAGGTTAGAAGTTAGTCTTTGTCCTTAGTTTTAGGTTCTGAAGTTTAAGTTTCTTTTTTTTTTTTTTGGTTATTTTTAGTCTTTAGTATATTATTATTAAAAATCAAATAAAAAAATTCAAAAAAATTCAAAAAGGTTTTTGTAGTCCTCTACTTTACCACCAAAAATATAATTAGTTTAAGTAAGTATTAATTTTAGTATTTTATTTAGTGTATGCACACACGTCGATCGGCTAAAGGATTGACGCTACAATTCGAACCCGAGATCGAAAGAGTAGGGAAATCGAACCGAAAGACTGTTAGGATTCAAAAACAACAATTAATCAAGGAGAATTCAAATGTACAAGAGGAAGAAATTCCTAATTTAGAAATTCCCAATTCAGAGATTCATAATTTAAAAAGCCCTCCGATTTTGCCGCGAAATTGTGATCAAGAAGAACCCGAGCGCATAGCTGCTAGAATGGGTAATCAACCGAGGCGCACTGTTGAGTCACATTACCGTCCAGGTGATGTGCCCGACCTATCTCCAATCCGTTATCCCGAAAACGAGAACGAACCCGAAGTTCGTCCTCAATTATTTCAAATTATTCCGATCTTCCGAGGGATGCCAACCAAGGAACCCTACGAACATCTAGCTGAGTTCATAGCTATTTTTAAAGCAAACCATGTTTGAGGTATAACCACCGACGGTTTAAAACTTCGATTATTTCCTTTATCGTTGAATGAGAAAGCGAAGAATTGGTTCGTATCCTTACCAACCAAAAGCATTACAACATGGGATCAAATGAAACGTGAATTCCTTAATGAATATTATCCCATTAGTAAAAGAACCGAGAAAAGAAAGGAAAACCGGATTTAAACAAAAGTCGGGCGAACAATTTTACGAAGCGTTCGATTGTATGAACGAATTATTGAGAGCTTGTCCACACTACGAAGTACCCAAATGGATGCTTATCAAAACATTTTTTGATGGTGTGAGTCAAGAAAGTCGTAATACGATAATAGCTGCCACCGAAGGCACATTTTTAGGTAAACAAGACGATGAAGCTTGAGAGTTGCTTAGTCAACTCGGTAAAGGTCTTAAAGTCCAAGCTGGTTCTGAAAATAGCATAGAAAGTTCAAGTTATGGGCATAGATAATGCCTGGAAACCTGAGGTTAAAAGTGAGATTTCAGAATTAGGCAAGAAAATGGATCAATTGATGAAGGTTCTTTCAAACCCTAGTGCATCAATTAACTGTGTTACATGCAGTGATCCATCGCATCATTCTGAAGCATGTCCTCAAGTGCAATCCACTGAGGAATTCGCTAATGAATTTTACGGTTTTAGAGCTTATCGACAGAGGGATAATCCATCTTCGGAAACATACAATCCGGCGTGGAGAAACCATCCCAACTTTCGATGGAAAAATGATCAGCCTACCGATCATCAATCTAAACCGAGATATGAACCACCAAAGAGAGAATGTCAATATGGTTCTACTTCCGCAGCTAAGGGTGAGCGATATTATAAGTCAAATCATCATGATCAACCACAATTCCAAGTGGAAACAAATATGACTTCTTCGCAGTTCTCAGAATTTACAGAATTTATGAAGCAGCAATCAGCTATCAGTACTAAGACTATAGAGATGTTAACTCACTAGATGGGTTAGATAGCTGATTCGCTCACTAGACGTGACGAGGGGAAGCTTCCTAGCAATACTATTCCCAATCCTTCACATACTCATCATAACGAAGATAAGAAACATGAGATAAACGAAGTTAATGAAGTATCTAAGATAACCACATTAAGAAGTGGTAGAGAGGTAGACAATAAAATTGAGATGCCTAAAGAGAAAGTTTCAGAAGAAGATACCGACACTGAAGTCGTGTATGAGGAGAAAGAGGATTCGAAAAAGGAGGTTCCTAAGAAAGTTTCTTTTAAAGAGCCAATTAAAGTAGATATCCCGGCACCCAAAGTTGGGGAGGCGAATAAGAATCAAGACACTTCAATTCCTCCTCCTTCTCCTGCTGCTTTAGAAAACCCAAATCTTCTCCATATGGCAAAAGAGGCCCACAACCAGAGGATCTGTGGTACTTGTTCAATCAAGTTAAGATTAATATTCCTTTGATCAAGGCCATTCAACAAGTTCCCTCTTATGCCAAATTTTTGAAAGATCGCTGCACTCAAAAAAGAAAGTATAAGGTCTCGCTCCCAAAGCAGATCAATTTAACTAAACATTTAAGTGCAATAGTTTCTAGTTCTCTACCCCCTAAGCTGAAGGATCCTGGATCACCTTTGATTATTAGTGAAAATAGGCAATGTGCATATTTAAAAGGCACTGCTTGATCTTGGAGCTAGTGTTAATATATTACCTGGAAACTTGTTTTATAAACATGATCTAGGCCAGTTACAGACAACTGATATTATCTTAAAGGTGGCAGATCGGTCAACCAAGTGCCCAAGAGGTATCCTATCAGATGTCATAGTAAAAGCTGAAGATTTTTACTATCCAGTTGATTTCCTAGTATTGGACACTGAGAGTTCAATAGGAGATAATCAACTGGCTATTATCCTAGGCAGACCTTTCTTAGCCACGATTAATGAACAAATTAATTGTAGGACAGGAGTAGTGGATATTGCCTTTGGTAATAGGAAATTAAGATTGAATGTGTTTAATGCTTCAAGTGTATCTACTATTGATTCAGAGTGTTATCTTATAGACATGGTGGATGAACTTGCGCCGCAGCATAGTTCGTTAATTAACACCAAAGATGCTACTGAATTATTCTTTGTAGAGAATGAATTAGCCAAACTGAATACTACTGAGTATGATAAGCTAAAAGTAGTCATGGAATCCACATTAGAATCGAAACAACCACTGTGGACCCATAGGACTGAAAAATTACCTACTGATTTAACTCAATCAGCCAAACCTTCAATAGAAAACCCACCTGTTCTAGAATTAAAGGAGCTGCCATCGCATTTAAAATATGCTTTTCTAGGTCAGAATGACACTTTGCCTGTCATAATTTCATCCGATCTGACTGAAGCGTAAGAAAATGCTCTAATACAAGTATTAGTCAAATATAAAGAAGCAGTAGGATGGACTATAGCTGACTTAAAAGGAATCAGTCCCACTTTGTGTATGCACCGAATCATTAGTGATCCAGAAGCTAAACCAGCTCGGGATGCACAGAGGAGGTTGAATCCTAATTGAAGAGAGGTAGTAAAGAAAGAAGTATTGAAATGGTTGGATGCTAGAATTATATATCCCATATCTGATAGCAAGTGGGTAAGTCCAACCCAAACTGTACCTAAGAAATCGGAAATTACAGTAATTAATACTGAAGGAGATAAGATAGCTACTCGCCCTGTGACTGGGTGGAGAGTTTGTATTGATTACAGAAAACTCAATGCTGCTACTTTAAAAGATTATTTTCCGCTACCATTCATAGATCAAATAGTGGCAAAATTAGCAGGGCAGAAGTTTTACTTTTTCCTCGATGGATATTCTGGTTATAATCAAATCTCAATCCATGCTGAGGATCAAGAGAAAACTACATTTACTTGTCCCTATGACACCTTTGCCTACCGAAGGATGCCGTTTGGACTTTGTAATGCACCCACCACATTCCAGCGCTGTATTATGGCTATCTTTTCAGATATGGTGGGTGGTTCTCTTGAGATATTTATGGACGATTTCTCCATATTTGATAAAACATTTGAAGATTGTCTGGGACATTTAGAAAAAGTCCTAAAGAGATGCACTGAAACCAACTTAGTGTTAAGTTGGGAGAAAAACCATTTTATGCTAAAATAAAAGGTAGTCCTAGGTCACATTGTGTCTGAAAGAGGCACGGAAGTAGACAAGGCGAAAGTTCAATTAATTTCTTCACTTCGACCCCCCACCAACGTTAAAGGAATAAGATCATTCTTAGGCCATGCTGGTTTTTAACGGCGATTCATTAAAGATTTCAGTGAGATCTCAAGGCCATTATGAAATCTTCTATCAAAAGATACCGAGTTTAATTTTGATGATGCTTGTATGGAAGCATTTGAGAAGCTTAAATCAAAATTAACCAGAACTCCAATTCTGCAATCTCCAGATTGGTCTCAACCTTTTGAGATCATGTGCGATGCAAGTGATTATGCAGTTGGTGTTGTTGTAGGACAAATATTTGATAAAAATCCAGTGGTCATTTACTACGCAAGTAAAACCTTTAATGAGGCACAGATCAATTACACCACTACGGAAAAAGAGCTGTTAGCTGTAGTGTTTGCCCTAGATAAATTCAGATCCTATATTTGGGGGGCAAAAGTAATTGTGTACTCTGACCACAGTGCTTTAAGACATTTATTGGCAAACAAGGATGCCAAGCCTAAATTGATTCGGTGGATCCTTCTTTTGCAAGAGGTTTATTTAGAAATTAAAGATAAGAAATGCACAGAAAATGTTGTTGCCGATCATTTGTCAATGCTTCAATTAATCCCAACAAACTCAACTGATCAAATCAGGGATTCCTTCCGTGATGAACAATTATTATCTGTATCCAAAATTCCATGGTTTGCGAATTTAGTTAACTATTTCGTAACAGGAAGATTGCCAGAGCACTGGATCTCACAACAGAGAAAATATTTCTATGCTCAAGCAAGGCAATATATTTGGGATGAGCCTGATTTATTAAAAATAGGAGCAGATCAAATTATAAGAAGATGTGTCCCGAACTCGAAACACGAAGATATTCTTAAACACTGCCATGCATATGGATGCGGCGGCCATTCCAGCGCAAAGAAAAACTGGCCATCGTATATTGCAGTGTGGGTTTTTCTGGCCCACGATATTTAAGGATGCTACGAGTTTGTTAAGGGATGCACAAGATGCCAGCAAACTAGTGGCATCGTGAAAAGAAATGAAATGCCTATGACACCGATATTAATTGTCGAAATATTTGATGTATGGAGTATTGATTTTATGGGACCATTCCCTAAATCATTTGGATATGAGTACATCTTAGTGGCAGTAGATTATGTTTCCAAATGGGTGGAAGCAGAAGCTACACGCACTAATGATAACCAGGTTGTGTGCAAATTTGTTAAAAGAAATATTTTAGCACGACACAGTATTCCAAGGGCTATTATCAGTGACGGAGAATCACATTTTAATAATCAGCATTTTTCTAGACTCCTTAAACAGTATGGAGTTAATCATAGAATAGCAACGCCTTATCATCCGCAAACAAGCGGACAAGTCGAGATCTCTAATAGAGAGATAAGAGAATCCTTGAAAAGACTGTCAGACCTTATCGTAAAGATTGGTCACAAAAATTAGAGGATGCTCTATGGGCATACAGAACTGCATTTAAAACACCAATCGGTATGTCCCCATACAGACTTGTGTATGGTAAGCTTTGCCATCTCCCAGTGGAATTAGAACACCAAGCTCTATGGGCAATCAAAAACGCTAATTTTAATTTACATGATGCCGGTGTTGATAGGAAATTCCAAATAAATGAACTGGAAGAAATTCGTTGAGAAGTCTACGAAAGCGCTAGAATTTATAAAGAGAAAACTAAGGTTTTCCACCATAGAATGATTAAAAATAAAATATTTACCAAAGGAAATAAAGTTTGGTGATTAAACGCAATACTTAGATTATTTCCTGGTAAATTAAAAAGTAAATGGACAAGTCCATTTGTTGTAACAAATATCTACGCACATGGTGCGGTAGAAATACAGGACCTAAAAGGCGGTGAACCATTTAAAGTAAACGGACATAGACTTAAATTATATGTTCAATGGGCCACCAATGATATGTTAGTTTCTGAGATCATCAGACTACAAGATCCTAAGGTTAATTAATTAGTTTAGGAGCAGTACGTCTGGCTGAAGAAGTAAAACTTAGCGCTTTCTGGGAGGCAACCCAGAGTAATTTGATTATTTGAATTTAAGTGTGTTAGTTGTTTATTTGCTTATTTGTGTTAATTGTGTGTACCCAATTAAGTTGGGGAGGATTCATCCCCCTAAACTTGGTTGTGTTTAAAAAATTAGGATTTAAATTAAATAATAAAACCCTGCATCAGAAAATAAAATTTTAAGCACGTAACAGAATTTTTTAACCCAATAATACGATCGTAAGTTGGGGAGAATACCCGTAAAAATTAAAAAATTAAAGAATTAGGGTTCCAAGACCAGTGCACAGCCCAGATCGCAAATCCAGAGGCCCGGGCGCAGAGGGGCGCAGGCCTGCGCTTGCCCTGCGGCCCGACGCGCTCAAATTCTTATAAAAATGGCAGTGATCATTGCCATAAGTCCAAAACCCTAATTCCAGTTCCAGAAGATGGCAAATTCGATTTCTTAAGCCTAAAAACATCAAAAATTCGTCTTTTCTACGTCAATTCTTTGATCCAACGCTTGTTCATCGCTAAGATTATCAAGGTATACTCATTAGAATCCCTTAAACTTTATTCTACATAAGTTTCATCACGTTTTATCATGCATGCATGATTAACTTTTTGGGAATTATATGGTTTTTATAGAAAAGGGGTTATTAATAATTTTCAAATGTTCATTTAATTAATATAAAATTATTTTTGCAAAAAAATTTGTAAAAATTATGCATTTTTCCGTATTTTTATCAATTATAAACTTTTTTATCGTAAAAGGTGATATTTTTATTGAATATTTAAAGTTCATGCATTTGATAGGGTTAGATTGGGCTCACATTGTTGGTGAGACTTAGGATTAGTAATTACTATTGAAAAAAGGTGTTAAATTATCATGTAAATGGTAACCGTCTTGGAAACTCCCAAAAACCTAGGATGAGAACCCATGACCCTAGGGATGTCCATTTTGAAAAACCACTTAATGTGGAATTTCTTGAAATTCCACCAAACACGAACAATGGTAAACCCCCTAGATTTCTCATAGAGCATAGCATAAAAGAATGTGATTTTGATAATTTCAAAATTTTAGAATGTTTTGAGAGGCTAGGATCGGCTAAAGTCATACAGTAGGAACTTCCATCCACACTAGTTTGATCCAACAGTGGTTCGCTACTGTTCGGAAAATAGAAGAGGAAGAAGAACATGACTTTGAACTCACAAGATTAGTGGGAAACAAGAAAGTGTCAATATCTAGGAAAATCCTTTTTGAGGAATTTGGCATAGACGCAAATATTCCTAGGCCTAGGGAATTTTGGTCATCTTTAGATCTTCAGGGGCTAGAGCAAGGCAAATTGGTGGTTGGTCTAAAAAATGGGATGGGATGTTAGCCACGGTATTTGGAATGTCAATGGAGGAGGCGAGAGAGTATGTCCATTATAATAGAGGTGATTTATGCCCATTAGCTAAAGTGTTATGGAAGTTTGTTACACTCAACTTGCTTCCCAGAAGTCAAGACACCACTGTTGTTAGAACCCAAGAGATACTGTTAGTGCATGCGTTAATGACTGGATACCCGACCATATCTTCAGGATACATAATAATGGAGAATCTGTCGGAGAGTAGTTTCCCAGGGCAAAGGATGAATTATCCACACTATCGTATGTTAACTGAGCTATGCATTATTAGGAAAGCGGTATCGGAACAGTTGCCAATAAAATATCTCAACCCAAACAAGATTTGGTTCACTAGAGTCACAATGTTAGGGCTAGTTTTTGAGAAAAACCATTTCGGCTATCAAATCTGTTGTCCAAAGACCTCTAAAGTAACCCAAATCCCATTCACTGCACCCGACAATCCTGAAGGACAAAACGACAAAGAGGATGAAAGATCGTGGAAAAAAGCAACAATGGAAGACTTGATGAGATCTCAAATCAACATTCTGAGGGACGTCATGGGAAGCATACTAAATGCAAACAAAGAATTGGTAAAGAATATTGAAAAGCTGAAAGAGGAGCAAAACAAGCATTGAAACTGTTCCAAAGTCATTCGGATTGGCTCACCAACCTTCAGATCACTGTCGGAGAATTGGAAGAAACCGTCACATCTCAGACTGAATGATTAATTTTATAATTATTTGAATATTTATTTTAATTACGTGTGCTAAAAACATTAAGTATGGTTTGTATTTTATTTTTTTTTCTGATGTGGTTTGGTTTGGTTTGGTTTGTTTTGTTTATTTATTTTATTTGGATTGTAATACTACTTTATTTTTATTTTTATTTTCAAAGTGTGATGTTTATTTAAATATTGAATTATAAAAGATTGAATTTTGTTTGTTTAGTATTTGTTTGTTTAATTTGAATAAGGAATATGTACCAATCTATCTTTCTATGTTCTAAACTGATAAATAATTTTAATGTGACGAGGTCGTCACAAAAAGTCTAAGTTGGGGAGGGTAAGTTATAACGATAAAATTAATTAATTAATGTAGCCCTCACAAAAAAAAAATTTAGACTACATTCCATATCAAAAATTAGAAAGATTTACAGCTCCGCGTACCAAAACAGTAAAAATTTGAAAATTTAACAGAGTTGGGTGCGGGGGGGGGGGGGGGGGGGGGCAGGCCTGCGCTGGCCCTGCGTCCCATCTGTTCTAAAATGCAGATTTGAACCCCATTTCACCATTTTTACAACCCTAGAGCAAGAACCTACGGTTGGGTGTGCGACTTCCTCCCAAAAACATCATTTTTTGTGCCCAAAATTTGCAAATTTAAGTTTCATAACACCTATATTTTCACAAATATCAAAGATCTAGGCTAGAAATCACCTTCTTGTGGGTAGTTTCATCTATTTTTGAAAATTTTTGGGTAGAGAAAGTGTGGAAGAAAAAAGCTAGATTTGTATCAAGTAAAGCTTCCAATCACCAAGGTTAGTGTCTTTATTGAGTTATTGCAACTTATTTCATACTTTTTGAGCAAAAATGAAAGATTGAGCTTCATGGTCATCCATGGAGTTTTCATGGTGATTTTGATTTTCTAGAGTCAAAGTATGTAAAATTGCATGATTTTGATGATAACCTTGATGTATGTTTCATGCGATATGTGTTTATGTGTTAGGTTTGTTAATTTGCCATGATTAATTTCTAGAAATTAATTTGGATTTATAAAGTTTGTTGCCTAAATGTGCATATATTGTTAAAATTATAAAACTTAGGTGGCTAGCTTAAGAATAAATTTTATGTGCTAAATGTTTTATTTTAATATGATAAATGTTTAGTGCCTAAAATAATGGCAAATTATAAACTATATATATAGGATGCAAAATGTGAGCGTAGAAGTATATATATATAGTGCATCTTTTTAAGTGAGCGTAATTGTGAAAATTGCAATTATAGTTTAAATTGTTTGGTTTATCACATGCATATAATGGTTGGTTGGCACAAATTGTAGATGGCACGGAGAACGAGATAACAAACCCAAAAATGTTGATATCCCAATAGATTGGTCTCCAAACATCCTATTATCCCAACACCCCGAGCACATTAGAACACATTTATTTTTATATAGGAAATATTCTAACAAGGTGTTGACTGAAAAAAGGGTTAAGAGGAGTGACTTTGAGGATTACGGGATCCCGTATCTTTTTGACTACTTGGGGTGGGAAGGTGTGTTTGAGTTGGGTGGTAATGATATTTACCAATCTGATATAGTTGAGTGGATGTCTACCCGACGAAGGGAGACGGGTCGTTCAGTGAGCTACTTTAGGTTGATAGGCATTGTCCATGGTAGGGACGTGACGATGGATGCACAAATCCTTCGCCAATTGCTTAATTTAGATACTGGGGTAGGCTACGAGGGGTCTGACCAGCAGGGGTATGAGTATATGAATGAGGCCCAATTGGCCTTTACTGATATGACTTGGTCAGGGGAGTGGATGGAGCAGGTTAATAGAGTCTTTATCCCGTCCATTTTGGAGGCTGAGTCCTCCACTTCCTACAGCCGAAAGGCTTTAACTCCAAGGTGCAAGGTGCTTCACAAGATTCTTGTGAATAACATCTTACCTCGTGATAGTGACCTGACCAAAGTCAGGCATGGGGATATCACTGTCCTTCACGCCCTTCTTAAGGGTAAGCCCAGATTGTCCTTTGCATGGACAGTCATGAATGATTTATGGGCTATGTACGACACGAGAGAGAGGACGATCATCCCCCATGCTTGGTTGATCTCCAAGTTCCTTGAGAGGACGGGCTCACTTTCGCCCGATTCCCTGCTATCCCCCATTTCGGCGACGTTCATGACGGCCGCCATGTTCCCTACCTTGATTTTTAGGGAAGTTGATGAAGGGTTCGAGATATTCGACAAAGAGACAAATAAGTCGTATATCGAGGACTATACTGAGGATGAGAGGAGAAAGAGAGAGAGAGAGAGAGAGAGAGAGAGAGAGAGAGAGAGAAGGCCGCCAATGAGGCGGAAGTTCGGCATTCTGAGTCGAACCTAGGTGCATCTACCTCGCGCAGTCGAGGTATTGACAGTTTTGATTTTGACCTCATGATGAAGCGGATTGAGGATATAGCTGTGGGTCAGGGTGAGTTCCGAGAGGATGTGACCCAGAGGCTAGATGAGATGAATGGGCGTATGACCCATATTTATGATAGGGTCGATCACTTAGCGGGCCGGGTAGATCAGTTACAGGATGGGCGGAGATCCCTGGCATACCAAAATGCCTACTATCAGCACCATGACTGGGCATACAGGGAGTGAGTCCGACACCACGAGGACACCATGGCTGGTATGGCATATCAGTCATATGAGGATTACACGACCCCCGACTACCAGGCCTATAACCATGTCGTTCATACTTATCAGCGCTATCCGGTGCATGTCAGGCTGGACCTCACAGACCAGATGCCTCCTCATTTGGTTCCGCCGACTGCACAGTTCACCCATGGCCTAAACCCGTATACCGACTTCTTCAACAGTGTCTTCGGTCCTCCTCCGCCACCTCCTCCATTTGAGTGATCGGGTACTATCTTTCCTTATTCTTTACTTTTCTGTCTTTTATTTTATTTTATTTTGTTATGCATTTAATTTATTTATCGTAATTTCATTTTTAATTCTTAGTCGAGTCCTATATAAAGTTTTTAATGTTTATATAGTCCGTCATTTATTCCCCATTTGAGTCTTGTTTGCCGATCAGGCTGTGGAATATGATGATACTTAGAAAACACATGTACGAGAGAATTGACTAGTGTTGACAGGATATTTTATAATTAAGAAAAGAGTCGTAGTAATAATTAAATTTTGTGCCATGTAAAATGAATCCAAGTACGTTAGAATTTATTTGGTCTTAAATATAAGTAATGTGTCAAAAGATTTGGAAAACTCATGCAATAAGGGGGAGAACTTAATCATGTTTTAGCCTCAAAGTACTTTAATTATAGTCTAAATGGTTCGAGAAATTAAGTCCGTAGGGGTACCACTCATGCCTAATCCCCTAAAACTATTTGGTTTGGGAGCGGTTGACCGAAATCTCGTTACATGTTAAGAATTTTAATGCATTAGTACGAAGGCTAGCTTGACATAAAATTCCTAGACTCACTGTCAATTCTTGCTCGTTACATAGTTAGTTATGATTCCAAAAGCTTGTTCGGGGACGACCAAGAGTTAAGTTGGGGAGATTTGATAAGTCTTTAATTTATATGGTTTCTGAGTCATATTATGATCATTTTAAGCACCGATACTTCGTAAAATCCATATTATTACTCCAAGTTTGTATTTCAGGGGAGGGGCAGCTTTGGAGAAGAGTCCCGACGTGTGTGCAAGTGTGCCGAAGCTCTGCCGGAGTGAATCTACGATACGGTCACGAAGACGGTGGTTTGCAAGCTATCCAATGGCTCAGATCAATGATTGTGACGAGCATACGATGAGCAGCTAATCCCATTAGCCGTTTGCGGAGGATCTACGACTAAGTTTACTTTACTTTAATTTCTTATGTTTTGATGTATTCGTATTGAGCTATATTTATTATGTGTATGCAAATGATAAACATTTGGATATGATTATGATTATGTGTTGTGATTGGTAAAAGCAAGATAGTTTATAGTATTGTTATTATTCGTGCCGAGTCCATTAGTTTAGGTATTAAGACGAGTATTAATGTTGCATACGCTATGCCGATAGTTACTGGTTAAAACACGTTTGATTAATTTAGTCGCAATTGATTATGTCTATGTGATCATTGTATGAAGTTATAGTAAGTAATACTTATGCCGTGGTGATCCCGTGAATGGTTATTCGTATCTTGATTATTTATCTTCTTCGTTAGTTACTTCGTTCTTAATTTTAGTTACAAGCAATAGCAAATCATTAATCTAAATAACTCATTCAAATCCACAATTTCACAATTTAAATGCTTTCAATAAATCTATTCATATAAGGCTAATAACCTAATCCTAATTACGATCACACTCCCTGTGGATTCGACCCTTACTTCTCTATCTAATTAGTGGATTTAAGGTTTAAATCGGCTGGTCACAACGATGGCCCGTCAGGTCGGCCATGAAGGGTCTAACCAGCAGGGATACGAGTATAAGAATGAGGCCCAGTTGGCCTTTACTGACATCACTTGGTCAGGGGAGTGGACGGAGCAGGTGAGTAGAGTTTTTATTCCATGCATTTTAGAATCCGAGTCCTCCACTTCTTACAGCCGCAAGGCTTTGACTCCGAGGTGTAAGGTGCTTCACAAGATCATTGTGAACAACATCTTGCCTCGTGATAGTGACCTGACTAAGGTCAGACATAGGGATATCACGGTCCTTCACGCCCTTCTTTAGGGTAAGCTCAGACTGTCCTTTGCATGGACAATTATGAATGATTTATGGGCTATGTATGATACGAGAGAGAGGACGATCATCCCCCATGCTTGGTTGATCTCTAAGTTCCTCGAGAAGACGGCTTCACTTTCACCCGATTCCCTGCTTTCCCCCATTTTGGCGACGTTCATTACGGCCGCCATGTTCCCTACCTTGATTTTTAGGGAAATTGATGAAGGGTTCGAGATATTCGACAAAGAGACAAATGAGTCGTATATCGAGGACTACACCGAGGATGAGAGAGAGAGAGAGAGAGGAGAAGGCCACCAATGAGGCGGGAGTTCGGCATGAAGAGCCGAACCTAGTGGCGTCTATCTCGCGCAGTCGAGGTAATGACGGTTTTGACTTCGACCGCATGATGAGGCAGATAGAGGACATAGCAGTGGGTCAGGGTGAGTTCTGAGAGGATGTGACCCAGAGATTAGAAGAGATGAATGGGCGTATTACCCATATTTATGATAGGGTCATTCACTTGTCAGGTCGGGTAGATCAGCTGCAGGACGGACAGAGAGCCCTGGCATACCAAAATGCATATTACCAGCACCATAACTGGGCATACTGGGAGGGAGTCCGACATCATGAGGACTCCGCAGCTAGTATGCCATATCAGCCCTATGAGGATTACACGATGGTCAATTACCAGGCCTACAACCCTGCCGTAGACACTTATCAGCGCTATCAGGCGTATGGCAGGCAGGACCTCCCAGACCCGATGCCTCCTCACTTGGTTCCGCCGACTTCACAGTTCACCACCGGCCAGAACCCGTATACCGACTTCTTCAACAGCGTCTTCAGTCCTCCTCTGCCACCTCCTCCATTTGAATGATCAAGTACTATCCTTCCTTATTCTTTACTTTTCTGTCTTTTATTTTATTTTAGCCTGTTATGCATTTAATTTCTTTATCGTAATTCTCATTTACTTTTAGTTATTAGCCGAGTCCTTTTTAGAGTTTATAATGTTTATATAGTCCGTCATTTTTTTTCCTCAATCGAGTCTTGTTTGCCGATCAGGCCGTGGAACATGATGATAAATAGAAAGTACATGTACGAGGTAATTGGCTAGTGTTGATAGGATATTTTATAATTAAGAAAAGTGTCGTAGTATAATTAAAACTTTTGCCATGTAAAATGAATTTAAGTATGTTAAAATGTATTTGGGATTAAATGTAAGTAATGTGTCAAAAGATTTTGGAAACCCATGCAATAAGGGGGAGAACTTAATCATATTTTAGCCTCAAAAGTGAGTTAATTGTAGTCTAGATGGTTCGGGAAACTAAGTCCGTAGGGGTACCATTCATGCCTGGTCCCCTAAAACCGTTTGATTTGGGAGTCGTTGACCGAAATCTCGTTACATGGACCATCTAGCTAATCTAGTTTGAAAAGAAAATAGATAGAAGCATGGTATTAATAAGAAAAATTTTGGTGTAAACATGCAAAGAGGAAATGATGGTCGAAAGACCCACATGTTTTAAGTATTGTAACCATGAGCTAAAAGGGTATTTCCAAGAGTGAGATACATTATATAAATTCTAAGGGAAGTGTGTTTTAACTGAAAGCGTCTTCAATTTACATGATAAAAATTTTAATGCATTAGTGCGAAGGCTAGCTTAACATAAAATTCCTAGAGTCACTTCTAATACATGCTCGTTACATAGTTCTGATTCCAAAAGCTTTTCCGGGGACGACCAAGAATTAAGTTGGGGAGATTTGATGAGTCTATAATTTATATGGTTTCAGAGTCATTTTATGTTCATTTTAACCACCGATACTTCATAATCCATACTATTACTCCGAGTTTGTGTTTCAGGGCCAAGATATTAAAGGAAAGCATCTCGAGAAAACTCAGAGCAAACCGAGCCGAAGGGGGCCCAAGCCTGCGCCACCCTACTCCACAACCGAAGAATTCCAGCTGTCCAGATATATTCCAGCGTATACTAGGTAAGCCCCAGCCGCGCCTGGGTGCAGGGGGCGCAGGCCTTCGCTTGGACGGCGCAAAAACGCATTTTCTAGCCTGTTAAACCCTAATTTCGACTCCTCTATAAATAGAGGTCGAGGGCAGCTTTGGAGAAGGGCCCGACGTGTGTGAAAGAGTTGGTGAAGCCCTGCCGGAGTGGATATATGATACGAGAATGAAGACGGTGATTCGCAAGCTACGAGATGTCTCAGATGTACGATTGTGAAGAGCATACGATGAGCGGCTAATCCCATTAGCCGTTTGCGGAGGATTCACGGCTACGTTTATTCTACTTTAATTTTTCATGCTTTGATGTATTTGTATTGATTGAGATCTATTATGTGTATGCAAATGATAAGCATTCGACTATGATTATGATTGTATGTTTTGATTGGTAAAAGCAAGATAGTTTATCGTGGTATTATTATTTGTTCCGAGTCCATTAGATTAGGGATTATGACAGGTAGTGAATATTTCATACGCTATGCCGAGATTTATTGGTTAAAACATGTTTGAGTAATTTAGTCGCACAATTAATTATGTCTATGTGATTATTGCATGAAATTAAAGTAAGTAATACTTATGCCGTGGTGATCCCGTGAATGGTTATTCGTCTCTTGATTGTTTATTTACTACGTTAGTTTTTTTGCCATTAATTTTAGTTACAAAGCAATAGCAAATCATTGATCTAAACAAATCATTCAAATCCACATTTCACAATTTACAGAGCTTTCAATAAAACTTATAAGGCCAATTGCCTAACCCTAATTACAAACTCACTCCCTGTGGATTCGACCCTTACTTCTCTAAGCTAAATAGTGGATATAAGGATCAATTCTGCGGGTCACAACGACGGCTTGCCAGAATTTTGGCGCCGTTGCCGGGGAGTGTAACGGTAGTTAAGGTTAGAAGTTAGTCTTTGTCCTTAGTTTTAGGTTTTTAACTTTAAGTTCCTTTCTTTGGTTATTTTTAGTCTTTAGTTTATTATTATTAAAAATCAAATTCAAAAAATTCAAAAAATTCAAAACGGTAATTGTAGTTCTATACTTTACCACCAAAAATATAATTAGTTTAATTAGGTATTTTATTTTAGTATTTTATTTAGTGTATGCACACACGTCGATCGGCTAAAGGATAGCCGCTACAATTCGAACCCGAGATCGAAAGAGTAGCGAAATCGAACCGAAAGACTATCAGGATTCAAAAACAACAATTAATCACGGAGAATTCAAACGCACTAGAGGAAGAAAATCCTAATTTAGAATGGAGAAAGAGCATATTGGAAAGAAGTTCGAAAAATGACAAGAAAGAAAAGAGTTTAAAACGTAAAGTTTGGAAGAAAAAGAGTTTACTGATAGCACTAGGACATTAGTGAAAAATGATGTCAATGACGTGCAAAACTTTTGTAATAGATCAGTTGCTAAATCATGTAACAAGTACTCTCGTACTGATTTGTTGAATTTGAATTCTATTAAACGTCATGCTTTACCTGCTAAATCTGTTCATATGTCAAATATGCATGTTTGGATAGCCAAGGACGAGGTACCCAAATCTAAACAGCAGTGGGTTCCAAAGAAATTCATTCAAAATCGGTTCCAAAAGAATTGTTCAAAAGTGGATACCCAAGAAAACTATTAAGAAGTGGGTTCCTAAAGTTCCAAAAGCTAATGATTTTGTATTTGACATAGCACCGCGTGAATTACCAACTCAAAAGGACACGTTCTAAAGTGGGTACCTCATTGCTTAATGCGTTTTATAGGTAAATCACGTATGGTACCTTGACTCTGGACGCTCCAAGCACATGACCGGGCAGAGAGACACACTCATGAATTTTGTAGATAAATTCTGTGGGACGATCAACAATCAGTTTTGTCCGATCAGGGGCTATGGGAGCTTAGAATATGACAAAATCACGATTCAAAACGTTTTCTACGTTGATGGTCTGGGTCATAATCTGTTTAGTATAGGACAGTTGTGCGATAAATGGTTGGAAGTCAACTTAAAAACTAATAGATGTAGTATTAGATCTGGAGAAGAAAAGGAAATCTTTGCTGGAGAAAGAAAGACAAATCTTTACTCCATTGATATGGCCAATCTGATGTCTTCTATCAAAGGCATCTACAAAAGAATCCTGGTTGTGGCACCATCGACTTTCTCACCTGAACTTCAAAGACTTGAATAACCTTGCGAAAGGAGGGTTAGTTAAAGGCATACTGACTCTCAAATATTAAAAGGCGCAGGGAAGATGGTAAGAGCTTCAGTCAAAAGTTGAACATTCTTCAACAAAACCTTTGGAGTTGCTACATATGGAATTGTGTGGACCAATGAGAGTACAAAGCATTAACGGTAAAAAGTATGTCCTGGAAATTGTAGATGATTATTCAAGATATACCTGGGTTTTCTTTCTGAGATAAGTCTGAAGCTACAGAAATGATAGTTGACTTTTTGCACCGAATTCAAGTGAACTGCAGCTTACCGTTCATACCATTAGAACTGATAATGGTACTAAGTTCAAGAACAAGTCAATGGAGACTTTTGTTCATTCTTTAGGAATAATTCATCAATTTTCTGTTGCTCGCACCCCTCAATAGAACGGTGTGGTCGAACGTCGCAAACGTACTCTAGTTGAAATCTACAAGGACGATGCTAGGTCATTCTAATTTGTCGTTATTCCTCTGGGCCGAAGCATTAGCTACCGCATGTTTTACCCAGAACAAATCAATTGTCAATAAATACTTTGGAAAGACACCGTATGAGTTCAAATATAAATGACTTCTTAATGTAAAATTTTTCCACGTCTTTGGATGCAGATGCTTCATTCTGAATGATAAAGATAATTTGGGAAAATTCAATCAGAAAGTAGATGAAGAAATTTTCATTAAATATTCAAAATAATAGGTGGCTTTCCGGGTGTACAACAAGCGCACCAAAACTGTCAATGAGAACGTCAATGTAGAATTTGATGAAGGCATAGTAATGGGTTCTGGACAAGTAAGTTCAGGACCCAAACTTCAATAGAAAACTTCTAAGAAGTATTCTGAACTTAAGGATGATGTGAACGATCTTAATACTTTGTTTGAAAACTTTTATGACGATTATTCTGGAAAGCCTGATACTGATTCCTCTGATATGTTTTCTAATAGGGTTACTGAAGATTCTGTAGTCGTCACTAATCATTCTGCACCTGAGATTTCAGGAGATTCTGTTAAAATATCAACTAATTCATAGGATGTGTCTACACCTGTAGCAGTTCCTTCTGAAAGTGCTCAACAGTCAAAAGCTCCATAAATTCCAAATTCAGCCCTTGAAAAGCAGAATGTATCTACGTCTGAAATCCCAATTGCTCCTGATATTCCAATTGTTTCGGAATCTACTCCCCGACAAACCTATCTTGACTTAGAACCTAACCAAGACCAATATCAACCTTAGCCTCACATACTAAGATGGACAAGGGATCATCCTCCAGAATATCATTGGAGATCCTTCTGCTTCAGTCCAAACCAGAAGAGCTACAATAATGCTTGTTCTCTAACATTCTGAGCAAAGATTGAGCCAAAGACGGTCAAAGAGGCTCTTT
Organism: Centrapalus pauciflorus; assembly: GCA_020465985.1. Taxonomy (NCBI): domain Eukaryota; kingdom Viridiplantae; phylum Streptophyta; class Magnoliopsida; order Asterales; family Asteraceae; genus Centrapalus; species Centrapalus pauciflorus. The sequence continues at coordinate 100,586 of JAANYP010005580.1, forward strand.
AGGTTTTTGATTGGATTGTAGCCATGCAAGAAGAGTTAAATCAGTTTGAAAGTTTGATGGTATGGAGAATGGTTGAGAAACCAAAAGACAAATCCATAATTAGCACAAAGTGGGTCTTCAAGAATAAAAAAGACAAATATGGTGTGGTTGTTCGAAATAAAGCAAGAATTGTGGCCAAATGATACAATCAACAAGAAAGGATTGACTATGACGAAACATTCGCCCCGGTGGCTAGGATCGAAGCAATTAGGGTGTTTTTAGCATTTGCCACTCACAAGAACTTCACTGTGTATCAAATGGATGTGAAACAACGTTTTTGAATGAGGAATTAAAAGATAGGTATATACATATCAGCCAGAAGTATTTGTGGATCCCTCGATGCCTGATCATGTATATATCTTAGACAAATCATTGTACGGACTTAAACAAGCTCTAAGAGCCTGGTATGATGCATTAACTTTCTACCTTATTAAATGTGGCTTCAATAAATATGCAGTTGATACAACCCTTTTCATTAAACATCAAGGTATTGAGATTATCATTATTTAAATATACGTAGATGATATAATATTTGATGGGTTTTTAATACCCTTGCTAGATTAATTTAAAACTTTGCAGAAAAATAAATAATCTGACAACAGCAAGAATATTAACCCTAACGGATCTAAACCAAATAAGTAAAGCAACTCAATAAAATAAAAGAGAGAATAAAAAACTAACCTTTGGAGAAAACCGATTTCTCCCGTGAAGAATGCTTCCACAGCAGACTCTGATCTGATGGCTAGTTCCCAAAGTAGCAACAACTCTAATGGTTCACACCTAATGAACCAAGGAGAACATTTATAACTATGTTCCAAGTTCCAATTATCTTGAGTTCCAAAAGTTGGATCCCTTTCAGAAAGTAGGAACTTGGAATTATGAATGAACGATTTATAGTTGAGGGAAAACCTTAACTTAAGGTTGCATGGGAGATGTGGGAACCCCTTAAAGGGGCCGTCCCATATACCCTAAGCCCATTAGGGTTTCTGCAATTTTCAATTAATTGCACTTTGGTCCCAGTACTTCCTTAATTAATTCTATTAATTTCTGATTAATTTATTAACTATTAATAAATTAATAAACTAACCCAATAATTATAGTCAATTATTAAGTTTCTAATTAATTCATTAAACATAATGAATTAATAAACCAATTAACTAATTATTTATATAATATTAATTCTAATTAATATTATATCACATAGTTATTTAATTCTCTTTATGGTTCAGTTAGGGTAACCCAAAAAGGACCCTACTAATTAATGATAACTTTACAAATTAGTTATGACATGGACACTAAATCCAACAGTCTCCCACCTGGACAAGTCATCAGCTACTATTTGTCTAAGTCTATCACTTTAATTAGTAGAGAGTGTCATCTTAATCGCAACTGCCAAACTCTGAATCTTATCAGAGTCAGTCCTTTAGATAAGGGATCAACTATTCCTTTGTTATATGATATCATATGAAACTGAGACATGGATTTGTAATCAATCTTGAGTATCAAAATTATGTTTCTGGTTTCCGATTAAATTGACTATGTGAGACTACCGAATTGAACACATCAATTTAGTCTCAGTCGGGCCCGACACTTTCAAGTCATATTTTATCATCAGAGGGCCCATAGATATCGCTTTTCCACTAAGGCAAAAGGAACAAATGACTTTGAATACACGGCGCCAGTGAACTAATCATGTCATAACTAGGACATCCTTTATAACTCGCATTTACGCTCAGCGTTTGAATGAACTAAGGTACAACAGACTAGAAAACTATAACCTTAATGTATCTCCGCTTGAGAATAGAGGATATTATCATCTTAGAATTACTTGTGATCTTGATCCATGAAGTAACTTTTTAAGTGCGGGTTTTCCTATACTTAAATCTTTATTAAGTACCTATGAGTGTTGCAGCAATCTCTATGCCATGTCTAACTCTTAGACAATCTACTAACGCTCCATGACAGTATTTATTCAACACTAACTTCAGGTAGTATGATCAACTGAGGATTTTGAATAAAATTAATTACTCGGGAAGTGGGTTCTAAACATGCAAAATGAAACACAACGATAAAGAATAGTAAATGGTAGTATCTTGCAAATAAATAAATCTCCATTATTTAATCACCAAAACTATTAAAATTTCAAATCATTGTTACAATGTTTCAAATTCAACTAACTGCTAAAACTTTACATTATCTCGTAAACCTATGCACCTAACATGTTCATTATGTTTGGACTGCGTCAGTGTCTTTATGAACAGATCAGCCAGATTTTCCTCTGATCGTACATGCTTCACAATCACATGACCTTCTTTGACTTATTTCCTCACAAAATGGTACTTGCGTTCAATGTGCTTTGACTTCCCATGATCTTTGGGTTCTTTAGTCAATGCAACCACACTCTCGTTGTCGCTGAATATTCCAATGGGGTCTTGTACTGTTGGGACAACTACAAGATCTCCAATGAAGTTCTTCATCTAAATGGCTTCCTTTGAGGCCTCACTAGCCGCAATATATTCTGACTCACATGTAGAGTCTGCCACTGTATCCTACTTCGAACTCTTCCACCTCACAGCTCCCTCATTCAGCAAAAATACCCAACCAGACTGAGTGGCTGTTTGATAACGACTTATTAGGCTTAATCTGAAAAATCCAGTAAGTCCATTTGAAATAAGCTTTGTTTGATAATGACTTATTAAAATCAGAACTCAAATTCAGTCAGCCCAATTAATAAGCCAAGAGACCCTATGTGTTCCCCATTCAGACCATTTATTTTCCAATATTACATCCTTTTATCTTTTCCAATAAAATTGCTCTAGTCATCATTACTTAGTCCAGACAGCTCTCTGAATCCAGACAGCACTTAATGGAAAATGTCATCTCTATCTATTTGGAAACTCGCGTCACAGTAACCTGTCACTTTGAGTTCATCTTCTCTACCATAGACCAAGAACCTGTCCTTAGTTTATCTCAAATACTTCATAATATTCTTAATCGATGTCCAACGACCTTCACCAGGATTCTGCTGATGTCGACTCACCATGCTCAAGGCAAACAAGACATCAGGCCTCGTACACGTCATGACATACATTATCGATCTGATGACCGAAGCATATGGAATTCGACTCATTCGGTCTTGTTCCTCCTCTGTCTTCGGACTCAGATCTTTGCTAATCTTTATGCCGTGATTTAAGGGAAGATTCCCTTTCTTAGATTTCTCCATATTGAACCTTTTCAATATTTTATCTAAGTTCGTATCCTGGATTAGTCCTATTAAAAGTTTTGATATATCTCTGTAAATCTTAATACCCAGAATGTAAGTTGCATCTCCCAGATCTTTCATAGCGAAACACTTTCCCAACCAATCTTTTACACTCTGTAATGTTGGGATATCATTTCCTATGAGCAGTATATCATCGACATACAATACCAGGAAGACTAGAGTACTCCCACTGACCTTGACATATATACACGACTCGTCTTCGCTTTTAGAAAATCCAAACTCTGTGATTTTCTCATGGAAGCAAAGATTTCGGCTCCGAGAAGCTTGCTTGAGTCCATAAATGGCCTTCTGAAGCTTACACACTCCCTTAGGATACTTTGCATCTACCAAATCCTTGGATTGTGTCATAAACACGTTCTCTATTAGTTTTCCGTTAAGTGATGGAATTTTCATTAATCAGTCAAAATATATTCAGGACTAGTTGAAAATTTTTAATATGAATAACGGTACCCCAATGAGAACCCTCATGGCTCCTGATTCAAAATCTAAACTCGATGAGGACATTTCAGGGAACCTGTAGATGTTACTCATTATTGAGGCATAATTGGCTTAACGGCAAGTGGACCTGACATTATGTTCGCTACGTGTATTTGTGCACGATATCAGGCAAATCCAAAGGAATCTCATTTAACTACTTCCAATAAGATTCTAAGATATCTAAAGCGTACCCCAAATCTAGGTTTATCATATCCTAAAGAATCAAATTTTACATTGACTGCTTACTCTAATGTTGTCATGCAGGAGAAAAAATGGATCGAAAGAGTACATCGGGTATAGTTCAATTTCTCGGTGATAAACTTGTTTGCTGGTCGTCCAAGAAACAACATTGTGTTTCATTGTCAACAGCAGAGGCAGAATATGTAGTTGTGTCTTCTTGTTGTTCTCAAGAGCTGTGGATGAAGAGCCAACTCAGGGATTATGGGTTTACACCAGAAAAGATACCCATATATTGTGATTCACGTAGCGCAATCGCAATCGCATTAAATCCGGTGCAACATTCACAAACCAAGCATATTGACATCTGGTACCATTTTATAAAAGATCATGTAGAAAACGGAAATGTTGAATAAAATTTTGTATCCACTTAATATCAGTTAACTGATTTATTTACCAAAGCGTTAGATGAAAAACATTTTAATTTTTGGGTATACAAATTAGGCATGCTGAATCGTTAGATTTAAACATTCAATTTTTACACAATATAATTTTACAATTTTATTTTCTATTTGATCTAAATTTTAGTTAATGTCTTGTTCTTAAATATTACTGAAATCTTTGAGACTTAACTGATTTTGGATTGTCTCGTGCAAGGAGAGCTTACTGAGTTTTTAATAGAATGTTATCTTTATGTGCTTAAGTGTAGGGGGAGTTTCTATTTTTAACTATGTTATCATTTGAGGAGGGGTACTGAATTTCATGTGGTTTAAATTTGCTTAATTCAAGGGGGTAAGTTTTATATTTTTTACTTTGTTATTTTTTTATTATTTTACTTTTATTTTTGTGTGTGTCAATTTTTTTTTGTATGTGTGAAATTTTTTTTATGTGTGTTAATATTTTTTTTTTTGTTTTTTGGTTGTGTTGTGTTATTTTCTTTGTTTTTGTATGCAGAATTTTTTTCGGGCTTTTAGATTTCTGTTTGTGTTGTAATGTATTCCCAGATATAATCAGCACATAATTGTTCTATTATCACACACAAGAAGAATAAAGACTCAATAATTGTGTAATGATTAGGAACAAAAGGAATGTTAGAGAAGATGATGAAATGGCGGTTGAATATTCTCTCTCTCTTTCTCAATTGTTTCAACCGTGTAATACAATAATAAACCCTAGGAGCCTATGTGTAGGCTCCTTTAATTAAGTTTCAAGGATAGTCACATTTGGCCCTTGAACTTTTACATAGAAATAAACTAACTAGAAAATAAATACAAGACTAAACATTAACTAAATAATTATTACAAAATAAATCCACATGATCGAAATTTAATATCTAACAATCTCCCCCCTTTCGATCAACGTGGAGGTCGTGGAACTCTGGCATGGTCTGTTGATTCACGAGCCCAAGGATGACGTCAAATCGTCTAATCACTTGTCTCATGTCTAGCCGTTCGTTTAGGTATTCGATGCCACTGAGGGTATCTTGAATTTCCTTCGGTGAGCATCTATGTTCTGGATCTGGTTGAGCATCATATTCTTGAACTTTTCGAGTAAGCACGCACTACAACAAAATGAACCTAAAGCAACATGGGAAAAGTGTTGTGTTAGGCCTTAAAAGTGTTGCTATAGGCCTAATGCGACATTGTAGGTCCCGAGAGGTTCCCAAAGTATATAGCTTTAAGTTGTAGAGGGGGGGGTGAATACAGCAATTTAAAAACTACACACTATTTTCTCAATGTTTGTATGTATTATCAACAGTTTGTTAATTACAAACAAGCTTGAATGCGGAATAGTTCAAGCTGAGATGACAGATACAATAGTATGTTCACTAGTCTAAGACAAACTCAAACTAGTATACAATGAATACACTCACTAAGAAGCACTCACTGTGTTTACAAGACTTAAGGGAACAGCTTATGTAAAGCAGCTTATACACACATATACTGAATTACACAGCAGGCTTGCATGCATGAAAAACACACTTGCACGTTCACTCTTGGTTTCAGCACTTAGCTTTCTTCACCCTTCTTTCTGTCCTTAGAAGCTTCCTTTTATACTCACTCAGAGGATCTAAGAGAAACATCTTCATTGGACTGAATGAAAAAGGAGAAGTCTTGTTGAAAAGACAACATAACCTTTTCTGCACTTTTCTGAAAAGCAGACTTGTCTTCATATGTGCAGAACTTTTGTCTTTTCACTTTGTCTACTGTTGCGTTGCCTTTAACTAATTTAGGAATGTCAACTTTGCGTCTTTCTTCCTTGTAAAGGCCTATTTTGATATAAGAAAAAGGTCTGTCACCCTTTTTCAAATAACCTTTTGTCTTCATGTTACAGAACAGCGTGGGCAGGCTGAGCAGTTCTGTTTTCCACTTTGTCTTCGACTTTGTAAACTGATCTTGCAGTCAAAAACAATATATGATGACTTGGAAACGTATTCCATAAAGTGTTTAGCCTGTTCACAAAGAACAGGTACTGTTCACAAAGAACAGGTACTGTTCACAAAGAACAGAACACTTGAAAAGTGCCCAAGCTGCTCACCAGTGTAGAGCAGCGTAGACAGTTTATGTCCAGCCTGTTCAGCAGACAGAGCAGCTTGGACAAACTGTCTTAGTTGCAACACATGCAACACATAGAACAGCTTTAGACTAATATTGCAAATCATTTTCAGATTTCAATAAGGCATATAACAGGCCTTAAATTCAACCTTCAAATGTATCAACAGGTTTGATTATAAATCTCCCCCTCAGATGTAGAACAGGTTTGACTGAGGCCTTTTTGTGTCTAACAATCTCCCCCTATTTGCAATAACCTGTCTAAGCTGGTCTTATCAAAAATCACTATATATTTTTACAGTACATTTTGCTGAATTGAAATTACAACATTACAGTAAAGTAAAAGATCAGTTTATATATACACTGATTCTTGATTACATACAACAACACATGTTTTTACAAGAGTACAACTAATGTACTAACGTATTTTACAACTAATGTAAAAGAAAAGATTACAACTTATGTAATGATGTACAACTAATGTACAAGATGTACAACTAATGTACAAAAGTATTTGGACTGTTTGTGTTGGGAGCAGATAATGGCAAGTCTGTCCAACTGATGGACAGCTTCCATTCTTCACCTACCCAGACGGTAGATGGACTTCACTCCATTGGAAGGGAACCCTGGAACATCTTTTCTAGCTCATCTCTTGTATCCTCAAGTTCCTCAACTTCACTTCTGATGACCATGAACTTGGGATCATTGAGCTCACCTCTTTCATAGAAGCCTCTGAGCTGATCCCAGACGGCTGCTCTCCATTTGCTAGACTGTCTAAATGAAACTGCAAGTCTGAAGGCGGCAAGTTGTCTCAGATCAACTTTGTACAGCTATGAGGCTCTTTGGAAGCACTTCTTCTGAGCTAGGGGATCTACAAAAAATGCCCCCAGCTCAGGTTCTTCAATAATCTTGCCATCCTCAAACTCTATTCCTTTAGGCAGGCTATGATCAACTCCTTTCATTTCAATGGCATAGTCGCCCTGTTCAATCAGTGTAAGGAGTAGCTCCATCTCTGTGTCCTTCCTTGTCCTCCTGGCCTTTATTTTTGGATGTGTCACAAAGACACCTTCACTAACTTCCTTAGATATCAGGCCAAGATCCTTTACTCTTTCCATCAACTTCTTGACGTATGCCCTGATTTCTTTAGCAGTTTCAGACTTTGATTCACTCAGGGCAACTGCCAGCTCAATCCACTCCCTGTATCCCATCTGTGCTACATCAGTGTGGTCATAAGTTTCCAATTCTGGGCCTGTTGCACCCATCCTTGTTATTTTAAGCTTCCACTGACTGCCTTTCCTTGATACAGGGACAGCTTTGACAATTGCTTCCTTGGCTAGCCTTCTTTCAGCAACATCATGAAACTTTTTCCTAGCCAAGTTGTCAAAGTGGTATTGAGCTCTTGCATGGGGTACTGTTGATTTGGTCACAGAGACCTGAGTACCTTTTTCTACTTCCTTTTCTTTCTCCCCTGCTGATTGTCTAGCAGCTTCCATTATTTTCTTTTGCACCTCCAAGGTAGACATTTTAATTTTCTTTGCTTCTTGGAGGGCAAAAGATTTGGCAGTTTTAGCAGATTCTTCTTCTTTTCTCATTTCCTCCAGGGCTTGAAGCTGTTCTTCTCTAAACTCAAAGTACTTGTGCATAGGAAGACCCATCTCTTTAGCCCTGGCCTTGTGAAATTGAATTTCTGCTTGTTTCTGCTGCATGGGATCATCAGCTGCCTTTTCTTTTCCTTTAGCTGCTGCTGTAGAGACAGCAGCCTCAGGAATTTCTTCTTCTTCTTCTTCTTCTTCTTCAGTTAGAAGTAAGTGCCTTCTTTTACTACTAGGCCTGTCCTCAGGAATAACTTCCTCCCCCTTAGACTGAGCAGGGTTTGGAGAGACAGTCTGAGTAGGCAGAGCAGCTTGAGAGGCAGCTTGAGAGGCACCTTCAGCTGTACCTGTAAAAACATCTGCTGGCTGATCAGTGTGAGTTGCAGACACTGGTATCTCCTTAGGAGAAGAAGTTTTCTCCCCCTTAGACTTAGTCTTCGAGGCAGATGACTTCTCCCCTTTTGAAGGAGATGAAGCAGCGACTTCAACACCTGGTCTGCCTGAAGACACAAAGTCAGCAGGCTGGCCAGCAGGTTTAGTAGAAGGTTTAGGACCAACAAGGCTAGTTACTAAGAAAGCCAAGTTATCCTTCACCTCTGTAAGCTGGGAAAGACAGGTCTGAAGAGAAGAGGAGTGGGAATCAGCAAGGGTTGTAAGCTTAACAATATTTTCCCTGTTAGACGCTGTGAACAGCAAAGTTTGCAGCTGTGCAAGATGAAGTTCTAGAGAATCTTGCACATCATCAATATCTGATGACACAGAGTTTGAAAGGGAGCCAATTAGAGTTTGTAAGCTAGCCAGAGTGGCTGGAAGAGTAGAATTGCAAGAAGTAAGAAGTGATGACAGCTGTTGGGAAATGGCTGTCATGGAGGACACAGAGTCCTGCTGAATGGAAAGAATAGAGGAGAGGGAGGTGGACACAGTTTGCAGCTGAGCAGTGAGTGCTAACAGCTGTGGAGAGTGATCAGGCTGTGGAGTGGTAGGGAAAGAGGCCTTGAATGAATCAAAGAACCCCTGAAGCTGTGCAGACACAGAGTCTGAGATGATGGAGGGTAGAGAGTTCATGGAGGTTTCCAAAGAACCAACTTTGTTGGACAGCAAAGAAATCTGATCCTTCAAAGGCAGGTCTTTGGGAGATGGAGGTGTATGGGTAGATTGTTTTGAGTGGGTAGATGGAGAGGAGGATGATGAGGCTGGTGTTTGAGGATGTGATGGAGAGGGAAGAGAGACTTTGGAAAGAAGCTCCATAGCCTGGGCAAAAGTTAGATGGCCCAGCTTGGAGGGGTCAAGAGGTCCTTCAGCAGCGGCTGTAGCTGCATCACCAGGAGAAGGGGATGGTGTTGAGGGCCTTTCAGATGCTGCTTGTGCTGCAACATCCTCATGAAGACCAGTGGTGGTTCCCTCTGCAGTGCCTTGGTTTAAAGGCACCTCATCATTGGGAGATGGGATATGCATTTCAACATCAGCAGTGGTGAAACCTGCTGATGGAATTTGCATGGAGGGAGCAGCCTCACCAGAGGGATGGTGTGATCCCTGAGGTTCATCAGTTGTGGATGTTGGTCCCTCAGCAGCTGTTTGGTGTAAAACAGCTGTATCATGGGGAACAAAAGTTTGAGGCTGAGCTGCTGATTGGTCTATATCAGCAGCGTGGGCACCTCGTGCAGACTCAGGGTGTGAGGAGAGTTTAGTGGGGGACAGTGTGGACGCAGTATGGAGTGGAGAGGACTCCTGTCTTTCAATATCCTCAGCCTGTTGGGAGGCTGGGATAGTTGATGTGGATATCTCCGTTTGTACAACTGGTTCCTATTGGGAGGAACCAGAGGGTCTAGGCTGACTCTGGGTTGACTCAGATTGGAGTGAAGCAGCCTCCAAATGAGCTGAACCTGCTCCCAAAATAGGAGAGGCAGCTGGGGTTGCTTCTTTTTCAACTGAACCCTGTTGAGAGGGAACAGAGGAGGTGGTTGTGTGGGCTGATTTCTTTTTGGCTAGTGATTTGCGTTGGTAATGAATGGATGATGTGGGTGATTGTGGAGAGGAGAGAGGATCTGTTTGGACAGGGTGTGAGACTGGGTCAGGAACAGTGGGGCTGGCCTGTTCCATAGTCTCTTGTGCCACAGAGGCACCAGCCACAAAGGCTTCAGGCTCAACAAATGAACCAGGGTGAGGAGTCTGCTCCTCCTCAGCCACAGAGGCTAAAGGAACAGGCTCAGGCTGAGCTGATTTGGCCTTCTTTTTCATAGGCCCAGCTTCAGCAGTTGCCAGGGTCCTCTTGACAAGTTTGGACCTGGCTTTGGATTTTCTGGCGGGAGCAGCAGCTTCTGGATCCACCCTCACATCAGAGGGTTCTTCCACCAAACCTAACAACCTCCTCATTGGTGTGGATAGAGGAGGCTCATTGGGTAGAACTGGAGTATAGAAAACTCTATTCCCTATAACTGGGAATGCAGCAGTCTTAAGTATAGGCTGAGAGTTATAGATATGCTCACCACAAACGTGTCTGAAGATGAGACTCAGAAACCTGGGATATCGAACAGCAGCTGGTCTTGACTCTTGTTGCACCAGGTTCCTCAAATTTACAAAAATCCATTTGGCCATGTCCATGGTAGTTCCATCCACAAGCTGCAGAACTATAGGGATTTCATGACGGCTCAGTTGGTCAAAGGAACCAACCTTGCTGCTGAAACACATCACCACAGAGGCGAATAAGAAGCTGTAGGTAGGAGAGAGGTCCTTCCTGAACAGTGTTGCTCCAATTTTTGGTTCTGCTACACCACAGAAGTGCAGCAGATTCTTCATCTGTTCATCTTCAGGCTGTGGTCGATCATATTGTTCAACCACAGGGAGTCGAAGAACTTCCCTGAGCAGATGAGTGCTGATCTCAATGGTCTGAGTCCCATTGAGTATGGTGCCCTTGATGACTTTGGTTTCTGGGATGTAGGCACAGGTATACCAGAACTCATACACCATCTCCTGGTACAGGACACCAGGAGTTGCAGTCATGGCGTAGTTCAACGGATGAACTTTCAGAAACTCCACCATTTGGTCATAGCCCTTCCCCACATAGTTTTTGGGGATTGTGAGGTTGGCAATGTAGTTAGTGGGTTTGATGGTCAGTATTGTGGTGATTGATGAGTGTTTGACAACATCATCACCAACGAACACTGGGAGAAAGGGATTAGGTCTGTGAGCCATTTGGGAATTTTTGAGGTTGAAGAAGCAAAGGACACTTAGTCGATTTTTAGGGTTCTTGAGGATTTCTGGAAATGATGAGGAAGACGAAGATGAAATAGTATTTAGGTATTTATAGGATTTGAATAGTCGTGTGTATGAGAGAGAAAAGATTTGGGCGGTTTGATTTGAAATGTTGGTTAACGGAAAACGGAACGGTTGTCCATGTCAGAACATTTGTCAGACCACTTGACCTTTTTAATCACTAACACACGAAATCCACATTATCCGCAGTAATTAAATTAAATAAAAACATAATTTAAGTAACTTAATTGTTAAGTAAGGTAATTAAACTTTTGGTCTACGCTGTTGGTCAAACCTATGATGAGCAGGGTCAACACAAGTTATTCAATCTTCAAGCTGTTCTTCCTTCAAACTGTGCCTTCAGCCTGTTCTCTTTTGTGAGAACAGGTTGTGTTCAAGAATGGAACAGGTTACAAGTCAAAGGCTTGTAAGACAGTGTGAAGGAATGAACAGGTTGAGGATTTGGCCATCAGAGCAGGCTGGACTCACAACTTGTTGTTCAGCCTGTTCTATACTCAATCTGTTCAAGATTTTCAGAAAAATGGCTAAGAACAGAACATGCATAGCCTGTTCTGTCTAAGCTGTTTTGAGAGACTTGAGCAGTGTGAGAAATATAACTTCATAGACCTGAGAGAACACTTAGTCACTCTTATTTAACATGCCCAGCTTGCTGACAAGGTAATTAAACCTTGTTTTATCCAGAGGTTTGGTGAAAATGTCTGCAAGCTGTTCATTGGTGGAAATAAAACTTACCTCCACATTACCTTTCTGAATGTGATCCCTGATGAAGTGATGTCTGACTTCAATATGCTTTGTTCTTGAATGAAATACTGGATTGTTGGAGATGGCTATGGCACTTGTGTTATCACACAGAATAGGAGTTTTCCTATACACAAGGCCATAATCTTCAAGCTGATGCTGCATCCACAGAATCTGCCCACAGCAGCTTCCAGCAGCAATGTACTCAGCTTCAGCAGTAGAAGTGGACACTGAGTTCTGCTTCTTGCTACTCCAACTGATCAACTTTCCACCAAGGAGTTGACATCCACCTGTTGTGCTTTTCCGATCTAACCTACAGCCTGCAAAATCAGAATCTGAATACCTGTTAGTTCAAGGCTTGAGTCTTTGGGATACCAAAGACCCAAACCTGGTGTACCCTTCAGGTATCTGAAGATTCTTTAACAGCAGCTAGATGAGATTCCTTTGGATCAGCTTGGAACCTAGCACACAGACAGGTGGCAAACATAATATCAGGTCTACTAGCAGTTAAGTATAGCAAGCTCCCAATCATGCCTCTGTAAGCTGTTACTGAAACAGCTTTGCCACTGGCATCAGCATCCAATTTTACATTAGTTGCCATTGGGGTTTTAATAGGAGAACTTTGATCAAATTTGAACTTTTTCAAGAGATCTAAGGTGTACTTTCTTTGATTTATAAAAATTCCAGTTGAGGTTTGTTTAACCTGCAATCCTAAAAAGAAATTTAGTTCTCCCATCATACTCATTTCATACTTAGATTTCATGAGTAATGAAAAATTCTTGCATAGCTGCTCATTAGTAGAACCAAATATTATGTCATCCACATAAATTTGAACAAGCATGATATCAGACTTCACCTTCTTTATGAACAGTGTGGTATCCACTTTACCACTGGAGTACCCATTGCTCATAAGGAATTCAGTAAGAGTGTCATACCAGGCTCTAGGGGCTTGTTTGAGACCATAGAGAGCTTTGTCCAACTTATAGACAAAACCTGGATGTTGTTCATTTTCAAAACCTGGAGGCTGCTTGACATAAACTTCTTCTTGAAAGCTTTCCATTAAAAAATGCACTCTTCACATCCATTTGAAATACCTTGATGCTCTTATGTGCAGCGTAGCCTAGATACAAACGAATTGCTTCTAGCCTGGCCACAGGAGCAAATGTTTCATCATAATCAATTCCTTCCTCCTGTCTGTAGCCCTGAGCAACCAGTCTTGCCTTATTTCTAATGACATGACCTTGCTCATCCATCTTGTTTCTGAAAACCCATTTTGTGCCAATTATAGTTTTACCTTTAGGAGCAGGGACCAGCTTCCATACATTGTTTCTCTCAAACTGATTGAGCTCTTCCTGCATGGCAGTGATCCAATTGGCATCTTTTAATGCTTCATCCACCTTCTTTGGATCCATCAGTGAAACAAAGCTAGAGAACATACAAAAGTTCCCTAAGCTGTCCCACCGAGTTTGTATCCCTTTGTTGATGTCACCAATTATTTGATCATTGGGGTGACATCTGATCCACTTAGGATCATTTTTCAATGATGATTCACCTGAGTTGTTAACATCTTCAGCAGGTCCTGTTGAACAGCTCTCAAGATTTTCAGACATACTGTTGTCTTGAGCCTGTTCACTTGTTGAACATATCAGCAATAGAACTAGCAAAATCAGCATTGATAGGTTCTGGACATGCAGTTGTAATTAGGTCAGTACATTTATTCACACAGGGTGTATTGACATAATCATCATCATGTCCATCATGATTAACAGGTTCCACACTGGGTGTAGTGGAAGCTTTTGAGTCCTCTTCATTGTTTGAATGCATCAGATCATCAAAGTTAAGTTCTCCTGAAACTAATTCAGGAACAGCTTTGGTGGAAGCATTCTTGAACTCTTCAAAGGTGACATTGATAGAGTCATCTATCACCTTTCTTTTGTTGTTGTATACTCTGTAGGCTTTGGAGATAGCAGAGTAGCCAACAAACACACCTTCATCAGCTTTAGGTTCAAACTTTGACAGCTGGTCCCTTTGATTCAGAATGAAACAGGGACATCCAAACACATGGAAATAAATGACATTTGGCTTCCTCCCTTTGAGCAGCTCATAGGGAGTCTTGTTGAATCTTTTCACCACTAAGGATCTGTTTTGAGTGAAGCAGGCAGTGTTAACAGCTTCAGCCCAAAATGATGAAGGTAAACCTGATGCACACAGCATGGTTCTGGCAGCTTCAATGAGAGTTCAGTTTCTCCTTTTAGCAACTCCATTTTGTTGAGGAGTTCTTACAGCTGAAAAGTTTTGAGTGATTCCTTTCTCTTCACAGAAGTCTTCAAGATTACTGTTTCTGAACTCAGTACCATGATCACTTCTAAGCTGCTTTACTTGGGCAGAGTTCAGCATTTCCATCTTTTTGACAAATCCAATAATCTCTCTAGCAGCCTCTCCTTTGCTCTTCAGGAAGATCACCCATGTGTACCTGGAGAACTCATCAACCATTACTAGAGTGTATCTTCTTCCTCCTAGACTTGGGACATTAACAGGTCCAAACAAGTCCATGTGGATTAAGAAGAGTGGAGTATCAATAGAGAAATTATGTTTGGATTTAAAAGATGTTTTTCTCTGCTCTGCCCTTTCTCACAAGCTGTGCATAATCTATCCTTAGCAAAAGTCATAGAAGGCAAACCTGTCACCAACTCTTTCTTACAGAGTTTGTTGATGTTCTTGAAGTTCAGATGTGACAGTCCTTCTGTGCCATAGCCAGTTTAGATCAGCATTTTGTTCTTGTGAGAAAACAGGTTTCAGTTGTGGGGTCAGCAGAATGCATATCCACAACATATACACCTTTCTTTCGTTGAGCACATAGCACAACTTTGCCTTGGGGATCCAATATGTAACCCAGGTGCTCATCAAAGTTAACCTTGTAGCCAGCGTCACACAGTTGGCTTATGCTGACAAGGTTATGTTTTAGCCCAGTCACATAGGCTACTCTTTTGAACACTGCAGCACCAGCTTTAAGAGTTCCATATCCCTTAGTGGATCCCTGTACATTGTCACCAAAGGTGACTTTTGGCCCTTTTTCAGGCCTGAGTTCACTTAGCAATTCTTTACAACCTGTCATGTGCCCTGAGCAGCCACTGTCCAAGTACCAAACCTGGGTAGGTTGTTTTTCCTGTAGAGTGATAAGAGAATTATTAGTCATTTTTAGGGGAACTCATCACAGAGATGAGTTCTCCTACTTCATCAACATTTGTTGATGGACTTGAAATATCCACACTAATATTCCCTATTTGAATGGTATCAGCTTGAATACCACTCTCAGTGACTGTGACATTTCCAACACTGCTTGTGACAGCTGTGAGGGAAACAACAGAGTCAACAGGCCTCATGTCCTCAGATTCAGGACAATCCTTGGCCAGATGTGTCTTCTTCCCACATTTGTAACATTTTCTCTTTTTAGGATTTTTGGAAGAAGATCTTTCAGAAACACATTCTGAGCTATTTTTGTTGATTCTATCAGCAGGTTTAGCAATTTTATTACTTTTTGATGAATCAATAGCTTGGGTGGAGAGTTCAATAGCCACAGCTTTGGCTATCTCTTCTTTCCTCTTTTTAGGAGGACAGATGTCAAAGACAGGGAGCTTGATTGGCTTTTGAGCTTCCACAGGTTTGGGAAACTTATTCCCAATTTTCTCAGTTTGAGCAATGGCTTTGCCTTTGCCCCTGCTGGATTGTGATTTATGCTGGCTATCAGCATACTCACTGTGTCTGGTTTTGAAAAGCTTATTCTTATTTAAAACCAGTTTACCACTATGATTTGAAAACTTATTTGAAATCACAGCAGTTTTGTTTTCAACATGAGACTTACCCTTGTTGAAAACAAGCTGCTTACCTTTTGAAAACTTGTTTTCAAAGTGCTTAGCATCAAAAGGATTAACATGCTTTTTACCATCAGCTTTGGACTCAGAACCTGTTTTGTCAACAGGTTTAATATCCACAACTTCAGTTTGGACATGTTTTCCTTTCTTTTGCTTGTGTGAACCAGCAGAGCACTTAGCAGGCTGACTTGATGGAGAACAAATTCCAACATCAGCTTTTGAGCTAAGTTCACACAAGCTGTCAGTGTTTTGAGGCCTGACAAACCTATTTGTTGAGATTAGTTTACCATTCACATTTTGAATGAATGTGTTTGGAAGTTCACCAAGAGTGGATAAATCTTCTTTCAGATTATTGATCTCAACAATGAAAGCTGTTGTGTCAAGATCCCCTCCAAGATAGGCTTGGATTTGTGCAGGGATCTGTTGACTTATACAATGGCTGACTTTTTGTGCAGATTGGCACCAACAGTCAACTATCTTTTGAAGCTTAGCATGCTTTATATCTGTTTCTCTCTTTTCTTCCAGTAAAATAGAGTTGATGTGTTTTAATTCATCAAGCTCAGTTTCCAACTTATGAAAACTGTCCAGTTTACTGGATTTAGTTTTAAGATCAGTTTTAAGCTTAGAGATTTCAGATAGTAAAGCATCATGCTTCTCAACGGCAGCTTTTAGATCAACAAGCATATATTCAAACATTTTAACTTTTTCTTCAGAACTGTAAGCCATAAAATTTTGTACCTTATACATCATTGTAGGATTCCAGTTCTCCAAGCTACTGAAAGCTTCAGCTTCAGCCATGTCCTGTTTGAAACTGCTTGTTGATGGGACATCAGTGTTGGCCATCAGACATTGATTTTCTTCTTCATCAGATGATGAATCAGATTCCTCCCAATCACAAGTCTCTGCCATGAGTCCCTTTTGGCGGTTGGAACCCACTGAGTTTTCCAACTTCCTCAGCTTAGCCATGGCCATAAGGTACTTAACCCAATAACCATCATCCTTGTTTGTCTTGTATGGTTTGGATGACTGACCAGCAGCTTTTGACACACAGTCAGCAGCTATATGGCCAGTTTTGCCACATTTGAAGCACTCAGCCTTGGACTTATCAAATGCCTTCTTTTTGCCAGCACCTGAACTTCCTTGCAGCATGTTTCTTCCAAACCTTTTCTTGTTGAACCTTTTGACAAGCATAGCTATCATTTGCTCATCATCTTGTTCAGCAAGATCTGCATTATCTTTTTCACCTAACATCTCCTCCTTGTCATCATCCTGTTGATCAGGTTGAGTGAACACATCACTCACCTGATTTACAGGGTGTCTCACATTAGCCACAAAGGCTGCACCTCTTTTGGACATTTCCAAGGCATTTCTCTTTTGTTGCCTTGACTGTTCATCATTCAGTAAGGATCCATACAGATTGACCAGATCCATACTTCTGATAGTACCTGAGTTCCTTAGAATTGTTGAGAAATAATTCCACTCTTCAGGTAGAATGTCCAGAAATTTATTCACCAGGGTAAGACTATCCTTAGTGATCCCAACAGCCTTGAGATCATTCACTAGAGCAGTAAACCTGGTGTAGGTTTCAGTGAGAGTCTCCTTTGGTTTAGCAAAGAAGAGTTCATACTGTCTAACAAGATTGTTGATCCTGTTGTCCAGTGTGATTGTGGGTCCATCATAGACGGTACACAAAGTATCCCACATCTCTTTTGCTGTCTTCATTTTCTCAACCTGTTTGAACACATCATCAGGAAGAGAAATGACCAGGTTGTTCCTGGCCTTTGCATCCAGAGCCACCAGTCTCTTGTCTTCATCAGACCATTGAGCTTTAGCTTTCTCAAAGGTCCTGATTTCAGGAGCAGCTCCTTCAACCGCTGGAGTTATTGTAGTAACAGAGGTTGGCACATAGGGACCCTCCATCACTATCTCTGGTAGTTGTACATCCAGATTCTCTAAATAGAGCATCATTCTGCACTTCCAACCAGAGAAGTTTTGATGATTAAATTTTGGAGGTTTTCCCATAGAGCCATTGTCATAGTAAGAAGAATTTGCAGCACTGTTGTCCATGGAAACTTGGGAGAATGAGAGATCTAGAATGACACACACTCTAAACTGCTCTGATACCAGTTGTAGGTCCCGAGAGGTTCCCAAAGTATATAGCTTTAAGCTGTAGATGGGGGGTGAATACAGCAATTTAAAAACTACACACTATTTTCTCAATGTTTGTATGTATTATCAACAATTTGTTAATTACAAACAAGCTTGAATGCGGAATAGTTCAAGCTGAGATGACAGATACAACAGTATGTTCACTAGTCTAAGACAAACTCAAACTAGTATACAATGAATACACTCACTAAGAAGCACTCACTGTGTTTACAAGACTTAAGGGAACAGCTTATGTAAAACAGCTTAGACACACAGATACTGAATTACACAGCAGGCTTGCATGCATGAAAATCACACTTGCACGTTCACTCTTGGTTTCAGCACTTAGCTTTTTCTTGGCTTAATCTTTCTGACCTTAGAAGCTTCCTTTTATACTCACTCAGAGGATCTAAGAGAAACTTCTTCATTGGACTGAATGAAAAAGGAGAAGTCTTGTTTGAAAAGACAACATATCTTTTCTGCACTTTTCTGAAAAGCAGACTTGTCTTCATATGTGCAGAACTTTTGTCTTTTCACTTTGTCTACTGTTGCATTGCCTTTAACTAATTTAGGAATGTCAACTTTGCGTCTTTCTTCCTTGTAAAGGCCTATTTTGATATAAGAAAAAGGTCTGTCACCCTTTTTCAAATAACCTTTTGTCTTCATGTTACAGAACAGCGTGGGCAGGCTGAGCAGTTCTGTTTTCCACTTTGTCTTCGACTTTGTAAACTGATCTTGCAGTCAAAAACAATACATGATGACTTGGAAACGTATTCCATAAAGTGTTTAGCCTGTTCACAAAGAACAGGTTCTGTTCACAAAGAACAGAACACTTGAAAAGTGCCCAAGCTGCTCACCAGTGTAGAGCAGCGTAGACAGTTTATGTCCAGCCTGTTCAGCAGACAGAGCAGCTTGGACAAACTGTCTTAGTTGCAACACATGCAACACATAGAACAGCTTTAGACTAATATTGCAAATCATTTTCAGATTTCAATAAGGCATATAACAGGCCTTAAATTCAACCTTCAAATGTATCAACAGGTTTGATTATAAATCTCCCCCTCAGATGTAGAACAGGTTTGACTGAGGCCTTTTTGTGCCTAACAGACACTTTATGTAGTGCCACCTTAGCCAACGTCGCCTTAGGTCTAAAGCGACACTTTCACTAGATAATGCAACACTTTTCAAAAGTGTTGCCATTATTTTATAAATGCAACACTTTTTAAATGCAACATTTTTTATATTCTAAAGCAACACTTTTTAATGTGTTGTCATTATTATATAAATGCAACACTTTCTAAATACAACACTTTTTATACTCTAAAGCAACACATTTAATTTATTGTTACCAACTTATAGCAACACTTTACTTATTAAATGCAACACTTATTAAATATTGTCATTATGTAATGCAACACCTTTATAAATCTATTGCAACACTTTATTATTGATTTAAATTACATAAATGCAATATTTTCTAGACAAAAGAAACACATTCATTATTTCATAAATTTAATGCAAATACAAATATTTATTTAATTACTTCGTGATAGTTTTCTAATTAGAATTCAATTTAACAAAAATAATATTATTTCATAACATATCGATCAAAAAGTATTTACAGTATATTAACGTACAACCAAAATAAAAATCATCAAATGTATAAGCGATACAACAAAAAAGTAGATTACAATCTTGGAAATGTATATTCAATTCATCTTCTTGTAACTTCTTTCATGCAAAACCGACGCTTATCATGCACAACTCTCCTTCTGTCGATCACTTTTCACAAATAATCTTCCCAAAGTAGCAATTAACTTTCCTGAAACTGCATTAATATAGCAACAAACTTTCAAATTAAGTAGGTTTTTGATGAAACTTTCACAACACCTTAAAAATATTCTAAAAACAATATTTCTATAAAAATATTACACTTCCCACAGTAAATTTGTATTTTTACTCGTTATACTACAATTCTTTGCATAAATAGCAATAAACTTTCGTTTGACGTCCAATTCTAACGATACTTTTTGTAACAAGTCTAAAGTCCTTAGAAAAGACCAAATATATAAACATATTTCATCATTCATTGATAATTTATACTTTTGGGCATTAAAGTACCAAAAGTTTGTTTAAAATAGCAATGAACTTTCATGTGGTGTCGGATTTCGATGATTCTTTTTTGCAACACATCCTAAAATCTTTAAAGACATCAAAATTATATAAATATTTCATCATTTATAGCTATTTCATGATTCGGTGTATTAAAGTCTCATTTATTCATTATTTGACTTTTAAAAGCCAAATAAGAGACTTTTGTTAACTTCATCAATTTTGAAAACTCTATTTACGTATTCTAACCATGTTTAATGTTTAGAATTACCTAAGAATAGAGTGTTACATCAGTGCTCGAATCCTTCCATATAAATGGATTGAAATTGCAATCTTTAGCTGTGAGGAATTGATACCAAATTAGAAAAAGATAAATCGATAATAAAATCCATAGATAAGTCCCTCAAAACTGCAGCTATTTATAAAACAATTATGAACTTAAACTGCAGCTATATATAGGTTTCTGGTTTTTCACAAAAAAATATGCCCAGAATAGCAATCAACTTTGCTGAAATTGCATAAATGACAACAAACTTTCAAAGAAACCCTCTGATTCATGCTAATGCTTATAAAATAAGGAAAGGATTAATCACTAGTAGAGTTAAAAGATATGCAAAAATGATGAACTGCAACACACAAGCATTATTTATTAAATATATAGCTAAAAGACTAGTAGTATACCCGCGCAAAGCGGCGGCGGCGACAAATAATTTTTCATTTATTAACATGTTTGTTCAGTAGCTGAGTAAACAAAGAAAATATATTTGATTGTTGTTGGCAAAATCATAATTAAATTGTAGATACCAGGAAGCATGAAAATCGGCTAAGAAAGCATATGACATAAGCAAAATGAACAAGAGAGTTAACAGAGTGGTAGCAATGACAAACACAGCAGCCAATGCTGCTAGAGTTTCTGCCATAAAGGTTGCAGATGCATCGACTAACAGTGATTACCTTCCTATCCCTGTTGTGCAAAACTCAACAAAAAATGTCAAACGATAATTAATCCTGAAAAATCAAATGCCAAAGCTTTCCAAGTCCTACCTATGAAAATCTCAAACTTTCTTATATATCATCCCTCCGTATGAATAGGATTCAAGATTTCAAGTGTTTAAGTATATGAAAAACTGAAACAGGGTAGACATATTTAGCACTTTAAAGTGGCCAATAACAACCATTCTTGTAGGATACCTATTTGTATCTATGATAGCAGTCTAATTATCATTGCCTCAAGCTTATTCTAAGCTAAGTACCCCATGTGTCACCAGGACATTAATGTTTGACAATATAATCATATGTATGGAACCTTGAACATCAGTTAAATTCCATATATAATTGCATTTACCTTATAACTCAAATTATGTCAAATCTGGTGAACTGATACGAATCATATATATTAACCTTTAACATCAGTTTACTCCCTAATATAAATGCATTTACCCTACGAAACAAATTAAAACAAATCTGGTGAACTGAAATGAATCGTATCCATAATGATGGTTGCAAGATTAGTGCCGAATGACCATACATAAATTGAGATCATGATAACGTATGAACATTGGCTGGACAATTCCCATAAATTGAGATCATGATATCCCTTTTACATCTTTGTAAGACCCACTCAAACGCTGGACAATTCCCACACACATTTAATACAAATATTTCTTAGAACAATTGATAAAAAAAACCTCGTACAACTGCCCATTAACTGTAAATGGTTTAATTCTTTCAGTGGATTTTGACTTTTGTTCCAACAAAGGGATTCAAGCAAATTCTACATAATACTGCAAAAATAAAGTTTATATATCATTCAAAGTTGTCAAGCTAATAAACATTTATCAAAAGCTATTAGAACACACCAAATAAAGCAATACGACAAGAATACATAAATAATTAGATATACATAAAGATGAGTCCAGTAGCGCTTACATTTTGCTGAAAATAAAAATGGAAACTTAGGGTTTCGACTATACGGTATCGACCAATAAAAAAATCCGATGCCATGAGGATAGAGAGTGAGCTCAAGAGTAAACACAGAGAGTGAAATATCTTACCTATTGTTGCTGCCTATCTGCGTGCGTGAGGATCTGCAAATCAAGAGCTTAGTTACCGATGGAAGAATTGAGTGGACGGTCAGCTCACAACATCACTCAACATACTTAGTGCTTCACCACCAACTACAAGAGTCAAGAACGAGTCACAGCCCCTAATTTCAAGCAACGAACGTCTAGGGCGGCAGCAGCGGTGGATGAAGGTGACGAGGTGAGTGGTCTGCGTGAGGGACGAGGGAGGGAGCAGAGGTGAGGAGGTGTACGTGTATTAGGTTTAGGCTAGAATAAGGGGCAATCACAATAAACACATACCAACAAGCGCAAATTACCAAGAAAGGTAATATAAAATTTAAAAATTACCAATAAAAGTAATGTAAAATTTTTTAGGCCAAAAAAGATAACATAAAATTTAAATTTGACAAAAAAGGGTATTGATGACAAAATAAGAATGTAAGGGTGTGTTTAGTTGATGGAAAATTGATATTTGTTTTCACTTTCACTTTTCCAGAATTTGTTTTCATTATCACATTTCTAGAAAATTAGGAGAAAATTTTGAAAACGTGTTCACCACGTCCCTTGTTTTCACTTTTGAAAATTAGAAAAATGGTTGAAAACTCCTTTAATGCATTTTCCAATTTCTATTATAAATTTAGAAAATGAAAACATTTAGAAAATGACAAAAAATTAGAATAATGTCAAACTAAACATGTTTTCAATTAAGCCCTGTTTTCGTTGAAAACAAAAACAGAAAACCGGTTTGTTTTCGTCAACTAAACGCAGCCTAAATTTCTAATTTTATGCTCCCTTTTTTGGTAATCGAATAATATTTGATCATCTTTCTTGGCCTAAAATTTGAATTTCATGTTCTTTCTCGGCCAAAATAGAATTTTATATTACCTTTCTTGGCAAAAAAAATTTTACAATACCTTTATTGTCAAACTTTGTATTTTATATTACCTTTCTTCGTATTTTGCCATAAAACAATTATGTTTTTCATTTTTTTTAAAAGAAATTACCTACTTTAAAATCAGTCGCAATAAACAAATAATATATTTTTTAATTAGTTTACCACTCAAATATATATATATATATATACACACACACACACACACACACACACACACACACACACTTGTGATATTTTAAATTTGTAACCAATTTTCTAATTGCAATAAAAAAATAAAACATGTACTATAAATCTTGTATTTAATTAATCTTAACAAATCAGACATTAAACTTTTCTGTGTATTTTTTAATCAAAATTACAAAACAAGAAGAAACAATATAGTCAACATTTAAAAACATGTCATATTTTTTTCATTATAAATGCAACACTTAAAAAATGTTATATGTTTTTAAAAATGTGTTGCATTTTTTCATTATAAATGCAACACTCTAAAAATGTGTTGCATTTTTTATTTGAAATATGCAACACTTTAAACAAATGTTGCAATTTTTAGTAAAAATTGCAACACTTTAGAAAATTGTTGCATTTTTTTAGTAAAAATGGCAACACTTTAAAAAAAGTGTTGCATTAAATCATTATATGCAACACTTATTGTCAATGTTTTGCTTTAGAGTGAACTTAAATAAAAAAAGCAACAATTTTTAAAAGTGTTGCATCAAAAGTGTTGCATTAGCTTCAATTTGTAGTAGTGACGGCTCTAACCATTCTGATAGTACCGTCGGAATAACAAGGAAGATCCTCAAAGCGCAAGAATCTCTTGTAACCTTTCTGGTTCACAATAATAACACCCGAGCCTCCTCTGAAGATGACTCTGTAAGCAGGATGGTGGGCGAGAAGGAAGCTATGTTGGTCAGGTGCTCGTAGTCCAACTTTAACCAGCGCGCTCTCTATCGCCATTTGAAAATCTCTGAGGCACATGATAATAGAGCGGCGATTCATACTTCGATTTAGGTCACCTACGGCAGTCATGTGAAACAAACGCTTTTTAATTCGATGTTTCAATCGGTCGTGTAAGAATTCAACGTCGTCCACATTTATGAAGTCCAACTCATTTTTGAAGAACTCCACAACTGTGCCATCTTCTCTCTCTACCTGAAAGGCAGGATAGAATACTTTTGCTCTCTTGCACATGGTGATGGTCAGGAGTCTTTTTATCTTTGATTTGGAAACTTTGGACCTTCTCTCCCTGAGCAATAATTGATTGTATTCGAGTTGTTTAGCTTTGGAAACATTTGTGAGTTCCATGAGTAAGCGCCTGCTGAAAAACCCTGGTTTCTTTCTGAACACCATCTTAAAACGTTCTTCCAGGAACGGATTCTGAAACTGCTCCGGAGGAAACTTTTGTAGGAATTCTTTGAGGCCCTGAACGGGGGGTTCTTCTATTTCTGATTATTTAGCTTCTAGTAATTTGAAGATTTTCCCCTGCCGTTCTTGTCTTAACTCCTCTTTTAATTCAAGTGGTAGAGTGTGTACCTCACCTTTTGAATACCAGGCCACCCAATATAGATCACCTCTTTCATAAATACCGGTATCTGTAGGAGACTCATCAAAGTTATCTACCCTTCTGGTTTCTGAAGGTCCTAGTTGTTGGGATTGTTGGACTTGGGGAGGGCTTTGAGTTCTTGGCGGGCTTTGGACTAAGAGGGATTCTTTTGGTGATGGGGGAGCTTGGATGGAGGATAGCATTTCTTGTTGTGGAGCTGGGGGCGGAGAATTTAGGAATTCAAATGAAGATGAGGATTTTTGGGGTGATTCGGGCTCCGGCTTAGGGATGATTAAAGGTTGGTTGTCCTCAGTATCGGAGTCTGAGTCAGACACCAACATGATTTCAAATTTTTCGTGTAAGGGTTCGAACTCAACCATGGCTGTCACTGGATCTAATGGAGCTGGACCCTCAAACATGGGTTCGTCTTCTATCATCAAGTGCTCCTGAGCCTCGTGCATCTTATCCCCTGACCCCTGAACCTCTGTACTTTCTGATTCTGCTCCCCCTACGATCAACATTAAGTACTCAGACTAAGTCTTTTGGCACTTCTCCCCCTAATGGCGATCAGGGTCGTTCTGATCGTCATGCTTCCTTTTCTGGGACTCAGCCTGGGGACGGCACTGGAGCTCGATCACTGCAGATTCTAGACGGTCCATGCGGGAGATTAGTTGCTCCTGGACTTGAAGTATTAAGCGGTTCTGCACGTCTATTTTATCTGAGAGCTCTTGAATCATCAGTTGGACTGATCGGGTCCCTGGTGGAGGCACATCCTCAGAAGCGACACCCTTACCCTTAATTAATGATAAAAGGGCGGTGTGTCGTTCCTCGGCAGCCTCCTTATGGGCATCCAGGGCAGCCTGGATAACAACACCGGCAGCACGTAGAGCTGCCGTTAACATCTCTAAATTTATTTGGAGATGGCCTGAAGTGGATGGCGTAAATGGAGCCACTTCAGGTCTTCCTTCTGTCATTTCTGGTTCCACAATGGGATGCGCAGATCCAGAAGTTTGAGGAGCCGCCACGGAGGCAGCTCGTTGAGGGGACGCCACGAAGGCGTCGTGCGATGTGTGTGGGGGTGGGGAGTGAATCGTGGGAGAAAGATGTTCGGTCACATGGGGCGGAGTGTGACCTCGTTCAACACCACGACTCTCCGAATTAGAGGGTGATGGCATGCGTGGTAGATCCCTGTGAAATGAAGTAGCACCCTGTTGAGAGGATGCTAAGTGGGTGGTTGGGGTGAGTTCGACCATCGAACTAATGGTCTGAAAGTGGGTTGTCCGGCTTATTGGGTTGTGGTCACCCTCGGATGTTACTTCTATCCCTCTTACAACAGAGACGGTTCTTTCAGAATCCGCCGTCTCTGCTGCCTCACCCGCTCCTCCCTCTCTCACACGCACAAGCTCCCTCTCACCTAAACCCATTGATTATGCAACTTCCGCCGCTTCCCCTTCGTCCTCACTCACTCTAATCTCACCTTCGGACTGGGTAGGCTCAGTCGGATCTGACCGAGCCTCATCCGGATTGAACTCTCTCATATAAGCGAACCCTTTCAGATTGCACTGCCCTTAGAATAAGGGACAGTGGGATTGTCATCACCGGTACAGAAGGAGTCCCTTTTAGCAGATTTAGCTTTTGGATAGCCACTATTGGGTAGACATCTGCCTTTGGACGTTCATGTATGTCGTCATCGTTGTCCATGGCATACTGAATTATAAGTTGTAGAAAACGCTGGAGAGGGATGTATTTTCGTCCTCGTTTGGTGCCCCTCTCCAGGTGAACTCTCCTCAATTCCTCAAAGGGGAATGCCGCGTAATCCACGTGTCGGTCGTAGGCAAAGCCAGCGAACATGGCTAGGACTTGAGCGGATGCAGAGTTGTGTCCAGCATGCTTTGCGGTGAATCACTTATTGATGACGTCAAACAGAATCCTCCAGTGAGCCTGGAGATTCTTGGTCCTGAAGTTAGAGGGTTTGGTGAGTGGACCGTCATATCCCAAGGTTTGAATTTCATTTGGAGTTTCTTGGAGGGAAGGAATGGGGGCAAAGTGAAGGCGATTTAGGGAATGGGCTTCAGCGAGTAGGTGAAGAATATGGCGTATGGCTACGGTGCTTATCTTGACTGGGACACAGTCGATGGTGGTGGTGAAGTGTGGTTCGGCATCGGCGAAAAATTTCAACCGATTCCAGAATTGTTGCAGGTATATTTGGGGAACGAAGATGGTTGTGGAAAGGGAGTAGTAGGGGTTTGTCAAGATGTCGAAGGCTAGTGTTTGGGGTTCTCGGGTGAGGATGGACACATCAAGCTGCCAACTATGTGGCATGAACTCAACGAATTCGGCTTGGGAAAGAATAAATTCTTCGGGTAATTGGGCATTGTTGTTGGGAATGGGGGGATGGGGTATGGTAAGTACGACTGTGGGTTCCATGTTTTCTGTAAGGTGCCTCAAAGTTAGAACAGAAGACTTTAAATGATAAGACATTGATATGAAGTCCGGATAAGTGTGAAATAGAAACTGCCTGATCTGTTTAAAGTATCGGGTCTTTATTAGTAGAATGGAATTTTACTGAATAAAGTCCAAAGTCAATTGTTAAGAGACCAATGTTTGAACAGGCATTTTCACTCAAACACTGATCCTAACTCTAACCAATGGTGCACCGGAATGAAAATCTTTTTGGGTTTTTTGATTTATAATGAAAATGGAAAAAGTTAAAAAAAATATGCTAAGTATTGGATTTCGGATGGACCAAACTCGGATGAACAGTACCACCGAATTCGGATCCAGCTGAAATTCAGATGAGTGATAATGGCATGAGATGGTCCGAATTCGGATGAAGATGTGAAAGTGTATGGTCCGAATTCGGATGGTGATGTGAATTCGGATGAGGACCGAAATCGGATGTATGTATGCAATGAGATGGAGTGGTACGAATTCGGATGGAGTCCATAATTCGGATGGGAACCGAATTCGGATCCCATCTGCCTTCGGATGAACAGTGTATGATGAACTCAGACTTAATGAAAATTTTGGACTTGCTTTGAAGGACCGAATTCGGATCAACAGTGGTCCGAGTTCGGATGCACAGTGTCCGAAATCGGTATTTGAAGTTGGAAAAACTTGGAATTTTGACTAAGTGGGACATCCGAATTCGGGGCTTGGTCCGAATTCGGACGTCTGAAGTCCAACAGATCATTAAATGAGTTCATGCAGCATGCAATGTGAACAGTTCAAAATTTCATAAAAATGCATGAAATTGAAGATCTTAGTCTAAAAACATGTAAGGAACACTTTATATAACTTCAACTAACTAAACAAAGTATATTTAATATCCTAAAAATAGTAAAAATCGATATGAAAAACTAATAAAAATTTGAAAATCAAACACGCAATTTAGGAAGTTAAATACTGAAATAAAGTAAAAAAAAGTTTACCTGATAGTGCCGAAGTCGGAAAAAGTAAGAAAAACGAAAGAAACAGAAGATCCACAAAGCTTGAAAAAGAAAAATGGAGGTTTGGGGGGCGGTGGTCGGCGTCGGTAAGGAGAGAAAGAGGAGAGCGTTTGAAATAACTTGAAGAGTAAGAAAGATAAGAGAATTTGACCATTGACCCGCCTCTTTTAAAGAGGCTCGGGTCGGGTCAGCCAACAGGATCCGCGCCCAATTCTCTTATGGGCCGCCGGATTTGATATGCAAAACACACAAAACACAAAAAAATATTGGGCCTTGGAATAAATAGAAACAAAATATTTAATCAAAAATTTTGGCCCAATTTATCACATCTTTTTTTATTTTTCTTTGAAACAAAAATAAGCAATTGCAACATATAATATTTTTGAGATTTTCGTTTAGCATTTAATTTTAGACAAAATAAAATAAAATAGAGTAAAAAAATGATTTTGGCTTTTTGACAACATTTAGACAAATAAAATCTTTTTGGGATTTTCTGTCCTATTAATTAAACTTTAAAATCTAAAAAAAATTAACTAAGAGAAATAATAAAAGTAAAAGGAACAAAGAATTATAAACATTAACATCCTAACTATACTCCCCCTCAAATAAACACCTCTTCGCTTCTTTTATCTTTTTTAGATTAAATCGTTGAACCTATTTAGCCTTAAAGATATAGACAAACCTGGATTTTATTTGCGTCCCACTCAGTGATGAACAATTCACACAGCAATTTGTCAGGATCATTAATTATTAAAGATGTACATAGATAAGGAAATATTGAGTTTTAATTTTGTGACATAATCCTTAAATTTAAATAACAGATATTTTCTAAAATAAAGGAATTTCAAACATAATAGTTTGAAATAGTATTTACGACAATATCTGATATTTAATTGGAAGGTGGATTCAACATGCCGATATGGGATACTAAAAACTGAAAACGAGGTTCGTCTAAAGCTTTAGTAAAGATATCCGCAAGTTGATATTCTGTGCCAACAAAATACAACTCAATTGTTCCCTTTTCTACATGATCTTTAATAAAATGATACCTGATATCTATATGTTTCATTCGAGAGTGCTGCACGGGATTGCAAGAGATTGCAATTGCACTTCGAGAATCGTAGTAAATTGGGATGTTGGTGAGTGAGAATCCATAATCGTGTAATTGTGTTCTCATCCATAGCAGTTGAGAGCAACAACTTGCAGCTGCTACATACTCAGCTTCAGCTATGGATGTTGAAACACAATTCTGCTTTTTGGAGGACCAACTCACCGGTCTGTCTCCCAAGAACTTTATTCCTCCCGACGTGATTTTTCTGTCAACTCTACAACCAGCAAAGTCAGCATCTGAAAAGGCAGTAAGATCAAAATCGGTTCCCTTTGGATACCATAGACCAAGATCGGATGTACCCTTAAGATAACGAAAAATGCGTTTTACCGCAGTTAGGTGTGATTCTTTCGGGTCGGCCTGAAAGCGAGAACAAAGACATGTTGAAAACATTATATCAGGCCTACTAGCAGTCAGATACAGTAAGGATCCTATCATCCCTCTGTAAGTTATATTATCGACACTTTTCCCAGAAGGATCGGTGTCTAACTTACAGTTGGAGGCCATGGGAGTTGCGATACTCGTGCAACAGTCTAACTTATACTTCTTAAGAATGTCAAGAGTATACTTCGACTGGTTCACAAAAATCCCATTCTCAAGTTGTTTGACTTGTAATCCGAGGAAAAAATTCATTTCCCCCATCATACTCATCTCAAACCTGGACTCCATTAGAGCTGAAAAATCCTTACAGAAATTACTGTCAGTAGATCCAAATATAATGTCGTCGACATATATTTGTACTAGCATTATGTGTGGGCCTTCCTTTTTAGTGAACAGAGTTGTGTCCACCACACCTTTGCTTAAACCAGCTGAGATAAGAAAATTTGAGAGACTATCATACCATGCGCGAGGTGCTTGTTTTAAACCATAGAGGGCTTTGTCTAGCACATAAACATGGTCGGGTTTATGTGCGTCAACAAATCCTTGTGGTTTTTCAACGTACACCTCTTCATTAAGTTCACCGTTAAGAAAGGCTGTCTTGACGTTCATCTGGTACACTTTGAAGTCTTTGTGTGCCGCGTACGCCAAGAAGATTCTGATAGATTCGATTCGTGCAACTGGAGCGAAGGTCTCGTCATAATCTATCCCTTCTTGTTGTCGGTAGCCTTTGGCAACAAGTCTCGCTTTATTTCCTTATCACAATGCCGTGCTCATCTCGTTTGTTCTTATAGATCCACTTTGTTCCGATCACTGTACGGTCTTTTGGCTTGGGAACTAACCGCCATACTCTGAGCTGTTCGAACTGGTTGAACTCTTCTTGCATTGCAACTATCCAGTCTGGGTCTTTTAGGGCTTCATCCACACGAGCGGGCTCTATCATACTAAGGAATGATGCGAAGAGACATTCATTATCAGACGCCCTACATGTTTGGACACCAGTTGAAACATCACCAATGATCTAATCGGTTGGGTGACTTCGGGTCGATTTAGTCTCGTGTGGAAGGGGTGCTCGGGATGGAATCTCAGTGGCTAGAGTGGGGATGGATGAAGATTCATGGTCAATGGTTTCAAGTGATGGTACCACTGGTTCCGGTTCAAGTTCCGAGTGTTCAGATGAAGGAAGGATATTTGGCATTATATGCGAGGGTATTTCAGGAGTAGATTTGTGACACCCTTGCCACAACAACCACCATTTACATAACACCCAGGATTAAACATCAAACATAATTACAATAATGATCTGATAACCTAATTTAAGTGCGGAAGCATTAAAAACATAAATAAAGTAGTGCAACAGTGACATACACCCTACGGTGCTACAAGGTACCATATCTAAGTCTTCACACCCAGATAAATTATTACAACATCCAGAATATATTACAACGTTGCCTCAAATCATAATTACCGATTAAGCAGTTTCAAATCTTCCAAATCTTCCCAAATGACCTAACTAGAAGGTCCGGCGGTAGACTTCCCTTTTCCTGTAAAAATAAAGCAACTGAGGTATAAGCAAAGGCTTAGTGAATACAAAGATTACACATTTTATAAATTTTTATGGAGCCCAAGGGTAAAACCGATGACAAACATCGTATACCCTCTTCGTACACCAAGTACGGACCAGAGCCGCAGCCCCTTCGAGCCCAAAGCTCGGCATTTAAACATACCATCTGAGACAAACGTACGATCGGGGATGACATACTGCCTACCGGGCCTAGGAGGGATCAGCTCCAGGTCATATAGCACAGTAACATCAGAGTAATCGATGCGACCCACCGGTCCATCACTAGATGCACAACAATCGAACGGACATGCAACAAGTAAGAATGTGCATCTAAATCTACGCAAGTTAGTAGAATTCCAAACAAATTATGAATCAACAGGTCTCAGCAGGCAAAGTTTAACATAAAACAGATATAAACATGCGAAATCTACTGTACTCACAGTGGGTGCGTAATTAAACTTTTAACCGATATTTATTTCTCTTCGGGATTTCAACCGGATCCTCAATGTACCCCACTGTGGGTTAAACAACACCACAAGGGACCTGTTAAATCAATTGCAACAACATTTCAAGTCAACAACCGTTTGAATCCATAAAACCAAGTTTCGTAAGTTTTGCAATATTTTTCCCCATTTCGGGTCTATGTCCAAATTCGAACTACAACTAAGTTTGAACCCATTTCAAGTTCACACCTTGTCCTTTGAATAACTCTTGTTATTTTATGTGTTTCATTCAAAATATTTGAGTTTAGAGAGTGGGTTTTAAATTTTAGGCATCAAATTCGAATTTCAGGGGTTAAATTCGAATTTCCTTCGAATTTAATGACTAAACTCGAACTCCTAAGGACAAATTCGAACCATATTCGAATCTAGGGCTTTAGATTCGAATCCATGGTGTCAAACTCGAATTCCTGCTCAAATTTAGTACAAAAATCGAGTTTGTTCTTGCATTTCGATTGTGTTCTTGATATTTTCGAGTTTGTTCATCTTTACAACTTAAATCCTTCATTTCAAAGCGTAAAATCATGAATATATCAAGTATTATACCTAGGTTTGATTCTATTACACATATACTATCATATTCTAGCTAAAACTCAAGCAAAATCGGCTTTAAATCGCATAAAAATGACAGATTCGAACTTATGTTCTTCAAAACCGAAACACAAAATCTTAAAAGAGTCAATTCTTACCTTAATCCGTACAAAATCCAAAATCCAACCATAGATTGTTGTTGTACTCCTTGAGATCTTTCCGATGACGTATAAATCTCGATAATCGGCCGGTCGGTTTGTGAGATATCGTAGAGAGAAGTAGAGAGAATCTAGAGAGAGAAAGTTGTAGAGAGAGAGAGTGTCTTATGCAAAAATGAGTGTCTTTATCCTTTTATTCTCATTTTCATCATTTTGCACATTTCACCCCTCATCTTAACAGGTTCCATAAAATACTGATTTATCCTTAAATTTATCATTAATAACTTTTTAAATTCATAATATTCTTTAATAATAATTCCCGAGTTCAAATTTTCTTAAAATAATAACAAACTTTCTAAATATCCAAAATAATTGCTCAAATTTCAACTTAAATATATTCTCCACTTAATTAGCCCAAATTTCAATAAAATAATTCCGAGGATGTTACAACATGGGCTCCACCACGCTCTAACTTCGTCCCCGAAGTTATTTGTCTTCAAACAGCTGCGGATATTTCTTCAACATTTCCGACTTAGCTTCCCATGTGTGATTTGCTCCTTTATGATGCTTCCAACGTATAAGCACCATTTCAACCTCTTTACTCCTTAGCTTTTTCATCTTGGTATCCAATACACATTCCGGCTCCTCAACATACCGGAGCCTTTCATCAACTTGCAGCTCGGTGTGGTCAGCCCAATCTTCGCTACTAGTAGTAAATGACTTTCGGAGGTTTCCAACATGAAATACTGGATGTATGCCTGACATCTCTTCAGGAAACTCCAGGCGATACGATTGATTTCCAACTTTTTCTACTATCTTAAATGGCCCAACAAACCTCAGAGCCAACTTGCCCCTCTTCACAAAACGAGTAACACCCCTCATGGGTGATACTTTCAAGTAAACCCATTCATTCACTTCAAAGCTGATAGGTTTATGCTTTTTGTCATAATAACTTTTCTGTCGGTCCTGGGCCGCTTTCATGTTCTGCTTAATCAACTGTATCTTCTCGTTTGTTTCTTGAAGCAAAGTCGGCCCAGCAATTGGTGTTTCGCCAGTTTCTCTCCAACATGTAGGAGTCCTACATCTCCTTCCGTACAATGCCTCAAACGACGCTTTCTTTATAGTTGCGTGATAACTGTTGTTATATGAAAACTCTATTAGTGGCAGATGGTCATCCCAGTTGCCACCGAGATCTAGTACACACGCTCTCATCATATCCTCCAAGGTGAGAATTGTTCGTTCACTTTGGCCATCGGTTTGCGGTCGATAGGCCGTACTCATAGCTATCCTTGTTCCCAACCCTTCTTGTAGTGCGGACAAGAAGTTTGAAGTAAATCGGCTATCTCGATCCGATACTATGGACTTAGGCACCCCATGCCTAGAAACAATCTCGTCCATGTAAATCTGAGCTAACTTCTCCAGCGAATAATTTTCTCTAATCGGAATAAAATGTGCGGATTTAGTCAATCTGTCAACTATCACCCAAATAGCATCATGTTGTCGCTTAGTCTTTGGCAGTTTTGTAACGAAATCCATAGTAATGTGCTCCCACTTCCATTCCGGAATGGGAAGCGGTTGCAAACTGCCATAGGGTTGCTGATGTTCGGATTTCACAAGCCGGCAAGTCCTACATCGTTCAACATACTGGCCGATATCCTTCTTCAATCCCGGCCACCAAAAATCTGCCTTTAAGTCATTGTACATCTTTGTGCTCCCGGGATGTACAGAAAATTTTGATTGATGCGCTTCTTCGACGATCACATTCCTCATACCACCATATTTCGGCACCCAGATTCTTCCGTACACACCTTTTAAACCAGACTCGCTCGTTTCCATATTCTTTAGTTGTACTCTTATATCTTCATCACCAACATTTTCGTCTTTCAAGGCTTCCTCTTGAGCGGCCTTGACATCATCAATAATTGTAGACGTTAACATAGTAGACGTCATCATGTAGCAACAATCCTTAGCATAAGCTTTGCGACTCAAATCATCGGCTACTACGTTAGCCTTACCAGGATGGTACAGTATTTCACAATCGTAGTCTTTGATAAGCTCCATCGATCGTCTTTGCCTCATATTGAGCTCCTTCTGACTAAATATGTATTTTAAACTCTTATGGTCCGTGTATAACTGACACTTAGTTCCATACAGATAGTGTCTCCACAATTTCAGTGCAAAAGTGACAGCTGTCAACTCAAGATCATGAGTTGAGTAATTCTTTTCATGCTGCTTAAGCTGTCTTGAAGCATACGATATAACCTTTCCACGCTGCATCAGTACAGCGCCTAACCCTAACCTCGAAGCATCAGTATAAACCACAAAATCCTCATTGCCCTCTTGTAGAGCAAGTATCGGCGCTTCACTTAGTGTCCACTTCAAAACATCAAACGCCTCTTGCTGCACAGTTTTCCATACAAACGGTGCATTCTTCTTGGTTAATGCAGTCAAAGGAACTGCAATCTTAGAGAAATCCTTTATGAATCTCCGATAGTATCCCGCCAACCCTAGAAAACTTCTAACTTCAGTAGCTGAACACGGCGGTTCCCAGTTCTTTATCGCTTCGACCTTAGCTGGATCTACCGAAATCCCAGCTCCAGAAATCACATGTCCCAAAAACTGAATCTGTTGCAGCCAAAACTCACACTTTGAGAACTTGTCATACAACCTTTCTTTTCTTAACAACTCTAACAGTTCCCTTAGATGTTCAGCATGCTCAGCCTCAGACTTAGAGTATACCAGTATATCATCAATAAACACTATCACTGATTTGTCTAACAATGGTCTGCAAACTCGGTTCATTAGATCCATAAATACAGCCGGGGCATTGGTTAACCCGAAAGGCATAACCAAGAACTCATAATGCCCATAACGCGTCCTAAATGCTGTCTTAGGCACATCTTCTTCTCGTACCTTCAACTGATGGTACCCCGACCTCAAATCTATCTTGGAGAACACGCTAGCCCCATGTAATTGATCAAACAAGTCGTCTATCCTCGGCAGTGGATACTTGTTCTTAATAGTCAACTTATTCAGCTCCCGGTAATCTATGCACATCCTCATCGTGTCGTCTTTCTTCTTAACAAATAATACCGGAGCTCCCCACGGCGATGAACTCGGCCGAATGAAGCCTTTGTCCAACAACTCTTGAAGCTGCGTCATCATTTCTTTCATCTCGGTTGGGGCAAGGCGATAAGGAGAACGAGCTACCGGTGCAGCTCCAGGGATTAAGTCAATTCTAAATTCCACTTGTCTCTCTGGCGGCACGCCAGACAAGTCTTCCGGAAACACATCCGGGAATTGTGAAACAACCGGAACATCGGCCACAGTTCTCTTCTCAGCCTTAGCATCAATCGCATATGCTAAGTATGCATCACATCCCTTTGCAACAAGCTTTCGAGCTTTTTCAATAGTCAACAAACACAGATCCCCGCTTCTCCTATCCCCGTATATACATATCTCACGCCCCTCCGGAGTAGTTATCTTTATCATTCGGTTCTTACACACTATATGGGCTTCATTCTCAATCAACCAGTCCATCCCGACTATCACGTCAAACTCGCTGAACTCTATAGGAATCAGATCTAGATTGAAGACTACATCTTCAATCACTAACGTGCAGTTACGGTATACGTGATCTACCTTGACTAGAGTGTTGCTAGCAGTTTCTATGTCAAGAACAGCAGATAATCTAGATAGTGGCATGGCAAGTCTTTGTGCAAACATAGTAGATACAAATGAACGGTTTGCACCCGAGTCAAATAAA
Organism: Centrapalus pauciflorus; assembly: GCA_020465985.1. Taxonomy (NCBI): domain Eukaryota; kingdom Viridiplantae; phylum Streptophyta; class Magnoliopsida; order Asterales; family Asteraceae; genus Centrapalus; species Centrapalus pauciflorus. The sequence continues at coordinate 136,804 of JAANYP010005580.1, forward strand.
ATTCGTGCTGGCATAGAATTAACTATGAACGTACCCGTAACGACCTCCGGATTTTCTCTTGCCTCCTCTGCAGTTATCTGAAAAGCACGAGCCGGTGCCCTCTGTGACTGACCCCGGCGGTTAACTGAACCACCACTCGAACCTCCAGACGATCGTGTTGATGATGGGACAGCAGCTGCTGGAGCATTCTTCCTGCAGTTCCTACTGTAGTGTCCCCACACCCCACACTTATAGCAAGCATCTCCCTTCCTTGGGCAATCGTTCTGAAAATGACCCAAATCCCCACAGCAAAAGCAAGCACGTCCATTAGTGCATTTGCCAAAGTGTTCCAGATGACACTTATTGCAATACTGCGGCTCGGTGTTGATTGAATAAGCTCGAGCACGACCACGATCAGATGAACCAGACTGTCGGCGATAAGACTATTGAGGTGAGTACTGTGAAGACCGAGAAGATCCCGAGTATCCTCCCTCACGTTGGCGCTTCAGCGGTGACGGCTGTGTTGGGTTGGTGGAAGCAGCAGCAGACCCAATAGAATAACCCGACATGATCAAAATCTGCTCTACATTTCTGGCAGCCTCGAGTAAACCAGCAAATGTAGGGTAGCGGACGTTGCTCATGACCCTCCTAATTTAAATATTTAGACCAGCCTCGAACCTGGTCACTTTCCTTTCTTCAGTATCCACCTGATGAGGCGCGAACAGACTTAACCTCGTGAACTCCACAGCATATTGGGACACAGTCTTAGTCCCCTGCATCAGTGCCATAAACTTTGCTTCCAATCTTCGGCGCTCATCAACTGGACAGTATTGCTGAGTGAATAAGTCCTTGACCTCAGCCCAAGTCATAACAGAAACCTTCTCCAGTGTCAAAGCATTCACCATAGCGTTCCACCACATGATCGCATCATTGGTGAACATAGCGGTAGCATACCGAACCATGTCCTTCTCAGCACAGTCGCTGATTTGGAATGTCCGTTCGGTTGCCGTTATCCATTCCAGTGCAGCAACGGCATCACCCAATCCATTAAATTCCACGGCCCCGTTTCCCTTAAAGTCCTTAAAACGACAACCCCTGGGTTTGTTAGATGACCCAGTATTGTCATCTCGTTCTTCGTTGTTGCCCCCTTCCTTCTCCTTGTTCTTTCTCTTGTCTTCTCTCCGCTTAGCTTCGGCCTCATCTCGAGCCCGAAACTGGTCCTGAATCGTCTTATTTTGCTCAGCCATCAAGGCTAGCATCATTTCCCTTGTTTCCCCTTGTGTCATTCCTCCTCCAGACATGTTCTGAAATAATAAACATATAACTTGTTTAGTAACATGTCATTAATTTAAAGACACCACTCATTTGTCCCGTATGATAATCAATCTCCTATGATTACTAGATCATAACCTATCTTAGTTCAGATCATTACTTAGCATCACTACATATCATCACCTAATGTTTGAGACCAAGACCTCACGGACGCTTGAATCTCAAACTACTTCTCTGATACCATCTCGTGTGACACCCTTGCCACAACAACCACCATTTACATAACACCAAGGATTAAACATCAATCATAATTACAATAATGATCTGATAACCTAATTTAAGTGCGGAAGCATTAAAAACATAAATAAAGTAGTGCAACAGTGACATACACCCTACGGTGCTACAAGGTACCATATCTAAGTCTACACACCGAGATAGATTATTACAACATCCAGAATATATTACAACGTTGCCTCAAATCATAATTACCGATTAAGCAGTTTCAAATCTTCCAAATCTTCCCAAATGACCTAACTAGAAGGTCCGGCGGTAGACTTCCCTTTTCCTGTAAAAATAAAGCAACTGAGGTATAAGCAAAGGCTTAGTGAATACAAAGATTACGCATTTTATAAATTTTTATGAAGCCCAAGGGTAAAACCGAGGACAAACATTGTATACCCTCTTCGTACACCAAGTACGGACCAGAGCCGCAGCCCCTTCTAGCCCAAAGCTCAGCATTTAAACATACCATCTGAGACAAACGTACGATCGGGGATGACATACTGCCTACCGGGCCTAGGAGGGATCAGCTCCAGGTCATATAGCACAGTAACATCAGAGTAATCGATGCGACCCACCGGTCCATCACTAGATGCACAACAATCGAACGGACATGCAACAAGTAAGAATGTGCATCTAAATCTACGCAAGTTAGTAGAATTCCAAACAAATTATGAATCAACAGGTCTCAGCAGGCAAAGCTTAACATAAAACAGATATAAACATGCGAAATCTACTGTACTCACAGTGGGTGCGTAATTAAACTTTTAACCGATATTTATTTCTCTTCGGGATTTCAACCGGATCCTCAATGTACCCCATGGTGGGTTAAACAACACCACAAGGGACCTGTTAAATCAATTGCAACAACATTTCAATTCAACAACCGTTTGAATCCATAAAACCAAGTTTCGTAAGTTTTGCAATATTTTTCCCCATTTCGGGTCTATGTCCAAATTCGAACTACAACTAAGTTTGAACCCATTTCAAGTTCACACCTTGTCCTTTGAATAACTCTTGTTATTTTATGTGTTTCATTCAAAATATTCGAGTTTAGAGAGTGGGTTTTAAATTTTAGGCATCAAATTCGAATTTCAGGGGTTAAATTCGAATTTCCTTCGAATTTAATGACTAAACTCGAACTCCTAAGGACGAATTCGAACCATATTCGAATCTAGGGCCTTAGATTCGAATCCATGGTGTCAAACTCGAATTCCTGCTCGAATTTAGTACAAAAATCGAGTTTGTTCTTGCATTTCGACTGTGTTCTTGATATTTTCGAGTTTGTTCATCTTTACAACTTAAATCCTTCATTTCAAAGCCTAAAATCATGAATATATCAAGTATTATACCTAGGTTTGATTCTATTACACATATACTATCATATTCTAGCTAAAACTCCAGCAAAATCGGCTTTAAATCGCATAAAAATGACGGATTCGAACTTATGTTCTTCAAAACCGAAACACAAAATCTTAAAAGAGTCGATTCTTACCTTAATCCGTACAAAATCCAAAATCCAACCGTAGATTGTTGTTGTACTCCTTGAGATCTTTCCGATGACGTATAAATCTCGATAATCGGCCGGTCGGTTTGTGAGATATCGTAGAGAGAATCTAGAGAGAGAAAGTTGTAGAGAGAGTGTGTGTCTTATGCGAAAATGAGTGTCTTTATCCTTTTATTCCCATTTTCATCATTTTGCACATTTCACCCCTCATCTTAACCGGTTCCATAAAATACTGATTTATCCTTAAATTTATCATTACTAACTTTTTAAATTCATAATATTCTTTAATAATAATTCCCGAGTTCAAATTTTCTTAAAATAATAACAAACTTTCTAAATATCCAAAATACATAATAATTGCTCAAATTTCAACTTAAATATATTTTCCACTTAATTAGCCCAAATTTCAATAAAATAATTCCGAGGATGTTACAAGATTCAACTGCGGATGTATCAGTGGAAGATGTTGATGGATGAGGGTACGATGTGGATGAAGATGGAGCGGATAAAACTTGTGGTGCAGTTTAATTGTTAGATGGATTACCTACATTATTAGCAACATTAGACACATTAGCATTAGTACCGAAATATTCCGCGTAAAACGGATCAAATTGTAACATCCTCGAATTCAATTACTGTAATTCGGAATTAATTAGGCGGATAATTTATAATTAAGTTGAATTTTGAGTAATTATTATGTATTTGAGGATATTTAAAGTTTGTTGCTATTTTAAGAAGTTACGAAGTTTGAGAATTGATAATTATCATTATGGAGTATTATAAATGATAAAAGTTAGAAATGATAAATTTAAGAATAAATCAGTATTTTATGGAACCGGTTAAGTTGAGGGGTGAAATGTGCAAAAATGATGAAAGTTGAATAAAAAGGTTAAAAGGCCATTCATTTTCATTTCACTCTCTCTCTCTACTTTCTCTCTCTAGAAATTCTCTCTACTTCTCTCTAGATTATCTCACAAACCGACCGGCCGATTATCGAGATTTATACGTCATCGGAAAGATCTCGAGGAGTACTACAACAATCTACGGTTGGATTCTTGATTTCGTACGGATTGAGGTAAGAATCGACCCTTTTAAGTTTTTTATTTCGGTTTTTGAAAGTTTAAATTCGAGTTTATCAATTATTGTGTGAATGGAGTTAGTTTTGCTTGAAATCTTGCAAGAATATGATAGTATATGTGTAATAGAATGGAACCTAGGCATCATACATGATATATCAGTGATTTTTAGGCTTTGAAATGAAGGATTTAGGTTGTTAGATGAACAAACTCGAAAATACCAAGAACACAGTCGAAATGCAAGAATAAACTCGATTTTGGTACTAGATTCGAGTATATATTCGAGTTTAGCATGTTAATCTCGAGTTTGACCATCAAATTCGAACTGGGGTTCGAATCTAACCCATAAACTCGAATGGGTTTCGAGTTTACCCTATTGGGGGTTCGAGTTTAGCTCTAAAGTGAATGGAAATTCGAGTTTAATGCCTAAAAATCTAAAACCCACTCTCTAAACTTGCATATTTTGAATGAAACCCATAAATAACGCATAAAATGACAAGAGTTATTCAAAGGACAAGGTATGAACTTGAGATGGGTTCCAACTTAATTGTGGTTTGAATTTAGACATAGACCCGAAATGGGGGAAAATATTTCAAAACATACAAAACTTGGTTTTATGAATTTAAACGGATTTTGACTCGAGGTATTGTTGCAACTAATTTAGCAGGTCCCTTGTGGTGTTGTTTAACCCACAGTGGGGTACTTGGTGGATCCGGTTGAAAGCCCGAAGAGAAATAATATTACTTGAAGTTTATTTACGCACCCACTGTGAGTACAATAGATTTCGCATGTTTATATTTGTTTTATGTTAGCTTTGCCTGCTGAGACCTGTTGCTTCATTTATTGTTTGGAATTCTACTAACTTGCGTAGATTTAGATGCACATTCATACTTGTTGCATGTCCTTTCGATTGTTGTGCATCTAGTGATGGACCGGTGGGTCGCATCAAATACTCCGATGTTATTGTGCTATATGACCCGGAGCTGATCCCTCCGAGGTTCTGGTAGGCAGTATGTCATCCCCGATCGTACGTTTGTCTCAGATGGTATGTTTTTATGCCGAGCTTTGGGCTCGAAGGGGCTGCGGCTCTGGTCCGTACTTGGTGTACGAAGAGGGTATACGATGTTTGTCATCGGTTTTACCCTTGGGGCTTCATAAAGACTTATAAAATGCGTAATCTGTGTATTCACTAAGTCTTTGCTTATACCTCAGTTGCTTTATTTTTACAGGAAAAGGGAAGTCTACCGCCGGACCTTCTAGTTAGGTCATTTGTGAAGATTCGGAAGATTTGGTACTATTTAATCGGTAATTATGCTTTGAGACAGTAATGTAATATATTCTGGATGTTGTAATAATTATTTGGGTGTGTAGACTTAGATTTGGTACCTTGTAGCACCGTAGGGTGTTTGACACTGATGCACTACTTTATTTATGTATTTTAAATGCTTCCGCACTTAATTTAGGTTATCAGATCATTATGTATTTGTATGTTGATGATTAAATCCTGGGTGTTTGTAAATGGTGGTTGTTGTGGCAAGGGTGTCACACAAATAAATTAACTAAATCGGAAGATGAAAAAGAAGTAGAGTGAGTAGAAGAGTCTCCGGGCATTTGTGTAATGCGTGGTCCTGTATGATCAACTTCGGGTGCCAGTTCAGCCAACTCATCAAATGTGACATGCACACTTTCATTGACTGTCCTGGTTCGGGTATTGTATGCACGATAAGCCTTCGAGTTGGATGAGTATCCAATGAAGATTGCTTCATCCGCTTTTTCGTTGAAATTCCCGAGGTTGACTTTATCATTCAGCACATAGCACCCGCAACCAAATACACGTAAGTACTTGATAAAAGGTACTTTATTCAGAAAGAGTTGATAAGGAGTTTTATTGAAGCGCTTATGGATTATGGAGCGATTCTGTGTATAGCAAGTTGTTGATACGGCTTCGGCCCACAAGAATGGAGGTAGCTTTGAGTAGGTTAGCATTGTACGAGTGGCTTCCACAAGGGTACGGTTACGCCTTTCCACGACTCCATTTTGTTGTGGTGTTCTAGCAGCAGAATATTGATGTTGAATACCTTTGGATCGAAGGAAGCACTCAACTATCGAATTCTTGAACTCCGTGCCGTTGTCAAATCTGATTGATTGAACTGACAGTTGCTGTTGGGTTTCGACACTCTTTATAAAATCTATGATTTCTTGAGCTGTCTCATCCGATCGCAAGAACTTAACCCAGGTATATCGTGACTAGTCATCAACGATAACCAACACATATCGCTTCCCATTTTTGCTTTGGGTCCGCATAGGTCCGCATAAATCCATGTGAAGTAACTCCAGTACTCTTTTCGTTGATGGTTCGGGTTTTGGTTTGTGAGATGATCGTTTCATCTTTCCTTTCTCACAAGCTCCACAAAGATGGTCTTTTTCATATCGTAATTCTGGGAGACCTTTAACCAGTTGTTTCGCAGCCAGCTTGTTGATATTGTCAAAATTTAAGTGGGATAACCTTCGATGCCATTACCAAGAGTCTTTTGAAGAGGCTTTTCATAAAAGGCAAATGTTATCCTTAACTATGAGTTTAGCTACGTCTATGGTGTAAGGGTTAGAGTTACGGGAACTGGATAAGATTTCTTTGCCATCCATACTCTTTACACTGCAGTTCTTAGCCCTAAATGTTACTTCAAGACCTTTATCGCAGAGCTGTCCTATGCTAAATAGATTATGTAAGAATCTCTCAACATAGTCAACGTCCTTGATGACTAGATTATTTAAGACTAAGTCCCCATATCCTTTTATATGAGCCTGATGGTTGTTCCCGAATTTTACCGTCCCGCAATATTGTTCAACTACGTTGGACAGCAATTCTCTTCTCCCAGTCATATGCTTGGAGCAACCCGAATCCATATACCAGATGGATTTAGCCTGAAAAAACAAATAAATTCATACAATGAAAAACTATATGCATTCAAACACATCCATCTTTTATTGACAATCAAACCGTGTTCTGAACCGAGATGTTCAGAAAGCATGATCGAATAAGACCGGGTCCTAAGCTGTGTGCACAGAAGCCAAACGTGTCGGTTTAAGCACAACCGACAAGCAGAAGAACGGGTCCCAGTCTATGATAACTAGAAGCCAATTCAGTGAAGTACGGGTCTTGATCAGAAGTAACCAAGAACCATCTGCATTAACATCACACAACTTTGGGTACCCATCTCAATATGGGTCCTTTTTTGTCAGGAGTTCCAGGTGAATATGGCACGTGTGCAGTATTAGGAACCCATTTAGCAGTTATGTGTGGTCCTGATGCATAGCCTTTTGGAATCCACTGAAGATTGGATTTATTAGGCTTTGGAACCTTAGGCGATGAAATTACCTTTGGTTTTTGACTTTTTGAGACCTTTTTGACTTTTGCTTTGGTTTTGGGCCTCGGCAAAGGACAAGTCTCATTTTTCTTTGTGGCCGATGATGCAACATGTTAGGCACAAAAAGGCCTCAGTCAAACCTGCTGTACATCTGAGGGGGAGATTTTTAATCAAACCTGTTGATGCACTTGAAGGTTGAATTTAAGGCCTGTTATATGCCTTATTGAAATTTGAGAAGTGATTTGCAATATCAGCCCAAAGCTGTTTACCATGTTGCATTCTTTGCAACAAAGGCAGTTTGTCCAAACTGTTTTGTCTGCTGAACAGGCTGGACATAAACTGTCTACGCTGCTCTGTTCTCTTGAGCAGCTTGGACAGTTTACAAGTGTTTTGTTCTTTGTGAACAAAACCTGTTCTTTGTGAACAGTTTAAACACTTTATGGAATATGTTTCCAAGTCCTCATGTATTGTTTTTGGCTACAAGATCAGTTTACAAGTCGAAGACAAAGTGGAAAACAAAACTGCACAGCCTGCCACGCTGTTCTGTCACATGAAGACAAACAGATATTTGATTAAGGGTGACAGACCTTTTCTTATATCAAAATGGCATTAGCAAAAGAAGAAAGATGCAAAGTTGACATTCCTCTTTTGGTAAAGCCTTATGCAACAGTGACAAAGAGGAAAAGACAAAGATTCTGCCATGTGAAGACAAAGATACTTTATCAGAACGTGCAGAAAGGTGTTTTGTCCTTTTGGAAAGACTCCCCACTATCTCATCAGTCCAATGAAGAAGCTTCACTGAGATTTTCCTTTTGAGTATAAAAGGAAGCTTCTAAGGATAATGAGACATCAAGAGTGTGACAATCAGTACGTGCATTGAAGTGTGTTATTCCATGCATGCAAGTCTGCTTATATAAAACAGTAGAGTGTGTCTAAGCTGTTTATGTATAAGCTATCCATCTGAGTCTTGTAAAAACAGTGAGTGCTTCTAAGTGAGAGTAATCATTGTAACTGGTCTGAGTGTGTTTTAGATTAGTTGACAAACTGTTGTATCTGTCATCTCAGCTTGAACCTTTCCGCATTCAAGCTTGTTTGTAATTAACTTTTGTTGATAATACATACAAACATTGAGAAAAGAGTGTTTAAGTTTTAAATAGTTGTATTCACCCCCCCCCCCCCCCCCCTTTACAGCTTAGAGCTATACACTTGGGAAACCTTTTGGGACCTACAACTGGTATCAGAGCAGTGTTAGAGTGTGTGTCAACTCTAGATCTCTCATTCTCCCTACGTTTCCATGGACAACAATTCTGCAAGTTCCTCTTACTATGACAATGGGTCAATGGCCAAACCCCCAAAGTTCAATCATCAGAACTTCTCTGGCTGGAAGTGCAGAATGATGCTCTATTTAGAGAATCTGGATGTACAACTACCAGAGATAGTAATGGAAGGTCCCTATGTACCAACCTCTGTTACAACCATAACTCCTGCTGTTGAAGGAGCAGCCCCTGAAATCAGAACCTTTGAGAAGGCCAAAGCTCAATGGTCTGATGAAGACAAAAGACTGGTTGCTCTGGATGCAAAAGCCAGGAATAACCTGGTTATCTCTCTGCCTAATGATGTGTTCAAACAGGTTGAGAAGATGAAGACTGCAAAGGAGATGTGGGATACTTTGTGTACCGTCTATGATGGACCCACAATCACACTGGACAACAGGATTAACAATCTTGTTAGACAGTATGAACTCTTCTTTGCAAAACCAAAGGAGACACTCACAGAAACCTACACCAGGTTTACTGCTCTTGTTAATGATCTCAAAGCTGTTGGGATCACAAAGGACAGCCTAACCCTGGTGAACAAGTTCTTGGACATCCTACCTGAATAATGGAACTACTTTTCTACCATCTTGAGAAACTCAGGTACCATCAAAGGTATGGATCTGGTAAACTTATATGGATCCTTACTAAATGATGAGCAGTCAAGGCAACAGAAGAAAAATGCCTTTGAAATGTCCAAGAGAGGTGATGCCTTAGTGGCCAGCGTGAGACAACCTGTTGGGCAGGAGTGTGATGTGTTCACACAATCTGATCAACAGGCTGATCATGAAAGAGAGGAAATGTTTGCTAAGGAAGACAGTGCAGATCTTGCTGAGCTTGATGATGAGCAAATGATAGCCATGCTAGTCAAAAGGTTCAACAAGAAGAGGTTTGGAAGAAATATGCTGCAGGGAAACTCAAATGCTGTCAAGAAGAAGGCATTTGATAAATCTAAAGCTGAGTGTTTCAAATGTGGCAAAACTGGCCATATAGCTGCTGACTGTGTGTCAAAAGCTGTTGGACAGTCTTCCAAACCATACAAGACTAACAGGGACGATGGCTATAGGGTTAAGTACCTTATGGCCATGGCAAAGCTGAAAAAGTTGGAAAACTCAGTGGCTTCCAACAAGCAAAAGGGACTGATGGTAGAGACATGTGACTGGGAGGAGTCTGATTCATCCTCAGATGAAGAAGACAACATTTGTCTAATGGCCAATACTGATGTCCCATCAACTAGCAACTTCAAACAGGACTTGGCTGAAGCTGAAGCCTTCAGCAGCTTGGAGAACTGGAACCCTACAATGATGTACAAGGTACAAACTTTTATAGCTTACAGTTCAGATGAAAAAGTAAAAATGTTTGAATATATGTTGGTTGATTTAAAAGTTGCTATTGAAAAGCCTAATGTTTTAATATCTGAAATCATTAAGCTTAAAACTGATCTTGAAATCAAATCTAGTAAACTAGACAGTTTCCATAAGTTGGAAACTGAGCTTGATGAACTAAAACACATCAACTCTATTTTACTGGATGAAAAGAGAGAAACAGATGTAAAACATGCAAAGCTTCAAAAGATAGTTGACTCTTGGTGCCAATCAGCACAAAAAGTCAACCATTGTATAAGTCAGCAGATCCCTGCACAAATCCAAGCCTATCTTGGAGGGGATTTTGACACAGCAGCTTCTATTGTTGAGATCAATAATCTGAAAGATGACTTATCCACTCTTGGTGAGCTTCCCAGTACTTTCATCCAGAAAGTTAATGGAAAGCTGATCTCAACAAACAGGTTTGTTAGGCCTCAAAATACTGACAGCTTGTGTGAAAAAGGCCCAAAAGCTGATGATGGAATGGGTTCTCCATCAAATCAGCCTGCTAAGTGCTCTGCTACTTCACACAAGCAAAGGAAAGGAAAACATGCTCAAGCTGCGGCGGTGGACACCAAACCTGTTGACAAAACAGGCTCTGGGTCCAAAGCTGATGGTAAGAGACATGTTAATCCTTTTGATGCTAAACATTTTAAAAATAAGTTTTCAAGAGGTAAGCAGCCTACTTTCAACAAGGGTAAGTCTCATGTTGAAAGCAAATCTGTTGTGATTTCAAAAAAGTTTTCAAATCATAGTAGAAAACTGGTTATAAATGAAATCAAGTCTTTCAAAACCAGAAACAGTGATTATGCTGATAGGCAGCATCAATCACATCTCAGTAAGGGCAAAGGCAAAGCCATTGCTCAGCCTGAGAAATCTGGGAATAAGTTTCCCAAACCTGTGGAAGGTCAAAAACCAATCAAGCTTCCTGTTTTTGACATCTGTAGTCCCAAAAAGAGGAAAGAAGAAACAGGCAAAGCTGTTGCTATTGTGCCAACCACCCAATCTGTTGATTTATCGAAAAATAGTAATAAGTTTGCTAAATCTGCTGATAAAATCAACAGAAATAATTCAGAATGTGTTTCTGAAAGCTCTTCTTTTTCAAAAAGGCCAAAAAGAGAAAATGCTATAAATGTGGGAAGAAGACACACATGGCCAAACACTGTCCTGAAACTGAGGACATGAGGCCTGTTGACTCTGCTAGTTCCATCATTGTCAAAACAAGCAGTGTTGGAAGTAACTTAGTCAATGAGAGTGGTATCCAAACTGATACCATTCAAATAGGAAATATTAATGTGGATATTACTAGCCCATCAACACATGTTGATGAAGTAGGAGAACTCATCACTGTGATGAGTTCACCTAAATGTAACTAATATTTTCCTATAACATTCTGCAGAACAAACAACCATCCCAGGTTTGGTACTTGGACAGTGGCTGTTCAGGGCACATGACAGGTTGCAAGGACCTGTTGAATGATCTAAGGCCTGAAAAAGGGTCAAAAGTCACTTTTGGTGACAATGTACAGGGATCCACTGAGGGATATGGAACTCTTAAAGCCGGTGCTGCAGTGTTCAAAAGAGTAGCCTATGTGGTTGGGCTGAAACATAACCTTGTTAGCATAAGTCAACTGTGTGATGCTGGTTACAAGGTTAACTTTGATGAGCACCTGGGTTACATATTGGATCCCCAAGGCAAAGTTGTGCTGTGTGCTCAACGGAAGAAAGGTGTATATGTTGTGGATATGAAATCTGCTGATCCCACAACTGAAACCTGCTTTCTCACAAGAACCAATGCAGACCTAAACTGGTTATGGCACAAAAGGCTGTCACACCTGAACTTCAAGAACATCAACAAACTCTGTAAGAAAGAGTTGGTAACAGGTTTGCCTTCCATGAATTTCTATTGATATTCCTCTCTTCTTAATCCACATGGACTTGTTTGGACCTGTTAATGTCCCAAGTCTAGGAGGAAGAAGATACACTCTAGTAATGGTTGATGAGTTCTCCAGGTTTACATGGGTAATCTTCTTGAAGAGCAAAGAAGAGGCTGCTAGAGAAATCATTGGATTTGTGAAAAAGATGGAAATGCTGAACTCTGCTCAAGTAAAGCAGCTTAGAAGAGATCATGGTACTGAATTCAGAAACAGTACTCTTGAAGACTTCTGTGAAGAGAAAGGAATCACTCAAAACTTTTCAGCTGTAAGAACTCCACAACAAAATGGAGTTGCTGAAAGGAGAAACAGAACTCTTATTGAAGCTGCCAGAACCATGCTGTGTGCATCTGGTTTACCTTCATCATTCTGGGCAGAAGCTGTTAACACTGCCTGCTTCACCCAAAACAGATCCTTAGTGGTGAAAAGGTTCAACAAGACTCCCTATGAGCTGCTCAAAGGGAGGAGGCCAAATCTTAGCTACTTCCATGTGTTTGGATGTCCCTGCTTCATTCTGAATCAAAGGGATCAACTGGCAAAGTTTGAACCAAAAGTTGATGAAGGTGTGTTTGTTGGTTACTCTGCTATCTCCAAAGCCTACAGAGTGTACAACAACAAAAGAAAGGTGATAGATGAATCTATCAATGTCACCTTTGAAGAGTCCAAGAATGCTTCCACCAAAGTTGTTCCTAAATCAGTTTCAGGAGAATTCAACTTTGATGATCTCGTGCATTCACACAGTGAAGAGGACTCAAAAGCTTCCACTACATCCAGTGTGGAACCTGTTAATCATGATGGGCATGATGATGATTATGTCAATACACCCTGTGTGAATAAGTGTACTGACTTAATTACAACTACATGTCCTGAACCAATCAATGCTGATTTTCCTGGATCCTCTAATGATATGTTCCACAGTGGTCAGTCATGTTCAACAAGTGAACAGGCTCAAGACAACAGTGTGTCTGAAAATCTTGAGAGCTGTTCAAATAGGACCTGCTGAAGATGCTAATAACTCAAAAGAATCCTCATTGAAGAATGATTATAAGTGGATCAGATGTCACCCCAATGATCAAATAATTGGTGACATCAACAAAGGGGTACAAACAAGGTGGGACAGCTTAGGGAACTTCTGTATGTTCTCTAGCTTTGTGTCCCTAATGGATCCAAAGAAAGTGGATGAAGCACTTAAAGATGCCAATTAGATCACTGCCATGCAAGAGGAACTCAATCAGTTTGAAAGAAACAAGGTATGGAAGCTGGTCCCTGCTCCTAAAGGTAAAACTATAATTGGCACCAAATGGGTTTTGAGGAACAAGATGGATGAGCAAGGTCATGTCATTAGAAATAAGGCAAGACTGGTTGCAAAGGGCTATAGACAGGAGGAAGGTATTGACTATGATGAAACATTTGTTCCTGTGGCCAGGCTAGAGGCAATTCGTTTGTTTCTAGCCTACGCTGCTCATAAGAGCATGAAGGTATTCCAAATGGATGTGAAGAGTGCATATTTGAATGGGAAGTTGCAAGAAGAAGTCTATGTCAAGCAGCCTCCAGGTTTTGAGAATGAACATCATCCAGGTTTTGTCTATAAGTTGGACAAAGCCCTCTATGGTCTAAAACAAGCCCCTAGAGCCTGGTATGACACTCTTACTGATTTCCTTATGAGCAATGGGTATTCCAGAGGTAAAGTAGATACCACACTGTTCATAAAGAAGGTGAACTCTGATATTATGCTGTTTCAAATTTATGTGGATGACATAATATTTGGTTCTACTAATGAACAACTATGCAAGAATTTTTCATTACTCATGAAATCAAAATATGAAATGAGTATGATGGGGGAACATACTTTCTTTCTAGGATTACAGGTTAAACAAACCTCAAATGGAATTTTTATAAATCAAAGAAAGTATACTTTGGATCTATTAATAAAGTTTAAATTTGATCAAAGTTCTCCTATTAAAACCTCAATGGCAACCAATGTAAAATTGGATGCAGATGCCAGTGGCAAAGCTATTTCAGTAACAGCTTACAGAGGCATGATTGGGAGCTTGTTGTACTTAACTGCTAGTAGACATGATATTATGTTTGCAACCTGTTTATGTGCTAGGTTCCAAGCTGATCCAAAATAATCACATCTAGCTGCTGTAAAAAGAATCTTCAGATACCTTAAGGGTACACCAGGTTTGGGTCTTTGGTATCCAAAAGACTCAAGCCTTGAACTGACAGCTTATTCAAATTCTGATTTTGCAGGTTGCAGGCTAGACAGGATAAGCACAACAGGTGGATGTCAACTCCTTGGTGGTAAGTTGATAAGTTGGTGTAGCAAGAAGCAGAACTCAGTGTCTACTTCTACTGCTGAAGCTGAGTACATTGCTGCTGAAAGCTGCTGTGGGCAGATTCTGTGGATGCAGCATCAGCTTGAAGACTTTGGACTTGTAAATAGGAAAACTCCTCTTCTGTGTGATAATACAAGTGCCATAGCTATATCCAACAATCCAGTGTTTCACTCCAGAACAAAGCATATAGAAGTCAGACATCACTTTATCAGAGATCACATTCAGAAAGGTAATGTGGAGGTAAGTTTTATTTCCACTGATGAACAGCTTGCAGACATTTTCACCAAACCTCTTGATGAAAACATGTTTAATTACCTTGTCAGCAAGCTGGGCATGTTAAACAAAAGTGACTAAGTGTCCTTAATGCTCTAAGACTTTATATGTCTCACACTGCTCAAGTTCTTTCAGAACAGCTTAGACAGAACAGGCTATGCATGTTCTATACTTAGCCGTTTTCTGCAAGACTTGAACAGATTGGGCATATAACAGGTTTGACAACAATAGCTTATATGTCAAGCCTGATCTGATGATCAAATCTCCACCCTGCTCACTCTTTCAATCTGTCATACAAGGCATTGTCTTGCAACCTGATCAGCTATTGAACAAAACCTGTTGTTACATAGTTGAACAGGTTGAAGGAACAGCTTGAAGAGTGAACAGCTTGTGATGACTCTGCTCATCACAGGTTTGACCATCAGCTTAGACCATCAGTTTAATTATCTTTCTTCACAATTAAGTTACTTAATTTTTTGTTTTTATTTAACTTAATTACTGCGGATAATGTGGGTTTCGTGTGTTAGTGATTAAAAAGGGCTCAAGTGGTCTGACAAACGGTCTTACATGGACAACCGTTCCATTTTCCGTTAACGACTTTTTCAAATCAACCGCCCAAATGTTTCTCTCTCATACCCACTCACATTCAAATCCTATAAATACCCCTTACTGTTTCATCTTCGTCTTCCTCACTATTTCCATAGTTACCTACGAACCCTAAATATCGACTAAGTGTCCTGTGCTTCTGCAAATCCCACTACTTCACAAATGGCCTAAAGAAACAACCCCTTCTTACCAGTATTTGTAGGTGATGATGTACTGAAACACTCATCAGTCACCACAATGCTAACACTGAAACCCACTAACTACATTGCCAACCTCACAATCCCCAAAAACTATGTGGGAAAAGGCTATGACCAAATGGTGGAGTTTTTGAAAGTTCATCCGTTGAACTACGCCATGACTGCAACTTTTGGTGTCCTGTACCAGGAGATGGTGTATGAGTTCTGGTACACTTGTGCCTACAATCCAGACACCAAAGTCATTAAGGGCACCATTCTCAATGGGACTCAGACTATTGAGATCACCACTGGTCTTCTTAGGGAGGTTCTTCATCTTCCTGTTGCTGAACCCTTCGACATGCCCCAACCTAAGAATGACCAGATGGGAAATTTGCTACGCTTCTGTGGTGTAGCAGAACCCAAAATCGGAGCTACGCTGTTCAGGAAGGATTTGTCTCCAACCTATAGCTTTCTGTTCGCCTCTGTGGTGATGAGATTCGGAAGCAAAGTTGGTTCTCTTTACCAACTCAGCCGTGATGAAATTCCAATAGTCCTACAGATGGTGGATGGGACTACAATAGACATGGCTAAGTGGATTTTCCTGAATTTGAGTAATCTGGTGCAGCAGGAATCTCGTCCTGCTGCTGTTAGATATCCCAGGTTTCTGAGCCTCATCTTCAAGCATATTTGTGGTGAGCACTTGTATAACTCTCAGCCTTTACTTCATATTGCTGCATTCCCTGTAATAGGGAATAGAGTTTTCTATACTCCGGTTCTCCCAAATGAGCATCCTCTCTCTACTCCAATGAGGAGGCTGTTAGGATTGGTGGAAGGACCCTCTGATGTGAGGGTGGATCCTGAAGCTGCTCCCAAAAGAAAATCCAAAGCCAGGGTCAAGCTTGTTAAAAGGACCCAGGAAACAACTGAAGCTGGGTCTGTCCACAAGAAGGCCAAAACAGCTTAGTCTAAGTCTGCACCCTCAGCCTCTGTGGCTGAGGGGGAGCAGGCTCCTCACCCTGGTTCATTCGTTGAACCTGAAGCCTCTGTGGCACCTGAGACTATGGAACAGGCCAACCCACCTGTTTCTGACCCAATCTCCAAACCTGTCCAGTCTGAACCTCTCATCTCCTCTCCAAAATCACCCACCTCATCTCACATATTATACCAACGCAAATCCATAGCCAAAAAGAAACCAACAACCACAACAGCCCAAACTAGCCCCTCTGTTCCCTCTCAACAGGGTTCAGTTGAAAAAGAAGCAACCCCTGCTGCCTCTCCTATTTTGGGAGAAGGTTCAGCAAAATTGGAGCATGCTTCACTCCAACCTGTGTCTACCCCTAGTCAGCCTAGACCCTCTGGTTCCTCCCAACAGGAGCCAGTTATACAAATGGAGACAGCCACATCAACTATTCCAGCCTCCCAACAGGCTGAGAATATTGAAAGACAGGAGTTCTCTCCACTCCATACTGAGTCCACACTGTCCCCACCTCATACTTCTCTACACCCTGAGTCTGCACGAGGTGTCCACACTGCTGGCTTAGACAAACCAGCAGCTCAGCCTCAAACTTCTGTTCCTCATGATGCCGCTGTTCTACACCAAACAGTTGCCGAAGGACCAATCACCCAAGCTGATGAACCTCAGGGAATAGAACATCCCTTTGGTGAGGCTACTCCCTTTATGCAAACTCCGTCAGCAGGTTTCACCACTGCTGAAGTTGAAATGCAAATCCCATCTCCCCATGATGAGGTACCTTTAAACCAAGGTACTGTAGAGGGAACCACCCATGGCCTTCATGAAGGTGTTGCAACACAAGCAGCATCTGAAAGGCTACCATCCTCTACCCCCTCTACTGATGATGCAGCTACTGCCACTGCTGAAGGACCCATTGATCCCTCCAAACTGGGCAATATTACTTTTGCCCAGGCTATGGAGCTTCTTTCCAACATACCCCCTCCTTCTACATCACATCCCCACACACCAGCCTCATCTTCTTCATCACCCTCTACTCACTCCATACAATCCACCCATACACCTCCATCCCCTAAAGACCTGCCTTTGAAGGATCAGCTTTCCTTGCTGACCAACAAAGTTGGTTCTTTAGAAACCTCCATGTCTTCTCTACCCTCTCTTATTTCAGACTCTGTGTCTGAACAGCTTAGGGGATTCTTTGATATGTTCAAGGATTTCTTCCCAGCCACTCCACAAACTGACACCTCCTCACAGCTGCTTGCAATCACTGCACAGCTGCAAAATGTCTCCACTTCCCTTTCCTCAATTCTTTCACTCCAACAGGACTCTGTGTCCTCAATGACAGCCATATCTCAACAGCTGCCACCTCTCCTCACATCTTGCAATTCTACACTTCCTGCCACTCTGGCCAGTTTAAACATATTAATTAGCTCTCTATCAAATTCTGTGTCATCAAACCTTGCTGATGTGCAAGATTCTCTTGAACTACATCTTGCACAGCTTCAAAGTTTGCTATTCACAGCTTCTGATAGGGAAAATATTCTTAAGCTGACCACGATTGCTGATTCCTAATCCTCATCTCTTCAAACCTGTCTTTCCCATCTTACAGAGGTAAAGGACAACCTGGCTTTCTTAGTGCATAGCCTGGTTGGTTCCAAGCCTACTGCCAAAACTGCTCGCAAGCCTGCTGACTTCGTGTCTTCAGGCAGACCATGTGTTGAAGGTGCTGGTCCATCTTCTTCAAAGGGGGAGAAGTCATCTGCCTCGAAGACTAAGTCTAAGGGGGAGAAAACTTCTTCTCCTAAGGAGAAATCAGTACCTACTGGTCAACCAGCAGGAGCATCTGCAACAGGTACAATGGAAGGTGCCTCTCAAGCTGCTCAGCCTACTCAGGCTGAATCTCCAAACCCTGCTAAGTCTAAGGGGGAGGAATTCATTCCTGAGAACAGGCCAAGCAGCAGAAGGAGGCATCTTATTCTAGAAGAAGAAGAAGAGGAAGATAAATCCTGAAGCTGTTATCGCTACAACAGCTAAAGTTAAAGAAAAAGCAGCATTTCATCCTTAACAGCAGAAAGCAGCAAAGTTAAAGTTTCACAAAGCCAGGGCGAAGGAAATGGGTCTTCCCATGGATAAATACTTTGAGTTCAGAGATGAATAGCTTCAAGCCCTGGAAGCACTAAGAAAAGAAGAAGCCTCTGCCAAAGCTGCCAGAACTTTCACACTTCAAGAGGCAAACAAAATCAAAATGCCCTCTCTGGATGTGCAAAAGAAACTGCTGAAAGTTGCTAAGGGATCAGCTGGTGAGAAGGAAGTTGAAAAGGAAGTGGGTGCTCAGGTCTCTGTGACCAAACCAAAGCAAGCATCCTCTGCAAGGGCCCAGTTCCATTTTGACAACTTGGCAAGGAAAAAGTTTCAGGATGTTGCTGATAGAAGGCTTGCCAAGGAAGCAATTGTCAAAGTTGTCCCCACATCAAGAAAAGGCAAACAGTGGAAATTGCAAATAACCAGAATGGGTGCAACAGACCCAGAACTGGAAACTTATGACTACACTGATGTTGCACAGATGGGGTACAGGGAATGGGTTGAGCTGGCAGTTGCCATGAGCCAGTCTAAGTCAGAAACGGCTAAGACTATCAGGGCATATATTAAGAAGCTGATGGAGAGAGTGAAGGATCTTGGCCTGATCTCAAAAGAAGTTAGTGAGGGTGTCTCTGTGACATGCCCCAAAATAAAGGCCAGGAGGACAAGAAAGGATACTGAGCTGGAGGAACTCTTCATCTTAATTGAACAGGGTGATTATGCTGTTGAGATGAAAGGAACTGACTACAGCCTGCCTAGTGGAGTAGAGTTTGAAGAAGGCAAGATAATTGAAGAACCTGAGTTGGGGGCATTTTTTGTAGATCCCTTAACACAGAAGAAATGCTTTCAGAGAGCATCAGATCTATACAAGGTGGATCTGAGACAGCTTGCAGCCTTCAGACTTGCAGCTTCATTCAGGTAATCAAGCAGGTGGAAAGCAGCCGTCTGGGACCAGCTCAGAGGCTTTTATGAGAGAGCTGAACTTCAAGATCCCAAGTATATGATCTTCAGAGTTGAAATCCAAGATCTAGAGGAAACAAGGGATGAGCTTGAAAAGATGTTTGAAGGACCACCACCACTGAGTAAAGTCCATCTACCATCAGGGTAGGTGAAGAATAGAAGCTGTCCATCTGTTGGACAGGCTTGCCGTTATCTGCTCCCAAAATCAACAGTCCAAAGTGTTGAATTCAGTTGTACATTAGTTGTACTCAGTTACATCAGTTGTAACTTTTCTATACATCTGATGGGAGATTTTTAATCAAACCTGTTGATGCACTTGAAGGTTGAATTTAAGGCCTGTTATATGCCTTATTGAAATCTAAGAAGTGATTTGCAATACCAGCCCAAAGCTGTTTACCATGTCGCATTCGTTGCAACAAAGGCCAATTTGTCTAAACTGTTCTGTCTGCTGAACAGGCTGGACATAAACTGTCTACGCTGCTCTGTTCTCTTGAGCAGCTTGGACAGTTTAGAAGTGTTTTGTTCTTTGTGAACAAAACCTGTTCTTTGTAAACAGGTTAAACACTTTATGGAATATGTTTCCAAGTCCTCATGTATTGTTTTTGGCTACAAGATCAGTTTACAAGTCGAAGACAAAGTGGAAAACAGAACTGCACAGCTTGCCCACGTTGTTCTGTCACATGAAGACAAACAGATATTTGAAAAAGGGTGACAGACCTTTTCTTATATCAAAATGGCATTAGCAAAAGAAGAATGATGCAAAGTTGACATTCCTCTTTTGGTTAAAGCCTTATGCAACAGTGACAAAAAGGAAAAGACAAAGATTCTGCCATGTGAAGACAAAGATACTTTATCAGAACGTGCAGAAAGGAGTTTTGTCCTTTTGGAAAGACTCCCCACTGTCTCATCTGTCCAATGAAGAAGCCTCACTGAGATTCTCCTTTTGAGTATAAAAGGAAGCTTCTAAGGATAATGAGACATCAAGAGTGTGACAATCAGTATGTGCATTGAAGTGTGTTATTCCATGCATGCAAGTCTGCTTATATAAAACTGTAGAGTGTGTCTAAGCTAGTTATGTATAAGCTGTCCATCTGAGTCTTGTAAAAACAGAGAGTGCTTCTAAGTGAGAGTAATCATTGTAACTGGTCTGAGTGTGTTTTAGATTAGTTGACAAACTGTTGTATCTGTCATCTCAGCTTGAACCTTTCCGCATTCAAGCTTGTTTGTAATTAACTTTTGTTGATAATACATACAAACATTGAGAAAAGAGTGTTTAAGTTTTAAATAGTTGTATTCACCCCCCCCCCCCCCCCCTACAGCTTAGAGCTATACACTTGGGAAACCTTTTGGGACCTACACAACATTTTTTATTTTCTTTTTGTGAATTCTTTTAGCAGGATATGGCACAAAAGCATTCATTTCAGGAACCTGACGTCTATAACGAGTTGGACATAAATTAAACAATTCATTGAAAGAGTACTTTAAACAAACAGAAGAATTTGTTACATCGTTACACACATTGTTTTCTGAGATTACATGTATCCTATCTCTAGAAACAAATTCAAATGGCATTACAGCCTTCTTCACAAAAAAACATGAAAAATCCTGCATGGTGGTTTTAGGGACTCTTCTTACATAATCTGTAGGAACAAAACGATGAGAATCAGTATGCATGGAAGATTTAGATTTTACAGATTTTTCTTTTTGTTGGTGAGTGGGTTTCTTAGAAGACTTGGATTGAATCTGAGTCTTTTTAGAAACCTCAGCTTTAAAAGGTTTGGAGCACTCACCTTTATAAATGATAGAAGAATTTTCAGTTTTAGTCTTGCCTTTGTTAGATGACACAAATGGGATTTTAGTGGGATGAGAAACTGTTGGTTCCTTTGAAAAATCTTTCAATGTTTGAGAAACCATGTCAAATTTTTCTCTGTAGACAGTTAATTCTACAGATTGTTGAAAAGTTTGATTTGCCAATTTTTCTTCACTCTTAAGAAGAGCTTCTTGAAAATCAAGTGCTTTCTTTTGAGTTGACTTTAATTCCTTTTCTAAAACAGTAATTTGATGTTGAAGAACTTTTGTAGTAATATAAAGTGGAGGAATTGGTTTTACAGGTTCTGCTTTCATTTCGGCTTCTGAATAACTTGACAAGAAGTATTCCTCTAAAGTAGGTACTCTAGAAGGATAACTCTCGTTAAGTTCTTCATCTTGAAAAGGTATTTCTTTTTGTTTATTTTCAACACGTTTCTCATCCTCTTGGGTTAAAACTTATTTTGATGGCTCAAAAAAGAAATATTTAAGTCAAGCTCCCATATAATTCATGTCATAAAATAAAGTTAAAACTCTTTGAGCCTTTTCCAAATATTTAGGATTTTTTAAAACCGATTCATTGTTTAGAATGGTAAAACCTAGTTTCTTTGGGCTGATTCAAGTGAATAGTTTGTTCAGTTTGACCTCTTTTTAAAAATGCATCGTCAAGGGTCTTTATTCGTGAGTACAAACTTATTCTCTCTTCTTCTATCATTTTATATTTTTCTAAACTGTCTATATTTTCCATACATACTGTCTCTAATTGTTTTGAAAGTACAGATATTTCTTCTTTTAAAGAGAGTTTTTCATTAGATAACCTATCCATACAAGATTCAAGATATATATTCCTATCCTGAACATCTACCTTTTCTATTAGCATCTGTTTTATCACATAATGATTAGTTAACCACTTTGATTGATATAATTCAGACGACTCTTTTAAGGTTTGGGTTAGATGTTCAGCCTGCACACACTTTTCAGTTTCAGCATTTAACCTAGCTTCTAAATCAAGTATATGTGTGTGCAATGTACATTCACTATTTACAGATAAATTATTTATATGCTCTTGAATGTAACAGGAATATACCTCTCGTGTCTCTGAACCGGATGATGAACATCGGGATCGTCGGATTTGGCCATCAGACATACTGGTGGATTTGTCGTTGTCTCCCCCTCATCAGCACTGTCTGAATCTGAAGCAGTTGAAGTGGCATAGTGATCCAATCCCAGACGATCAACCATATAGCAGTTCTTTCCCTTATCATCCTCTTTGTCGGTATCTTCAGCATCTCAGTAGTCTTCCTGGGCGATGAGAGCCATGGCATCTGTGCGTTTCTTAGCGGCTTCCAACTTCCGCTCATAGTAGCCTACGTCCCTGTCAAACTTGTTTTTACATTCTCGAGCAAATTGGCCCAGTTTCCCACATTTATAACAGAGACGCTCTTCGGCGCCTTTCAGTTCATCGGCGTTGGGTCTGCCATCCCTCCTTTCCCCGGCCTCTTGTCGGCGCGGTGAGGTTCTCGGCTTTCATCTCTCCTTTTATCTCGACGATCATACTCTCTTCTATCGTCCCTGCGGTCATCACGATGATCGTCCCTGCGATCATAGTCTCGGCGGTCATCCCTACGATCATCACGCCTATCGTCTGGCCTTTCATAACAGCGATCATCTCGATAGTCGCGTCTATCGTCGTATCTCCTGTAATCCCTGCGATAGTCATCCTGATGATAATCATCGCGTCTGTAATCCCTTCGTTCATCTGAGTACCTCCGCGGACCGGTGTCGTAGCGGAGCTGATTATTAGTCTTGTTGGAAAAACGTCGTTGTTGGAGACAATTTGTCCACAAGGCTATTTGTTCCTGAATGACCGCTTCTTCCTCATCCATTACCTCACGCAGAGGAGAAGCATATCTGTACTGTAATGAAGATGAACCTTGTACAAAAGATGCAGTGGGAATATTCGTGTTGGAGATAGAGGCTAGGGAATCAGTGGGTTTTATGCCGGTGTTAGCAGATAGCAGCAAAGATGCGAGTTGATTTGCCATCTGTTTCTGTTGATCCACATCACCCTAATACTTTTTCAGCTCTTTAAAGACGACATTGATCGATACTTCGAGAATATTCAGGACTCGTCGTGTGGCCGGCATGCGATCTGCCACTCGGGGGCTAAGGCTGAAAAGAACTGGATGTTTATGTCATCCTTGACCTTTTTGATGAGCAGTTTGTTTAATTCATTTAGGACTGCACAGAACCTAGTAAACGTAGCCTGCAGCGACTCCCCATCTTTGGCTCAGAATTCGATGAACTTAGCCTTAGCTTCCTCAATTTTCGCTCGGTCATCTAGATCTGCCCCCAGCATTTGCACTTCTAGCTCATCCCACATTTCTTTAGTAGACATTTTGCTGTCTACTCCGACTAAGATATCAGTGGGGAGGGCCTGATAGATCAGATACTCAGCCCTCTTATCGGCATGTTGCCTGTCTCGCTCGGCATCATTTGCAGGTTCCCTTTCAACCTTTGATGCGAGAACAGGGGGGTCAACCTCGGGTCTTGCCGCGATTTCACGATAGTAGATAACGGGGCCCTCAGATATGGATTGAAACATAAGATTTCCGTTGAGTTGCATACTTAAAATTGGTAGATAACGGGGCCCTCAGATAGTAGATAACGGGGCCCTCAGAAATGGGCAATATGATGGTCCGAAGTGCACTTAAAATTGGTCCGAAATGGACCGAAGTGAGGTCCGAAATAATCCGAAATGGGGTCCTAAATGGTCCAAAATATGGTCCGAATTGCTACAAGGATGGTCCGAAATACAGCAGATATTCAATATTTCACTAACAGATCAGACTTTAAATGAGTAGATTTATGGCCTAAATTTGTTTCTAAATGATTAGAAAACTATTTTAAACACTTTTTAGGTTTTAAAATGTACCAAAACACTTAAAACCCCTTAAAAACGGACCAAAAACCAAGGAAACCCATCTTATTTCAAGTTCAATAACAGCCGATTTTTGGATGATTTTGATGTTAAGATTGAACCTAATAAGCTCTAAATCATTAAGAAAGGATAATGTGATGATTATATGACAATAACAACGCAAAAACAGCAGAATAATGATGAAAAAGAATATCTAACCGAGAAGAATGATGAAGAACACGATGAAGATGAGAAAACCCAGCAGAATCCGATTGTTGGAAGTTGAAATCCACCTTATGGGCTCTGATACCAATATTTGTAATGTATTCCCAGATATAATCAGCACATAAATGTTCTATCATCACACACAAGAAGAATAAAGACTCAATAATTATGTAATGATTAGGAACAAAAGGAATGTTGGAGAAGATGATGAAATGGCGGCTGAATATTCTCTCTCTCTTTCTCAATTGTTTCAACCGTGTAATACAATACTAAACCCTATGATCCTATGTGTAGGCTCCTTTAACTAAGTTTCAAGGATAGTCACATTTGGTCCTTGAACTTTTACATAGAAATAAACTAACTAGAAAATAAATACAAGACTAAACATTAACTAAATAATTATTACAAAATAAATCCGCATGATCGAAATTTAATATCTAACAGTTTGTTATTAAGCTATTAAAAAAAGGGGTAAAGGTAAAATTTATTTAAATTCAAATTTTGAATTCAATTCAATATCTTCGGCAACACTCGTCTTCTTCCTTTTCTTTCTCTGCAAGCAAGAACCGTCTAAAACAAGCAAAATCGACCTTTCCTTCTTTGGATTTTCAAATTCTATACAAAATTTGTAAGTTCTTTTCTTTTATGTTTCTTCTTTCTAATGTGTATGTGTTTGAATTCTATTGCATATATGGTACTGTGACTATCGTTCTTAAAAGCTGAAAACAAAATTTTTGATCTCATGGATTTGTGCTTAAATGTTAAAATTGATTGTTTATTTATGTGTGAAATCATGAAATATTCATGGATTTTAAATTTCGAATCATATGAGTGTGTTAAAAAGGTCTGATTCTAATTTTTATGTTCATATGTTTGAGTTCATGTTCTTACTGTAATGTCAAGATTTGTGCTATTAATTGTTGTTTTTAGCATTAGATCATGAAACACCCATATCAATGTAATATAATCATTAATGGGGTTACAGTAGATTAATACCATAAACTGTAGCGATACCAGAAGGTACTTCAAAGCTGCCCAACTAAGTCTCGGGATCAAACCCGGCAAACTCATTGCCTTTACTAACTTCCCCTATAATACATGTAATGTGAGGGGTTAGCAAATCAAATTTGCTAAGTGAGTTACTAGATCAATATGGAGTGCAAAACATACAACATGCATTAATGTTAAATTGATATTATTAAATGACAAATGCAATATCTTTTAATAAAAATGATGTGGGCATAGCCCTTTAATTTGCATAAGTTGCGGTACGTGATCCGCTAACCCGCCGTTTCCAACAACTGTGGATCCATGTCCAGTTGCACAGCTCCAACCGGCTTCCTTGTCCGGCCACCTACACGCGAGCTCATGCGGTGTAGGAATTTATATGCACAAACACAAAGTAAGGCGCTTAATAATAATAATGATAACCTGAATATCTAGTGAGGCCAATGATAAATGAGCATAGCTCACAATGGGGTAATTAAGTGTAATCATGTGAAGTATGAAATGAACGATCTTCAAACATAACATGAAGGTTAATATCTGTGATGAAAGGTATCAAATGAGGTATGATGGCCTTAGGCCATGATTAAATAATAAAACTGTCAACTAGGGCAGTATGTTAAAGTCAGTGCAATGCATCATATAAGAGGATGATGCCAATTAGATATGCATAATGTCATAAATAAAATAAACATGTAATTATGTATGCAACACACACATCAATGCTAGAACTCACTGTACAATAGGCTATAATAGCCTTTAAGGCTCAAAACAGCCAATAAGTCACTTAACACCCCGAACCGACAACCGGCACTCCTTTCAGCTCCAAACCTATCAAATAATGATATTCAAAGTATTCATAAGCTTATAGTAATATATTATAAGGTTTGGAAGTCATTTGAAGTGTTTAGCGTTTTCAGTTTAAGTTTTCGAATTTATCGACACCAATACGCCTCTTATTGAGTTTTATAGACTTTCAGGTGATGTTTAATGTCACTTTAATTGTTATGTAAGTATGGAATAATCCCATGATGTCATAATATCAATATAGGGCTTAAAATAAGTGTTTTTGGTGTATAGGGGCTCAACTCGTACTAGTTTCGTATATTGACCGTAACTTTTTCATACGAACTCGGATTTAGGTGATTCAAGAGCCCAGACGAAGAGGACACATAGGGCTACAATTTCCATCTTTTGAAATTCTGCCCAGGTCTGAGAATGCAGACGCGAATCCCCTGTTTTGTTCATGCTCGTAGCTTTTCCATTCTAACTCATTTTCAATAGTTCCAAACCAAACTTGGTTTTATGCATTATTTAACTACCATGAACATATATGAACATTATTTAATTACCAATAACACAAATAACCAATTATATCATTAATTAAATCCTTGGATTTAATCCAAAATTTTCCCAAATTCAAGTCCATGAAAATTTAAGGATTTCTTTATGGTTATAACTTAGAAATTAACCAATATTTCATTCATAAGTTACTATTTCTTTTGGAATCAGAATTTAATTTAGATTTTCATAGACACCCATTATATTCATGAAATCCTAATGAAAAGGGAGGAGGTGATGGCATACATACATACACACACGAATTGAATTCTTTTTTAAAACTTTCTTCAATTCAATGTTCATATAAAAACTTTATTTCCTTTAAAATTTGCCTTTAATGGAGTTTATAACTCCAGACCATATTTTAATTATATATTCATCATCAAACTTCTTTAACCCACCAAGGAGTAATTATGGTTTTATTTTCATGAACCATAAAGATGGTTAATCATGAAGAAGGAAGAAGGAAAAGATGAATATGCTATTAGAAGGAGAAAGGTTTACCTTGAGTTAGTTAGATTAGTTGTACCAAAGGTTGGATCCTTCTAACCAATTTTGCAGAAAGCTCTTCCAAGCCCTAGTGAGGATTTTGTTCTTTTCAAGAAGTGCAGAATTTTTCCCCAGGAGGAGAAATGAAAAAGGGAATCGATTGGGGGGTTTTGCACAACCTTCAATTGGTTATACAATTTACACCTTCCCCCTTTTATCCTTGCAAAATCTCAATTTTAACATTAACCTTCATGTTCTATGCATTCTAAGCCCCTAAGTTGCATAATCCACTTTTACGTAGGCTTTAAGAGATTGTACACTTTCATATGGATTTTGAATTACAATTGTTTAAAGCATGAGGTACAAAGAAGTATAGCTTGTGGTTAGTTTTTACAATCATCAAAATTTAAAATAGTCACTTTGTAGTTCCTTAGGAATTTTAATAGATTTAATTGGTACCGTTATTATGAGGATATTATAGCAAGATATGAGTTAACCGGCCACAAATATATATATATATATATATATATATATATATATATATATATATATATATATATATATATAAGTCCAGTTAACCTATTTATAGGTTTGTAATTTAACATTAACATATATTCTTTTAAATGATAAAAATTACAATCTTTACATATTGATTAACATAATAAATCACTCAATTCATTAGTTGAATATATAATTAGTAGTTTAATTATTTTAGAAGATTTGAGGCTGTTACAACTCCCCCCCCCCCCCCCCCGAAAAGGATTCCGCCCACAAAATCAATTTAAGATTTTCCAAGAGGCTTTTTAATAACTACTAGTAGTGTACCCGCGCAAAGCAGCGGCAGCAATAATAGTTTCTACGTGATTATGTGTTCATTTAATAACATATCATTGTTCGAAAGATACAAAAAGATGATAAAATTTAGATGTTGGAAATATCATCTTCAAATGTTTATAACATGCAGTTTTGTTTATAGTAAATTTTAAAAAAAAAAACTTAATAATTTTTGCAATTAAAGTAAAAAAAACATAACACCATTTGCTACATTGCTTTTAGAACAATGATCTTGTTTCTAAGAAAAAAGAGGATCTCTTTCATACTTTCATCACATCTCTAACATCAAAACCACTAAAAAAGTGAGCTACAATGATTCAAGAGCATAAGTAATAAGAACATTAAAAATACATGGCGTAATAAGAACTAATATTTTGGGGGACAACGGGATAAACACTGCAGGGTGTAGATAGATTATTTAAAGAAACATAAAGATTTGCAATCTTTCAAACTAAATCCACAACATCAAGTTTTATAACTCGGGATCCCAATGATCAACATTGCTAAATTTAAAAAAGAAGACACACACATCCTTCTCTCACTCCCAATTCTGATCAGACACAAAACACACTTCATACAAGAACTATAAGACACACTTACACGTTTATCCCTTATAGATTATCAATAATACGTTAAATCTTGTACCTTTATTTTTCATATGATCACACAACTTCCATTTCCGAAACTCAGAACAATCATACTTATTCCAGCATATCCAAGAGTCACACTAACCACTCCAGAAGTGTTTCCCTGTGTGCAATAAGTAATCGATATGCAGATCAAATATCGAGAATATACCCAGGAAATATGGAGAATGTACACACTTACCACTATGCTCACTTCCTTTTAAGGAAGCAAACAATTATAAACCAATACGTCAAGTAAATTATGAAGATCAAAGAAACGTATGCATGTTTTCCTCCGAGCTTAACGACAAATATATAAGACAACTAAGCCTGTTTGAGGATAAGTTATGAACTCGTCATACTGTTATATATGCTCCACTTCACCTTTTGAGCAACAACAAAAAACCACCTTAAAAAAAGCTAGAAGGGATTTAGCATCACAAATTCAACGAAGGCAACACGAGTGGAATGATTATAGTCCCCAAGCAACCTCATATGGTAAACCTTGAAAGCAAGAAATTCCACAACCTACGGTTAAAAATTCAAGAAATAGCAGTAGTTTCAAATTTCGTTTTCATGGATAGTCACGAACCTCGCCACGGAGCATTTCAAAGAAGAGCTCGACATCCGCCAGAGTAACCTGATTCAAACAAAATAAAGATCAAATGCATTGTCCACTGCTAGTGTTCATCAAGATCGTAGAGAATAGAGTAAACAATAAAACCACCTTTTTATCGATGTTGCTGCAATAAATAGTTCTAGCACATATTTCCCTCTTATCTTCAGACTACATACACATAAAACTTAACAAATTAAGTACATGCAAAACCACAACAGTACATGTGTTGTCAGTGAAAGTGAAAAGTGATTCAAAAGGCATAAACATCACCTAAGGCAAAAAGGTTCGATCTACTGGTGCGACTGAAGTTTTCGAGGGCAGCACTCAAATAGAATAGTACCCGAGCATAGTTACACCAAGACTTTATGCATTCCTTGCACCTTCTGCAAGCACATTCGAGACGATGAAACGTTGTACTAATTAAAGGTTAAGAAACAATTTACTTGAGACTAAAGGTTAGATTTTTTATTTGCATACCCTCATTAGTAAATTCAATAAAGGCAAAAGGAAAAACGGAATTGGGGTCACCACATACACGACAGTTCACAACCTTAGGTGTCCAGATATAAGAACCAAGTGTTAGGTATTTTTCAATACCACAAACTAACAACATTTGCATAACATTAGGTCCACTACATGTTTGCATGTCCGCAGTTAACAAAGAGAGTTGCAAGTTGTTCTTCAGTTACCTGAAGTAATAGATTAGTTAAAAGATTCATCAATAATTTTGATTAGTAATCAGTAAAAACAGCAAAGTCCTAGATAGTAGTTGAAATTTAATTGTGAGTTTTGAAAGTGATTATCTGATTATTGTCTCTCTTAAAGGCGCAATGATCATTTTCTGTTGTCTATCTAATCATTTCATATAGTAACTGTCACACAACTGATTATCAAATGATAGGTTTCTATACCAAATGATGTCTAAATAAACAAAATTTTTTGTTGGAAGCTATTAGCACACATTATAAGTGAACTCACAGTTCATATACATTAACAGATGTGGGAATGGGTGTCATGATTTGATAACCTCAAAATCATGAAAAACCATGAACCTAACCTCAAAATACAGTTTGCTTAACTGTTTTACTTATAATTTTCAAGCTGGTACGATGTTGGCTTATTTAAGTTTTGGTTCTTTGTAATTTCTAGTGCATTGCTAGTTTTTGCAATGAAAACTATATTTTCTTTCAAAAAACTGCATTTCTTAGAGCATTTCCGACAGGGCAAACCCAAAATTTTCAAAGTAATGTGAGAGAAAGACCAGAGAAGAGGGATGTAGGAATGGTAAAAACACTTTTGTCAAAAAGGTCTTTTGTGACAAATGCCAAATCAGCACAACACCCTTTGGCAAATCTGTTGTTGGAGATTAGCCTTGAAGCACCAAACCCAAACAAGCCACTTATTCGGACGACAAAAGTTTCCAAATCAAAACCAATCCCAAAACTTTGACCAATTATAAATAGATTAGTAGAAATTAGAGAAAGGCGGCAATGAGGAGCAGGCAAAAAGAATTGACTGTGAGAATTGAGAAGTAGTGAACAAACCTGTAGTGATGATGAGCAGCAGCAGAAAAAACTTGTAGTCATATGAGCTACATTCGTAGAGAATATGCAGATTTGTTGAGAGAAACTACATTCCTTAAATGAAATGGTAGAAAGAAAAGTACGCTGATTAAGAGAAATGTCAGATACATACCTTACAAGATTGTAACTAAAGATCATGAATCACCAAATTTTCTGGTCTACAAAATGTGAAAAATAACCATAAGAGAGTCGTACCACAGTGAAAGCCAATATCGATGTTTCATGATGTTTTTTATAATATAATGAGCTGAAAATACTTAAACCTTATTTACGAGCATTGATAGCAACCGACGCTCCTATTGCTCCTTACATTACCTTTAAAAGCTGGCATGCTAGTAAAGTATCTTGTACAGTATGTGTTAACTTTATCTGCATATCTAAAGATTTGATTTCATCTTTAGGACATAAGATGATAAATGCAAAGGGTATCAATATGTTCAATGCAGCCATTTAACGCTATACTTACAGGAAGAAGTCATCAATTTTCAGAGGCTATGTTTCATTAACTGAAAATTTTGCATCTGTGTATATGGACGGAGTAGAATATAGTGTATTCACACCACCATCCTTAGCAATAAAAACATATATAATATAATTGGTAAGCAAACTTATATTTAAAATGACCACTACTACAACGTATGTGAAGGCAAATACCATATTAACATAATAAAAAATGTTGTCCATCTGCCTGAACCGTAACAGTGCATATTGACATCAGAAATCAGTTCCCATTGCCCAGATTATTATATGGTTAGTCCTTGTTACATTAGCCTTCAACAGAATCAAAAACATAATTAGGAGAGTAGAAATAAACAGTTCTTGTTTCCCAGATTATTATATTTGTTTAAGGCTAAATGCAAGCTTTTCAGCTGAAAAAGACTTGTTTGGTGTAGAGGAGAGTTAGGGTTCGTATGATAAAGAAGATATAATAGACGCAGATTGTATATTGGGAGGTCGTTTATGTTTCCAGTAAAAGCACAGGGAATAGGAGAAGTCGTTAATGTTCCAGCAGAAGCATGGGGAATAGGAGAGGCCGTTTATCTTCCAGCAGACGCATGTGAACAGGAGAGGTCGTTTGTACATGATGTTTTAAGAGATGTACCTCTTAAAATTCAGAAAGCTGCATTAAAAAGTTGTATATTGTGTTTAAAAAAAGTTGTTTTTAAGACCTTCGGTCTAAATGCATTATATAGTAGTAAGATGTATGTATTTATGTATGTATGTGAGTCCAAGATTACTTATGCCAGTAGTATGTATGTATATAAGTATGGTGCATGTGTTGTCAAAACAGAAATAAATCAGCAGTACAACAACCTTAATTGTGTAGGTGTTCATTGTATTAAACAAAAACAATCAATGCATTAGTGTAGGTAGTTTATATGAAAAAACAAGAGCACATCTTGTGTTTCATGTTTGCAAGGTAACCAAATAGCTAAAACAATGCAACAACAATATGTATAAATGTAATACGTGAGTGTTTCTTGTGTTTCAAAAAGCTACTCAATCGAAAGTGTTGTTAAAAGTCTATCGTAAACACCACTAAAATCTAAATTAATAATAATAAAATCAGACGGGTAGCAAGAAATTTAGGAATTAATTCATTTTTTAACCAAATAAACCACCTAACGGAAACACTCAATATTTTATCAAGCCTCAAAATTTCAACAAAATTCTATATTTAACGATAAATATTCCCTAAAATTGACATAAGCTAGGATCGAATGCAGGTGTTCAAAAAAATATGATGAGGAAATTATACCATTTATCAGGGACTTCATCTGCATGATACTGTTGATCAATTAAAACTGGTCAGGAAATCAAGTTTAGTGGCATTTGAAACGACAATCGAAGATGAGATCATTGGATTAAAATACACTGTCCAAGCCTCCTCCACGTCTTTGCTTTACTTAGATACATTCAAAGGCCTTTGGGATACCAATTCAATGGGAGTTCTGACAAACATGCATTTTGTCACAAAAATAAACTAAATGTTAAGCAAATATTATTTCAAAAGTTGAATGGGATCCAAGTTTAAATCTGAAAATTTTAAACTCTACCAGTTATTTGAAGCAATTTAAGAATTAATTGAAATAACATAAATTTTATCATTAAAAATTAAGATGTTAGAGTAAGAGAAAATAGAAAGAAAACACTTGTCGACCTCAATTCTCGTAGGACTCTGATGTTAAATGTGCTCACATCCTTTAATGAAGGACACAAACAAAAAAATCAATTATTTTTTCTTATGAGAAAAGGAGAATGAAATAGATTTTATAGAAATAAAGCTTATCCATTTTCTTGATATGTTGATTTCCATATGACTTTTTATTGGAAATAGTCTTTATATTTTTTCAATTCCCACTCAAAACTATGATCCCATTTTCCATTTAACGATTTTGAAAACTGATTAAAGATCATCATTATGTTAGTTTGATTAAACAAACAAACAAATAATTGGGATTAGGGTTTTTTTTATCAAAGCTTGAGTTGAGTAAGTTATGTACACCTATAATAATAATATCATAATCAGAAACACACATTAAGCGATCCAAACCGTAACCCTCAACATTTAGTGCATTCTGGAGTTTTCATGGCAAACTCATCTTTTCATCAATGATGACATGCCACACCCAAAAAAAATCAAGAATACACAAACCCATGTGTTTTAAGGTTTATGCAAAATCGAAAAATGTGGACTTTTAAGTCGCATAAACACGTAGAAATACCTGTAAGTTGACAGTGATGTAAGGTTGTTGTCAGCTTCTCTTTGAGTTTTGATGTCGGAGAACCGTGACATTTGCATCTTGGTTTTGATTTCTGCATAATCTATTCAAGCTTTGAGAAGATGGAAGAATCAAGGGAGGCATGACCACTCTGGCAGATCGATGGGTGTGGTAAAGAGCGAGAGTTACATTTGGGGAACAAATAGAAAGTGACATACCTAATATTGGAGAACATAAATGGGTGTAGCACAGAGGTCAGCTGTGCCATTGATTACCTACCTCTCTCTCCTTCAGCAAAATGTAAGAAGAACAGCTAACCGAAGAAATATGACAAATCAATGGTTGAGATTAAGTGGAGGAGATGAGTATCAGAGAAGATGGATGGACGAGCACCACATCTGATTAATCCCCATCATGAACACTAGTTGCAACAAGAAAACATTCAAACAACGTCCTCTAAATGCCAAAACGACAATATGAACTTCCACAAATGTATATATAGATAATGAAATGAAGATAAAGTAAATTTGAAGAAGCACATCTACCACTTATCCTCCACCATCCACAGCAGCATATCGGCGGTTGTTGCTGCCACCGCCACCACCTCCATGTCCACGATATCCCCCACCGCCACCATACCTACCTCCACTGTCGCCTCCACCACTGTTCTGAGTGCATTCCCTAGCCATATGTCCACTCTCCCCACACTTAAAACAAGCAACGAGAGGAAAAGGGCGCTCAGCGCTGCGCCATTGCATGCCAGTTTGGCTGCTTCTGCTGGCGAGCAGATCTCCGACAGAGGGTGACTACCGACGGCAAAGGGAGGGGAGGAGCCGCAGAGGCTGGAAAGCGAACGGATGAAGGGGCGATTGCTTCGATGCTTCTGTGTGAGAGAGAGATTAAATATAATTTAGAAACGTGGGGAGAAGGAAAGCCGGGTTTGTCCTTCCAAGAATATGGTTTTCAGAATTCAAAATTTACAAATAAATCCGTTTTTGTTTGTTTTGTATCGATACTTGTACATTATGCTTTAAAGACTTGTAAGTCTTAAAATTTAAGACATTAGCTTTAAGAAGTTGTATATTGTGCATTATAACTTGTAAAAAGCTAAATGCTTTATAAGTAGTAATAGATAATAGATAATAGATTTAATATGCATGCTATGTGCAAATTTTAAGTAAACTATGTCCAGTTAGTATCGTCGGATCCCCCGACCTAGACATATAGATAGCAACATTGTTATATAAGTATCGGGTTAAATAACCCCTTAATAGCATATTATGACATAGTCACTATCCCTATTTCGATAATGATATGTTATATCAAATTTATTTGAAGATTTACTTCTTACATAATTATTCCTTATACATGAAATTTCACTCAATAGCAATGTTCAATTCATTGCAGGATTGCTATTCATATTAAAGATATATTTTCTCGATAATTATAATATCCTTGCATTTGAGAAACAATCAGGCGTGATACTCTTGTCCTTAAATAAATTTCAGTGACTTTCATAAAGAGTCACACTTTATATGTTTCATTCTCATTGAACCTTTTATCATCATAGGTTCATTATTCGGTCAAACATATAATACTTGTTGGTTTCCAAAATAATTAACTACTTGTTTAATTATATAAGTAATGAAATTAACGATAATATTATCATTATTTAATTAATATGTAATCATCAGTTTTAGCTCGGAGGCGTCGCGTTTTTTCCCTAACCACCAGTACGTGGCTTAATATCACGATACCTTTAAATATTTTTCTGTGATAAGTATACTTGCTATTACAAGTTTCTTTCAGTAGTATATTTTGGAAACTACCAGGCTTAAAGGCCTATACGCGATCCTCAAATAATTTAAATTCTTGAGAATTACCCAGAAGAAGATAAACTCAACTAATGGGACACTCGAATTTAAATGTAGATTAGATCTTTCAGCCAGTCTCCGGAATTTCTCATTTCAGTTCCATTAAAAGCAACTATTATAAACAAATAGCCTCGATTTTAAAGGGATGTGAAGGTACTCCG